>JAMPIV010000769.1:0-488664 GCA_024509875.1 Oreohelix idahoensis
TTTTACATGGTGAGGTTACAAGCTACATTGCCCAGCTTCATATTTGTCGTTGTGCTTTTATGTAACAGTTTGTTTTACATGGTGAGGTTACAAGCTACATTGCCCAGCTTCATATTTGTCGTTGTGCTTTATGTAACAGTTTGTTTTACATGGTGAGGTTACAAGCTACATTGCCCAGCTTCATATTTGTCGTTGTGCTTTATGTAACAGTTTGTTTTACAAGGTGAGGTTACAAGCTACATTGCCCAGCTTCATATTTGTCGTTGTGCTTTTATGTAACAGTTTGTTTTACATGGTGAGGTTACAAGCTACATTGCCCAGCTTCATATTTGTCGTTGTGCTTTATGTAACAGTTTGTTTTACATGGTGAGGTTACAAGCTACATTGCCCAGCTTCATATTTGTCGTTGTGCTTTATGTAACAGTTTGTTTTACATGGTGAGGTTACAAGCTACATTGCCCAGCTTCATATTTGTCGTTGTGCTTTATGTAACAGTTTGTTTTACATGGTGAGGTTACAAGCTACATTGCCCAGCTTCATATTTGTCGTTGTGCTTTATGTAACAGTTTGTTTTGCATGGTGAGGTTACAAGCTACATTGCCCAGCTTCCATATCTATCTATCTATCTATCTATCTATCTGTCTGTCTGTCTGTCTGTCTGTCTGTCTGTCTGTCTGTCTGTCTGTCTGTCTGTCTGTCTGTCTGTCTGTCTGTCTGTCTGTCTGTCTGTCTGTCTATCTATCTATCTATCTATCTATCTATCTATAGACTTTAAAAAAGCATTTGATATGATAGATCTTGCTATTTTAATTAGAAAACTAGAAACATCAAAAGTAATCCTTCAACTAGTGACGATAATTAAATCATTATTGTCAGACAGAAAACATGTAGTTTTTTACAATAACTCTTGTTCAAACCCAACGGTAATAAATACCGGCGTTCCTCGGGGCTCTATTCTTGGGCCTCTACATTTTGCCATATACATTAATCACCTTCCACTACACATCGATCACGCATTCTGTGACCTATTTGCTGATGACTGTACTATCTACACAAGTGATACAAGTTGCAACACACTCGAACCATCGTTACAAAAAGATACAGATTATCTGATTAAGTGGAGCATCGGAAATCGCATGGTAATAAATATAATCAAAACAAAATGCATGTTAATATCAACTAGACAAAAATTACAAAATTCAGAGAAAACAACACTTCATATCTACATTGGTACCTCACCAATTGAAAACGTTAATGAGCATAAAACTCTAGGAATAGTCGTTGACCAGCATCTAAATTGGAACTCACATATACATGCACTGACCAAGCAAACGGCACAGAAAGTTTACCAGTTAGCTAAAATCAAACATTTCCTAGATGAAGATGCACGTAAATTGTTCTATATATCTCACATACAAACAAACCTTGACTATTGCTCCACAATATGGGATGGTTGTTCTATGTCCAACACAAAACGACTCCATTCACTACAAAAGCGTGCAGTGCGTCTAGTTTCTGACAACTGCCAAACACAGTGTTTAGATCTATATAAAAATCTCAAAATACTGCCTCTAGGAAAGCGCTTTCTGTTCAACAAAGCTAAATTTGTTCACAAAATCCTGTCACAGAATGTTCCAACATATCTATGGCCAATGTTCAAATACAATGAAAGACGCAGTCAACGCCTTAACAAAATACAAGTGCCCAAGCCTAGGCTTGACTTATTCAAGAAATTCTTAGCTTACTCTGCTGCTCATCTTTGGAACTATCTTCCACATTATCTAAAAAATAACAACCTCAGTCCCTATTCATAAAATCGTAGACTTTTCGAATACTTTATGAGTTCTGGTTATCTGCCCCACTAATGTGATTATTTTTCCGAACAAATGATATAATATCGAATGTAGGTTTAATGATGATGTTTGTACTTTTCAACATATTTTATTTCATGGTGATACTTAGTTTGTACTTTTCAACATATTTTATTTCATGTTTATAATTAGATACTGTGAATGTGAGTATGTTTTTATTTTACCTTTACAACGTTGAGTTCCTTTACATTGATGGGTAAAATGTATGTGAGAATAAATGAAATCAGTATAAATGACGAGAGAAAGGAAGGGCAGAATGTCAGACGGGCCTGCGTGCCCAATTCTCAACCCTTTGAAAATAAAGCTCTCTCTCTCTCTCTCTCTCTCTCTCTCTCTCTCTCTCTCTCTCTCTATCTGTCTATCTATCTATCTGTCTATATATCTATCTATCTGTCTGTCTATCTATCTATCTATCTATCTATCTATCTATCTATCTATCTATCTATCTATCTATCTATCTATCTATCTATCTATCTATCTATCTATCTATCTATCTATCTATCTATCTATCTATCTATCTATCTATCTATCTATCTTCCCAATGACCTGAAAAACACGCACAGTCCTTACTCATTCAATCGTATACTGTTCAAATACTTTATGAGTGCTGATTATATGCCACCCTAACTGATTGTGTTGTACTTTTATCTAATATACTGTATGGAGGCTCTGATGATCTAGTTTTTCATTACAATATACTTATTCTTAACTCTGTGATCAGGTACTGTTAATGTATGCTGTTATCATCATCATGTGACATATTCTTTCCAGAACGTTGTCTCCATTACAGCTGCTCTGAACGCATCACGATTCTGGGCAAGTCGACCTGCATCAGCCAAAGACAAGTTCAGACTCTCTGTGATGTCCTGGATCCACCGTCGTCTAGGTCGACCCCTTCCCCTTTTTCCAGGGACCATGCCTTCCATCACTGTGTTTTTCCAGACTATTATGTCTTTTTATATGACCGAAAAATTTCAGCTTCCTTATTGCGATGGTATTTAGGAGCCAATGTTCCTGTACGCTTAGTGAGTGCAGTACTTCCCTGTTGGTCTTTTTTTCTGTCCAGGGTATTCTCAACATCCTTCTGTAGCATTTCATTTCGAATGATGTAATCTTTTTTGCAACTGTTTTATTGAGTGTCCAAGTCTGGCAGCCGTATGTTGCTACTGGGAATATACATGCTCTGATCAGTTGTAACTTTGTTTCTTTGCTTGTGCCTTGCCATAGGTTTTTCATCTGTATTAGTTTATGTGAAGCAATTGCAAGTCTTCTTTTAATTTCTACTGCACAGTCGCCAGAGCTGTTGATGATTGATCCTAAGTATTCGAATTCATTAACACTTTCCAGTTCTTCATTATCAATTTCAATTTCTGGTTTGGTCTTTACTTTGTCTGTTGTCAATACTTTGGTCTTCTTGGTGTTTAGGTATAGATTCTGGGCCTCGCTGTGTTTTTTGGTGGACAGAATTAATTGTTCAAGTCCTTCTGGGTTGGTCGATAGGAGGACTGTGTCGTCAGCATATCTGATTTCCGGGATCTGGTACCCAGCGATGTTAAATGAGTCAAACTCTGTGTGTTCTTGGTCATCTCTTACATTTCTCATGATATTCTCGGCATAAATGTTAAACAGGTAAGGGGAAAGGGTACAGCCTTGTCTTACTCCTTTCTGTACTTCAAACCATTCTGATGTTTCCCCCTCTATTCTTACGGCTGCCTGTTGTTCTTGGTACAGCAGTGCGATGAGTTGTATAAGGTGGTTTGGAAATCCCATATTTTCCATAATAGCCCATAACTGCTGATGTTGTACACAATCGAAAGCTTTGGTGTAATCAATGAAACAAGTATGTAGGTCAACGTTGAATTCTCTACACTTTTCTATGATGATCCTCATGTTGAATATATGATCTCTAGTGCCTCTACCTGGTCGAAAACCCGCTTGTACTTCGTTTATTTCTGTTTCTAGCTTTTGTTATACTACCTTGTAATGTTGTATTGCCCTTAAATTAATACTTAAAGTACGCTGGAGAATGTTTGAGTAACAGTAACAAAACATGAGCACGAGGAAGGAAGAATGCAAGAGGGGACTGTGCCCGATTTTCAACAATTGGCAAATTAATTGCTTTCGTATATGTCTATCTAACTATCTACCTAGTCTACTGTGGAGGAATTCGATTTTTATCACTCTTGTTGTTTGTTTGTTTGTTAATTTTTTTAAAATTTATTTATTATTATTACTTTTTTTTAATTTTCATTAATTTTTTAAATTATTTTTTTTTAAATTCTTTATTTTTCAATTTTTTTTTCTTTAATTTATTTTAAAAACATACTTTAATAATGATGATTATTGCAAATGTATGATGTTATATTACTTTTATAATGATAAATGCCTTAATAATGCTTAAAGTAAATGTGAGGATAAAAGGATACAGTATACATGATGAGAGAGAGAGAGAGAGAGAGAGGAAGGGCAGAATGTCAGACGGGCCTGCGTGTCCAACTCTTAATCCTTTGAAAATAAAGTTCGTTCTATCTATCTATCTATCTATCTATCTATCTATCTATCTATCTATCTATCTATCTATCTATCTATCTATCTATCTATCTATCTATCTATCTATCTATCTATCTGTCTATCTGTCTGTCTGTCTGTCTGTCTGTCCGTCCGTCCGTCCGTCCGTCCGTATGTCCGTCCCTCTATCTATCTATCTATCTATCTATCTATCTATCTATCTATCTATCTATCTATCTATCTATCTATCTATCTATCTATCTATCTATCTATCTATCTATCTATCTATCTATCTTTCTATCTATCTATCTAAATAATCTATCTAATCTATCTAATCTACCTATCTATCTATCTATCTATCTATCTATCTATCTATCTATCTATCTATCTATCTATCTATCTATCTATCTATCTATCTATCTAAATACTCTAAATAATCTATCTAATCTATCTAATCTACCTATCTATCTAATCTAAATATTACTCTATCTATTTTTCTATCTACGCATACATCGCCTAAATCAGTTGGCAAATGGCAAGCACTTGAAGAACAGTTTGACACTTAAATGTCTTTGCCTCGTTGGCATCCGGCACTAGTGGTCACTACAGGAATCTCCGGTACAGATGGGCAGAGGGTGGAGAAAGTGTAATAAGGCGGAATTTTAATGGTATTAAAATGTTCAGTGAGCCTCGACTTGCGGCAAAGATTGATGGCTGCAGAAGACAGTGGGAATGGAAATGTGTAATCAGAAACTGGCTTCTTCGCGTTCTTGAGCATACCTGAGAATTTAATCACAGGTGAACATTTGTGAAGTGTGTCCCTTTCGATGGTGTGGGTTTTTTTTCTTCTTTTTATGGACCACGTTTCTCTAGACTAGGGGTTCTTAACTTGTTTTTTTTTTTTTCACTGCCCCCTTCTGAGCCTCATTGCCCCCTTCTGAGCCTCATTTCCCTCTGTAGCTCCCCTCAAAGTTGCTGTTAACTGGAAAAAAGGTACTTTACCATCATACTGTCATCTTGACACCCCCCTAGAAATATGGCATAGCCCTCTGGGGACCATATGGCTCATGTTGAGAGCCACTGCTCTAGACCATCGGTATGCACCCAAATAGCTGTGGAGATCTACTTTAGAAACACTGAGCTCTCTAGAGATATACCTTGATAAAATCATGTTTGCTTTCAGGTTTCAGAGTATTTGCAATTTAGAATAAGTTCAGACTATATGTTGTCTTTGCGATCTGCTTCCCGGAATCCTATCAACAGAGTGGGAAGGGGTGGGGTGGGGTGGGGGGTGGGGGGGGAATTAAAACTAATTATGTAACCGAATGTTATCTTGACTTGAAAGAAAAGATAATTTTCTTTCTTTTACAGTTCCCAGGTTTAAACATAGATTCACCGCATTCCCAGAGAAAACCAGCAAGCTAACTTACAAAATTCACTTTATTACACACGATGGCGCTGGCCTCTCTCGGCAACATTACCGATTCAAACACGATAGTGCTGGCCTCTCGCGGCAACAGTACCGGATTCATACACGGTGGCGCTGACCTGTCGCGGCAACAGTGCCGGATTCAAGCACGGTGGCGCTGACCTTTCGCGGCAACTGTACCGGATTCAAACACGATTGCGCTGACCTTTCGCGGCAACACTACCGGATTCAAACACGGTGGCGCTGACCTTTCGCGGCAACTGTACCGGATTCAAACACGATTGCGCTGACCTTTCGCGGCAACACTACCGGATTCAAACACGGTGGCGCAGACCTTTCGCTCCATCAGTACCGGATTCAAACACGATAGCGCTGACCTTTCGCGGCAACAGTACCGGATTCAAACACGATAGCGCTGACCTTTCGCGACAACTGTACTGGATTCAAAGACAGTGCTGTCACGCTCCAGTTGTAAATGGGTACGTAATTCTACTCCTGAGTTAGCGAAGGCATAGGCACCCGGAAAGGGAACTGGTCACCCCCCCCCCCCCCTCCAGAAGCTGAACCTAGTATTGTGAAGTCTCTCTTGACTGCCGTACGACAGTATCTGATACGGGAGTACCTACCTGTTAAGACTTTATTCCCATAGCTGCACTTCTCTAACAATCCGTTCACGATCAGTCTATTCAGTTATATATTCATGCATCACATTTCTCTGTTTATCAATCTATTGCACAGCACACTATTTTCACAATCAATCTACCAAGTCCATATTTCTGTCTATCTTTCCATCTACCATCCAAATATCATTCAATTACCTCTTCAGCCTTTTATCAGTGCATCGATTTATTCATCCCTTCCACAGTTCCTTTATCCATAATACAACTCTGTATATTCCTCATGGTCTCTCGCGGCAAAGATGTCGGGTTAGAATCACGGTACGGATACGCTCCATTCTACATAGCTGTAAATGGGTACCTGACTCGGCTCTTTGAGTTAGGGAAGGAAAAGGCAGCTAGGAAGGGAACTGGACATCCCATCTCTCGATGCTGAACGTAGTATGGTGAAGTTTCTAAAATTTCACTCCTCTACGGCAGTATGTGCTACCGGGACTACCTACCTAATATCTCACAGTCAAATTACTTATTCATCTAGGCAATCCTTTCTCTACTCATCTATCAATCCATCTACTCATCCGTATACATATATCTATGTATCCAATCATAGATATGTTGATAGATCCATCCATCTATTCTTATATATATCCATTCATCTATCTATTCATAGATCTATCCATCCATCTGTTCATAGATGTATTCATTCATCAATCAATACATAGACCTATCCATCAACCTATTCATAGATCTAATCGTTCATTTATTTATTGATCCATTTTGGCATATATTCATTCACCCATCTATTCATAGATATATCCATCCATATATTCATAGATCTATCCATTCACACATCTATTGATATTTCTATCCTTCCATCCATTTATTTATAGATTTACAAACCTTTTCATTTATTCGTCAACTTATTCATAGATCCATCCATCTGTCTATAAACAGATCTATCCATTCATCCAGCTATTCATAGATATACACATGTATTAATAGATTTATCAATCTATTCATATATCCATCCTATTCAGAGACATATTCTTCCATCCCTCTATTCATAGCAGGATTTAATAAATCAGTCCGCCTATGTGTCTCTTGATCATTCATAGATATACCCATGCATTCGTAGATTCATCAGTCTTTTCATTCGTCCATTCACCTATTCAGAGACCTATTTTTCCATCCATTTATTCATAGTAGGATTGAATGAATCAATCCGCCAGTCTCTTTATCATTCATAGATATACCCATGTATTCATAGATTCATCAATCTATTCATAGATGAATACATCTATTCAGAGACCTATTCTTCCATCCATCTATTCATAGTAGTATTGAATGAATCAATCCGCCCATCTGTCTATTTATCATTCTGTCAGGCTAACAACTTCCTATCTTTATGACTTGTAACGCAGGTCGTCTTGTACGTCCGCCTTCCCTATTACATGTTAAAGTAAAAACATAAAGATAGATGTAGTTACATAGCAGATACTGGTGTAAGGGAGTGAAGTTAGACAGTTTACAAGGCTAAGTATGAATAGATGTACGGATGAACGGATCTATGAATAGATGAATGGATTGATAGATGGACGATTGGATAGGACTATGAATGGATAGATAGATCTATGAATAGATGGACGGATGAACGGATCTATGAATAGATGAATGGATGGATAGATGGACGATTGGATAGAACTATGAATGGGTAGATAGATCTATGAATAGATGTACGGATGAACGAATCTATGAATAGATGAATGGATTGATAGATGGACGATTGGATAGGACTATGAATGGATATATAGATCTATGAATAGATGGACGGATGAACGGATCTATGAATAGATGAATAGATGGATAGATGGACGATTGGATAGGACTATGAATGGATAGATAGATCTATGAATAGATGTACGGATGAACGGATCTATGAATAGATGAATGGATTGATAGATGGACGATTGGATAGGACTATGAATGGATAGATAGATCTATAAATAGATGGATGGATGAACGGATCTATGAATAGATGAATGGATGGATAGATGGACGATTGGATAGGACTATGAATGGATAGATAGATCTATGAATAGATGGACGGATGAACGGATCTATGAATAGATGAATGGATGGATAGATGGACGATTGGATAGGACTATGAATGGATAGATAGATCTATGAATAGACGGAGAGACCTACGAATTGATAGATGGATCTATGAAGAGATGGATGGATCTATGCGTTGATAAATAGATCTATGGATGGGGTGATATATCTATGATTAGATGGATGGACTGATATATCTATAAATGGATGGAGCTATGGGAGGATTGATTGATGGATAGATCTATGGATAGATCTATGAACAGATAGATGACTAGATGAATATTACTATACCTAGATGGATGGAAGAATAGGGTCTCTGAATAGGTGGATGGATCTTACCACACTTGGCTTACTACACTTAATAAAGTGGGGTGACTAGTTCCCTTTCTCGTTGCCTTTGCCTTCCCTAACTCTAGATCAGAGCCAAGTACCCATTTACAGCTGGGTCGACTGGAGCATGACGACACCAGTTTTCGATCCCAGACACTTGGTAACTTTTCCACCGAAAAGCAAAAGCTCTAACAACTACTTAGCTTGTAGTACGCTTACACGCTAAAGTAAAACAGAAATTTATATTTTATCGTTGGCCATGGCGCGACTTTCACCAAGACGACGGCTGTAGGAAAAAAGTCACAGAATAAAAAATCACAGGAAAACAAAAGTCACAAGAAAAACGTCATAACAGAATAATGTCATAACAGAAAAATGTCATAACAGAAAAATGTCATAACAGAAAAATGTCATAACAGAAAAAAATCACAATACACACACAACGCACAAACACACTCATATAGTACATCGCTATGTAGGCCTACAATCTTAACTCTGTTCCTATGTCTTTCTGTAACAGAAAAGTTGATTGTTAAATATCCTTTTTTTTTATGTTAATGTGTCAGTTAGTCTCAATAATGTACAGAACTGATGGTAAAGTTATAAAAGTGTTGCTTAACAAATTCAAAATAAAACAGAAACATGAAATCGTTGTTTATAAAGGTAACATCAACCTGGAATGGATTAAGGTACGTCAGGTAAAGTTACTGTCGCGAATACGAATTATGAGAAGGTTAAGTCTCACGATATTATATGAGGTGTTTTCAATCTGTACAAGTCATGTAATACAGGTCAAGGTTGTCCCATAGCAGATACGGCCGTAGTGGAGTGAAGTGTTAGAGACTTCACCATACTAGGTCCAGCATCGAGAGATGGGGTGACCAGTTCCCTTCCTCGTTGCCTTTTTCTTTCCTAAGTCAGGTACCAATTTACAGCTGGGTAGACAAGAGCATGTCACCTTTGTAACGAGAGACCAGTGCTCTAACCACTCCGCCAATCGGCTCTCAATAAATGACTGAATCAAAGGTTTTTGTTTCATTACCGTACTTTTCTTAAGAAATTAAATAAATTTTATCTTTTTCACATAAAGTGTGACGGGTTTTTTCCTGTGACTTTTTTCCCCTAGCCAAAATTGTGACTTTCTTCTGGGACTTTTCATGAGACTATTTCCGCTCACCAGGATGACAGCGATGTTATGAGCTGTTAGCTTATTTTAATCCTTTTTCCTATTCACAGATTTTTGTTGCTATGGGTTCTTTTTTTATTTTTTTACTCTTGCTTCTTGTGCTTCATTTATAATTCTCCAGTCTTTAAATATTCACGTTTCCATGTTTTTTTTCTCTTTCTGTACTTAATTGTGTCTTGTCGCTCAATTTTTTTATTAACCTTGTTCTTCCAATTCCTCTATAGAGTTATCTTTGCTTTAGTTGTTTCTTCGCTATTGTCCTCTATTTTCTTCTAGTCTGTGTTTATCTCCTCATCTTTTCTGTACCTCTTTCCTCCGTCTGACTGCTCCTAATCTAGATGAACCATCTGACCAGAACTAGCAAACCATAAAATTAAATTCCCCAGTATTGTATAATTGGATCTCGGGTACATTGTCATGGCACCGCTGGGTGCCTCGGTAAAGGGAAGTGTCCGGTTACAATCTCAGCCAGCCAATCGACGTCTCTGCGTCATGTCACGTGATTTACAACGGCCATTATGCAAGCGGCTAGCGCATCTTCCGGTGTCTAGACTTCTCGGCTTCCGGTGTGCCTCACGGGATCAGATTTTGATTCGCTTGACCAGAGGTTGATTTACTTCACCTTCCAGTGAAAATTACAGGTTGGCAGAGGTATCGACGTAAGAAGAAATGGTAGATGGGAGACAGTGACAGAAAATGGTGACAGAGCAAAAATACATAATGTAGGAGGAGTTGAAAGCATCTTGAGGTGGACTTGCGTGTAATCGGCTGACCGGGACATCATATAATGAAGGAAACCTGAGGCCTGCGAGATGGCAATAAATAAATTTAGGTAAATAAAAGGCACTCGTTAGACGGAACGAAGGATGACATCACAAACAACAAAGAAATATAAGTGATAGCCTCACCGGGAATGGAACCAGAGACCATACAAATCTCTGTTCCTCATATGTTGGGCATCTTTGAAGCTAATGTTCAGCAGTTATTCCATCAGTGACACAGTTAAACTCATCAGTAGTTCCTATCTTTAGTAAGGAAAATAGATGTTATCTTCATCGCTTAACTGCGAAAGTAAATCGCGTAAGGACACACGACCAATTTAGCACCCCACTTAGTGCCGATATCTACCTATATTTATTGATTGAGCTGGAAAACAATTGTATTACCCGAATTCTTATCTTGAACTGTAATATCACACCCTTTCTCTTTCCGCTTTCTATGGAGCATGCCGACCTTATTGTAACTGCTGCTGTCTTTACAGGACACTTGCACTGAAACACTTATGTGATCTTGTAGTGATTGTTACTGTAGCAATTTATAATATACTAGTGTAAAAGCCCGTCATAAGACGGGAATTAAATTCAAAAGCACCAATACCTAACGGCAATTTTACTTATTCAAAAGTATTTTTTTTAAACCACTGTGCATCACAGTACACGAACTACGTAGCAGCAACGAGGATCCCAGTGTGTGTATACGGGATCACACATTCTATAAATATATTTTTGTGCACACCGTCATTTACGTACTTTTCTTTGTCGAGTGTTACTATTTTCGAGAGAGTACATATAAGGGAAACAATACAATTAATGTCTTACTTTCAACCAAAATTGCATTGTTAAGAACAATTCCTTTCTTGTCTGAATGTTGTCTCATCATCATCTCAGCCCGTAACCCGTCATGGGTCATAGGGGTGCCATGGTGGAAGCATCAGCAGACAGGGTCCTCCACTGCTCTCTATCCTCAGCAATGCGTACAAGTGTGGAAAAACCGTGTCCTGCCCATTCTTTGATGTTATCAGCCCAGGATTTTCTCTGCCTTCCTCTTCTCCGTTTACCTTCGACTGTTCCCTGAAGGATCGTTTTCGAAAGGGAGTCATGACGAGTTACATGCCCAAACCAGGCAAGCTTTCGACGTTTCACTATTGACAAAAGTGGTTCTTGGTGGCCTGCATAGGTGTTTATCTTCTCTCTAACATAGACATTTGTTTTGTGCTCTTTATAGCAAATGCGCAAAATTCTTCTATAACATTTATGCTCGAAAGCGTGAATCCTTCGCTCCGTATCTGCAGTGAGTGTCCAGCCCTCACACCCATACAAGAGAATAGATAATACAAGTGATTTGTATAATTTGATCTTCACAGGAAAACTGATGTTACTTTTCCATATCACATTCAACCTTGTCATGGCAGCTGAGGCCATCTCAAGTCTTGTCTTGATTTCTTTAATTGATCTTCCATCACTACATATAGTGGACCCGAGATATTTAAAGGTGTTAACTTCTTCTAACGTTTGCCCATTTAACGTAATGTTGGTCGGAACATGTTTCTTATGGCTATTCACCAATATCTTGCTTTTTTTTTTATAGAGGCAGTCCTAATGTTGTCTAGGGTTTTCTATTTTAGTAGAAGTATTGCCACCAAAACTCTGGTCACAACTTTCTTGAATAATCGTTCTTCTTTTATATTCAGATTCGAAGATGAACTCCCTGTCATAAAATGTTAACTGTTAATATATTCAAACTCAAAATCCCAACTTTGAATCATTCCTCGAAGACTTTTGTTTCAAACGACTTTCAAATTTATTAGACACATAAAACGTTCATGAGCGACACATTGCTCTGATACAGTTTGACATCTTCATTTAAAATATCGATTCCTTTCTTCAAGCTCCTATTTAACAATGAATCCATATCTCTGTCAAATTCTTCAGGCTATCAAGACTAATCCCTTGGTGCTTGTATAGCATATATTTATACTTTTGTCCGTTTATTTTATTCTTGCGAATCCTTCTCCACACATTATAATTTTCCTTCAATGTTCATATTATTTATATTCGGTGCCTTCTTGCACACTTTCTTTTGGTCGGCAATTACATATATTTTCTTCAACGTTCATAACTTTGAATGCCGGTTATATTAACCTTGGCATGTCTTCGAACATATATATTTTGGCAAATCGAGCCTATCTTACCTTACATTTCACACATCCTAATAAAATGGGTTTGTCCCATAATGAATTAAAATCTCTCTTGATTTATGTTTCGAAATCTAAAAGCTTGAATACACTTGGTGAGTAGAATTCTCTACGCTCAATTAGTGGACCACGCCACACAAGCCGACACTGTTGAATAATGTAACTATGTACTCTACGTCATTCTTCGCTACTCTCCGTAGTCATAGTTAATGACCATATTTATTTTGTGTTCTGGTGAGGCACATCTTGGTGCAGAGCGATCTCTCCAAATATACTTTCCAAATCGCTTCGCCCCATGATGCGCCCTCAACATGCATCCCTTAGCGTTAGTGACAGAAAAAGCTGGGGTTTTAGATATATTGATGATGACATTGCCAGCCTCATGCACAATAATCTCATATTAGTGGCCTCTTACGATTTGACGGAGCAGTAACCTTATTCTTTCTTTGTCTCCTCAAAGTCTCCCGTAAACTCCACAGGGCAAACAATTTTTCTGCTGTGGTTTTGGCGAAGCCGCGTACTGTCCAACTTAGACACAAGGTCCGTTTGTTATATTAAGACACATATTAAAATTTGAAATCAATCGATACCCTTTAGCTTAGAAGCATAGGCCTTCAACAAACACATGTCAAGTCTTCCTGTCCCGTGCCATCCGCTCAAGTTCTTTCTATGTTTTCCTCATCATTTTCACCTCTGTGTCCAGTTCTCTTCTCCATGTGTTTTTTGGTCTACCTCCACCTCTCTTTCCCTGTGGATTCCAGAACAAGGACTGTCTTGTAATGCTATCAACAGGTTTCCTCAATGTGTGTCCTATCCATCGACAGCGTCTTCTTCTCAACTCTTGTTCCACTGGAACTTGTCTGGTTCTTGTCATCAATTCCACATTTGTGGCTTTGTCATACCATTTCTGTCCTTCTGTTCTACGCAAGCACCCGTTTATAAAAGTCTGTAGCTTTTTGGTTGTTGTTTTTGTTGTTCTCCATGTCTCAGAGCCATACAATAGGACTGACTTGACATTTGAGTTAAAGATTCTTATTTTCATTCTCTTGTTCTTCATCTGTTTCCCAATGCAATGAAAGCTCCTCTTGCTTTTTGTATTCTTATTTTGATATCATTGTCCTGTCATTATAGCTACCCTTATTTTGACTACCAACTGCTTTATAATCATAACTTGGTATACATTCAAAAGGGTGTTAAAATCAAAACATCCTGCTAAAAGTGCATATCAGCATGACAATACATTTATATACAAACAAACAGCCTCAGAGGTTATCACACGCATAAGGCAGCCAAGTCAATTTCAACTGCAAATTACAATCATCTTCTTCTTCTGCTTTCTTCGCTGGTGGTAAAGGTAAAGGTAAAGGATCCCGTTACACGCCCATTGAGGCCTATTGGGAAGTTGGTGTTAGGCCCATATGTTCTTGACCGCCGGCCGCCTTAACCTTCCCAGAGTTGCTCTGGTACCCAATTTATAAGGCTGTGTGACGTACGTCTAGTTTGACAAGTGAATTCTCCCTGATATGATGGATGATTTAAAGGGACTTTTAGCTTTTCATAACATTAGAACCCCTGAACATTTGTTGTAACTTTTCGTTTGCCAGAACTCATTCCACCGGGACTCATTTAGTAGGCGGCACGAGATCAAAGAGACGAACTGAGGGATTTTAGGGGAGACTATCGGCGCTATCAAAGACAGTAGTGGTCCCTGATACGAGACGCAGTTGCTTGCCGCTAATTTCGCGTCTCGATGTCAATCGAGGAACCGAGCGAACGGGGGAAAGCGAAACGGGCAGCAGCGAGCGGATACGAAGACCAGGGGGCGGCTTCTTCTCTTGATTTGGCGGTCAGAACCCCAAAAGTTCGTGAGATCAAATAAGCTGTCAAGTTTATCATGTCCCACTCAACTTACATTCCATTTTAGCTAAATAGACCATGAAGACTAGACACGTTATCACTCGCTGGCCAGACCTTTACAGAAGCACTAGCTTTATTGAAATCTGGTTATAGATTTTCCCCTGGATTTTATATATATATTTGCAGTGTTTTCTATTCTGTGCAGAGCGGTAATATATATTGTGTAAAGTGATCAGTGGTCTAGTTCAGTCATTCTATTTCAATGGATTTTGTGTTAATTTAAATCTATTAAATTAAACCATCTCAATAGTTCCAGTGGTAAATATAATGATCTATCTATTATATTATTTCAAAAGATAATAGATGCTTAAATTAACTTTTAAAGTCGCGAAGGAATTTATAATTAATAAATTCAGTTAAGTCCTAGTTTTATAGATGTGGGTTTTTAACCACTAGAATTCGCGCAGTGTTTATTAAATACATAATTAAATACTCGAGTGTATTATAGGCTTAACGGGAAATTCATCGCGCTTTAGAAGGTTATTTGTTTTCGGTATATTACATGTCTTTTTTTCTTTCATACAGAGTGATCGTAACCGGTGCGATCCCAGCATTAAGAAAGCAATAAAGAAATCAATCTAAGCAAGGCAAAGCATAAACAGTGTGTAGAGTTCCCCTGACGCAGAACTTGTTGAGACTGTGTAAATTTTTAATCTTTGAGGCGATTCTATGTTTGGAATTCCGCTATCTAACTTATAGCAAAGAAAGCACACCCAAAGACAAATTTAACGCACCATCATACAACTTAAGTCGTAACGGGAAGAAGAACACTGGCCCGAGCTTTGTTAGTTTACTGACACAGAGAGATAATTCATAATTTCCGGAACAGTGATGTGACTAGTTTTCTCACTGGACTTAAACCATAATAATAATAATAATAAATTCTTTAAGCGCCAAACACGGCGCATAAGGCAGAAACCAGTGCTCTCCAGGTTGTTCGTTGTGACGCCACTCCTCTTAGCTCTTGCACATTATTTAGGCCCAACGTTCTTCCTTCTCTTATTATTGTTCTTCTGAGTGTTTCTTTTGGTCTTCCTTTTTTCCGCTTACCCTCAGGAACCCAAGTGAGCGCCTGTAGTGGTATTCTGTTGTTTTGCATTCGTAGGACATGACCGATATCTGACCATCGTCTTTTCCTTATATAGTCGGAGACATATTTCTGCCTAGAGTCTTCTCTTATTTGTCGATTAGTCTTGAATTCTTTCCAACTGATGTTCATGAGTTTTCTAAGACATTTGTTCTCGAATGTATTCAGCTTGTTCTCCAATGATTTTGTTATTTTCCAACTCTCACAGCCGTATGTTAACACTGAGATAACATTTGAATTAAACAGACGAAGCTTGGTATGTATATTCAATGATCGTAATTTCCAAATGTTAGATAATCTATTGAAGGCGCTAGCTGCCAAAGCAATTCTAGTATGGATTTCTCTTGTTGTGTCACCATCCTGAGTCATTTTACTGCCTAAATAATTGAAACTTTCAACTTTCTGTAGTTTTTCCCCGTTCAAGATGATATCAAAGGTCTCGTTAGAAAAGTTCATAGCTTTAGTTTTAGAGGCATTTATTTGGAGACCAATTTTAACCGAGACTTAAACCATACCTCACGGATAAAGTGTACCAGCACGCGTAAGAATTTTATTATCAGCGGCATAGTCAAATAGACCACACCATCCTCACCCCGGTATCAGAGACCGTGCCCTCCCATAGAAACTGTTATTAAGAAAAGAGACACAACTACAGATTCATTTTCCAGCGATTACGGGATCCTTTTATGTGCTGACCGCCTACCCGCTAATCTGGGGCTAGAACTTGAACAAACACTCATACATTTAGTTTGAGGTGTAACTGCTGTTGTGTTATTCTATGGAGTGCAAGATTTTTTTCACAATCGGTAAGTGAGAGCAAGATGAGTGAAGGCCTTTGCTAGCGCGTGTATGAATGACAGGAAATTAATTCTTTTGTGTGACCATTTTGTTAACTTGCTTACCTGGAAATATATATCTTTTCTATATACCCTACATTGTTCCTTTAAGTGGGATAGTTGATAATTTGTTAACTCTGTTTAAAACCACCTCCTTTCCATTTGCTTAGTAAAGGGAAGAACAGCTGGGAGAACAGGTTTTTTTTTCTATCACCTATACCTAATTTTGTAACACCTCTTTCAGAGTAATTAACTTCACTGTTAGGTTAACGTACCTATGTTCCTGATATTATCTATCTTTGGACTGGGTTTATCTTTGTCTAATAAGCGGGAAGGGCTTAGTCGATACCAATCTTCTTCACCCCTTCCAAACTGTTATTTGCATTTGTATACTTATGATAATTTATGTAATATCTGATATTTTTAGTGATTGATGTTTAAAGTGAATAAAATCACATAAACTCATTTAGTTCTGTGTGTTGGATATACCCAAAGCCCAACTTTTCCCCTTATTCGTTTAATATAGTTTGTATCAACGTCGCCTGTGTGTGTGAAAAACACCAAATCGGTGTGCGCGCAGATGCGGGTCTGGAAAACTGGCAAATAATTGTTTGACCAGGAGAGTGAAAGAGAAGATTGAGAGAAACGATTTGTCGTAAATAAGTCTGTCTTTACTCTCCTCCAGCCCGCTGTGAAGCAACTATTTAATATCTACATTTTCTATCACTGAGCTTTCCATCATCATTTTCCACTCTAAACCGGACCACTATTTCTACGACTCTTTTCTCTCAAAATAAATTTACGACAGGCTGAGTCGACCCCGGAGCCGCTTGCGGTCTAAAAACGTCCCACCTCAACTGGGGATCGATCCATGGACCACCGAGCTAGGAAGCCAGTGCACTAACCATTGCGCCACTGCGGCTGTTCACTGTTAGACGTAAATTTAAATATTTTTAAAGAGAGCAGTGGTCAGCATGAGGCTGATTCTATCTCCATAGAGCTTTTCCAGGAATAGTACTGTGACGGCCATTTGTGCTTTCTCTGTTGTTCCATAATTTGTTGGGCTTTGTTTAAGAAAATGTTCAGCAGTTATTTTACTGGTGACACAGTTACACTCAATCAGTAGTTCCTATTGTTTGCTTTGTGAATAGATGGTATCCCAATCTATTGTGGCACGTGCGGAGTCTGAACATCAATTTCTGACAATGTGGTCTCATTTTCACTGCTGACCACATATGAAGAATCATCTCATCTCAACCCGTAACCCGTCATGGGTCGTAGGGGTGCCATGGTGGAAGCATCAGCAGACATGGTCCTCCACTGCTCTCTATCCTCAGCAATGCGTACAAGTGTGGAAAAACCGTGTCCTGCCCATTCTTTGATGTTATCAGCCCAGGATTTTCTTTGCCTTCCTCTTCTCCGTTTACCTTCGACTGTTCCCTGGAAGATCGTTTTCGAAAGGGAGTCATGACGAGTTACATGCCCAAACCAGGCAAGCTTTCGACGTTTCACTATTGACAAAAGTGGTTCTTGGTGGCCTGCATAGGTGTTTATCTTCTCTCTAACATAGACATTTGTTTTGTGCTCTTATAGCAAATGCGCAAAATTCTTCTATAACATTTATGCTCGAAAGCCTGAATCCTTCGCTCCGTATCTGCAGTGAGTGTCCAGCCCTCACACCCATACAAGAGAATAGATAATACAAGTGATTTGTATAATTTGATCTTCACAGGAAAACTGATGTTACTTTTCCAGATCATATGAAGAATAAAGAAGAAAAAAGTAGAGAGGTGTAATCTTAAAAACATTACGATGAGAAAATAACAAATAAAATAATCGACAGTTTATCAAACATGCATGAATTTTCATCCGTGTGCTAGCGGAACCATAAATGAGAACAATGAACAGTAACACTGTAACCTATCATGCATGTCGTAAAACGCAACTAAGGCAGGTTGGTCTTGGGTCCGGCCATCCCACCCTGTAGAAAGTTCATGCCACAGAAACATAAAGAAAACCAAGAATAACAACCACAAAGTTACAGACTTTCACAAATAAGTGCTTGATTAGAAGAACAGAAGTCGTGCGCCAAAATAACCAGTGTGAAACTGATGACAAAAAAAACCATACAAGCGCCAGCCGTACAAAAGACGTGAAGAAGAAGCTTACGATGGATAATTGACAATGAAGAAATATTCTGACAGCATTATTAGGCAGTTCTTATTATGGAATACCCAGGTTATGAGAGGTAGATGAAGAATGAAAAACACACGGAAAAGAGAATTAGAAACATAAATGATAAGGGTGAGGAAGGCATGGAGGTGATAGCAGGGCACATAAGAACTTGGTATCACTTTGTTGCTCCTTGGAGAGTTAAGTGGTAATAAATGTGTGAATGATCATAAATTTGGGAGATCCTATTTACGTGATCTTAGGAGGAGATCAGAGTCCTTAAAATCAAAGCAAACCAAAGAAATAGACCTTACTACCGTTTTACTTGTCTGCATTGCAATAAAACAATTCTCATAGTGTTTTCAGAAGTTGTCAGTTTTAAGATGAAAATATTCTTAACTTCAATAAAAAGTAATTAATGTTTTCATTGGAACAACAAAACAACAACAACAAAACAACAACAACACACACATGGGCAATCTCTTTGACCAGCTACACCTGTGTTTGTCACAGAGGCAGCTCATTATTATCCAGGACATTTTCCTCCCATAATTCTTTACTCAACATCTGGGAATTCGCCATTCTCCCCCGTACAGCGACAGCCGTGCCTGCTCGACAGGAAATATTGACGGCATCATAATCCCACAGGAGGTATCGAGTACTGTACACCATCGACTCTAATATCAGAACAAGAACACACTATACTTCCAGGTATCGCGATGAATCCCGATCATTTTGTGTTTCTCGATCTTTATGATTTAGATCAGCAGGGAATAATGTTCCCTTTTTTTTTTCATTCTTTCATGCAGGGCACAGTTTCTTAACAATTTTTTTTTTTTTTTTGGTGCCAAGGACCACTCTAATTGTCTGATAAATGTTATGGACCCCTCTGATTGTCTGATGAAAGTTATGGACCACTTTGATTGTCTGATAAAGGCTATGGACTCTTCTGATTGTCTGATGAATGTTATGGATCTTTTTGATTGTCCGATGAAGGTTGTGGACCCCTTTGATTATCGATGAAGGTTATGGACCCCTCTGATTGTTCGGTGATGGTTATGGACCCCTCTGATTGTCTGATGAAGACTATGGACCCCTCTGATTGTCTGATGAAGACTATGGACCCCTCTGATTGTTCGGTGATGGTTATGGACCCCTCTGATTGTCTGATGAAGACTATGGACCCCTCTGATTGTTCGGTGATGGTTATGGACCCCTCTGATTGTTCGGTGATGGTTATGGACCCCTCTGATTGTCTGATGAAGACTATGGACCCCTCTGATTGTCTGATGAAGACTATGGACCCCTCTGATTGTTCGGTGATGGTTATGGACCCCTTTGATTGTCTGAAAGGCTATGGACCACTCTGATTCTCTGATGAAGGCTGTGAACCCCTCTGATTGTCCAATGAAGGCTATTGTCTCCTCGGATTGTCTGATGAAGGCTATGGACCCCTCTGATTGGCTGATGAAGGCTTTGGAGCCCTATAATTGTCTGATGAAGGTTGTCGAGCATTTTGATTGTCTGATGAAGGCTATGGACCCTTTTGATTGTCCGATGAAGGTTATGGGCCCCTTTGTCTGATGTTGGCTTTGGACTCTTCTGATTGTTTGATGAAGGCTATGGATCCCTTGTAGGAAAAAAATGTACAAGAAAGCATAGTTTAAAATGTTAAGTTATGTACAGCTGGGTAGAGCGCCTGATAGCAGATACTGCCGACGGGAAGTGAAGTGTTAGAGACTTTACTATATAGTCCAGCGTCAAGAGGTGGTATGATCGGTTCCCTTCGTCGCTGCCTTTGCCTTCTCTGGCTCGAAAGCAGAGTCGGGTACCCATTTACAGCTGGGTAGACTGGAGCATGTCGCCACCGTGATTCGAACGCGGTACCTTTGCAGCGAAAGGCCAGCGCTCTAACCAATCGGAAAGATACAGTACAAAATAATTGATGAAACTGAAATTGGCTGCTAGGAGGCTGACATCTGTGAGTGATTTTCAGCTCAAATACATTTAAGGTTAATGAAGTCGGCTTCAGTTGTTAAATATAGGTTAATAAAAAAGAAATTCGCAGAGCAGTCTTTATCTTCTTCATCTTCGCAGGGGCGCACTTTAAGCATTTGGCACCTCGGGTGGATCCCTCCTTTGGTTATCCGCCCCCCCCCCAACCCTTCCCCAGTAATACATACTGCCGTTTCTCTCGAGACATTGTCTTGCGGGCGTGTTACTATGGTCAAACTGTCAAACAAATTATTTAGACCCTTAACTACTTTTTCTTCTCAACCAACAATTTTATTCTTGGTACAGTTTTTGAAATGAGATGCCCGTTTATTATATTCAGCCTTCAGGTTGTTTCGAACTTTGGATTTGATATACAACTTGTCATTTTCCATCCAATCCACAACTATATATATATATATATATATATATATATATATATATATATATATATATATATATATATGTATATATATATATATATATATATATATATATATATATATATATATATATATATATATATATATATATATATATACGTTGCTCCTGTCACTTTTTTGCCTGCGACTTTTTTTGCCTGTGACTTTTTCTTCTGTGACTTTTTTCCTGTGATTTTTTTCCTGTGATTTTTTTCCTACAATTGTTCTATTATTCCGGACTGTTTATTGTCGGCCCCACTTCGGCTGTACAATGAGCTCTGATTTTTAACCTTTGAACTTCTGCCATTGCGGGAGCACCGAGAACCAATAAGATGGTAAGTGAATGGAGGCAAAATCGCTCACTTCAAAGTCTCCAGACCGCATGAGGTATTCTGCCGAGTCCCCACTGTTCTGAATGTTGTGGTATCACAAGTGTTAGATTTGCGAGTGTATGAAAAGGTAGTCCCATATCAGAGACTGCCGGAGAGAATACACATCTCAGAAGAATAATTCATTTATCCATTAGACCAGGTGTAGCGGAAGGTTTTTATATATGTGATGATGATTGTTACCGTGTGGTTTTGTGGCGTTGATTGCTGACAATGGTGATGTCAGAATTGTCGGGCTTACTATTAGTGGCCGACGTGTTTATAATTAAGCGAATGTTAGTGGGCCGTTAATTCGTTAGTGATGATGAGGACAACGTCAACGCAACAGCAACGACTTGGTCGTAAAGCTGACCAACTGTAAATTCAAGCAGGCTGGACCCATTGTTTGACATCACTGACAATATGGTTTATTGAAGGCGAGTACATAGACATCTTGGGTCGGAACAGTTCATAAATGCAGTTACATGCGGTAGTCATCATACATGATTCAATAAGTACAAATGCGGCCGTTGATTGATAGTACTGGTCGTTATAACATCAAGGTCAACGGTTTTACAAATGACATGGGTCTGGCGACTGGACCATGTTTATCTCTACATATACGTATTAATTTCAACAATCTGCTCGTGGCATCAGAGGGACACACTAACGGAAGGACATCTTGTCCAGCCGAAGCTTTGCCATAATGCCGTAGGAACTCAAGTATCCGAGGCAGGGATACGAGCCATTTTTACTGGCCAAATATTATACTGGACGGATTCTTGGCAAGGTTCTTCAAGAAATGGCTTCCTCGTGTTTCAATTCATAATTACATTAACAAGCGTGTGTCCTCCCTTGACTTAGGGCAGGTACACAAAACTCACGTCTATCTTGGACGAAAAATATATCAGTCTGCCTCAAGCATCATAGCTGGATGGCAACAGCTCGACGCAACAAGCCGCGCCATTCTGTTCAAATATAGTGCACGACGGCACACAAATAATAACATACAATTTACTTAGATGCGCTCACATGTGCTTCTATAAAAGACTAGACCCACATGTGAGAATCTCAAACACTTAACTCCCACGCGAAAAGAACTTAACAATGATAGTGCTAGAGTGGAAATAGTATTCTCTCCAGAATGTGTGAGGTCCCAGTGACAGAGAAGTACACTGGTATCACTCGATAGTCACGGCTGTGAAAGTATCTGGACTGAAAATATTCAAAGAACAGTCAGACCTTACCGCACCACCTCCGCTATGTGACCACATGCGATATTAATAACAATTCAACCAAACTAAATATCAACTATATTGCATGAATAAAGCTGGTGAATACAATTTATATATCCTCTTTATTTACATCTATCTAATTGTGGTGATTGTGTGTGACTGTTGATTAAAAAAAAATTATATTTACCGTACATAAAAACTAAATTGGGGAAATCAATTACAGTTTTCACAAGTTAAAACCAAAATGTAATTTCTTTAGAATCTTCCATTTTGTTGGGTAATAGACTTCTTCACTGTCTTATTCACTTTATAGCTTTCACTAGTTTATCATGCAAGTTGTCATCATAAAACTCTGCTTGACAGTTATCCCTTTTTGGGTGCACGATTGTCACAAATATCACTCAACTTCTATGATAATCAGTGTTCATATGAGATTTACAGCTTCAGTAGGTCGTGCTTCTACCAATCTAGACACTGCTGGGGCGACTAGCATTGATCATCGAGCAATTCTTGATCATGGACCTCTACCTTTGGGTTGACAAGTATGAAACTGCAGATAATTGTAGGATATGTGGCTATTTTGGATAATAATTACCATATTCCTATTGTAGGTGAGATGAATTTGTTTTCAGATGTATGCGTGAAAATGCATGATTATGGATCAGTGACAAGACAGGTGTCTACTGTGGAACATTTTATAAAATCAAATAATACAAAATAAAATGGACACACATATATGGTATGAGGTTATAGTATCCCCCTGCCTGACACGTTAGCTCTGTAAAGTGCCGTAACTGGAAGACAGATTGGATAAGCCCTGACAATGACTGTTGGTAGTCCTGAAAAGAATTGTTATTAGTCCTGAAAAGGACTGTGCTAGCCCTGATACGAACTCAGTCACGGTGGTTATATCTCAGGTTCCAAACTTCCAAAATCATACCAAGTAACCAATTAATATGCATGATACTTGTATACCATATAAATTAAACTTCTTCTTCTTCTTCCTCGTTCGTCCTGAAAAGGACGGTGGTTGCGTTGTGTCTGTTTACGCCTAAGCTGTGATATCTGCACCTTTCGGTCGACACATCCGACTTCTGCACGGCATTTTTTAGGACCGGGTTTGCCTTCCCATTGTGATCCGCACTCGCTCAGCCAGCCTGCACTGCTGCAGACTGTTTCCAGGACCACCACGTGGAGGTGGAGTGCGGTCTTGACCAGCTCTGGTTCGCTGGTCCTGACGCAGGCAGTCAAGCTATGAGTCGCTGACTGTGGTCTCTATTGCTGCGTCTTGAGGTCCCATATAAATTAAACAAATCCTGAAATAACAGTTGTAATTACTGTATTAATTTACATAGTAACTTTACATACCCTCGCAGGATCTAATTAAGATCAGTAAAGACTAGCTTTTGTGGAGTAATAGAACTGCTTGGCTGCAAATAACAAGATATTGGCCTTTACACGTCTCTCTCTCTCTCTCTCTCTCTCTCTCTCTCTCTCTCTCTCTCTCTCTCTCTCTCTCTCTCTCTCTCTCTCTCTCTCTCTCTCTCTCTCTCTCTCTCCAGCAGTTGTCCTTCTGTCTTCTTCACTGTACAAGTGAATTTGAAATGTTGTTGTTGTTGTTTTGATGAGTTGATGGGCGGAGATCGGGCACTCAACATCTGATCATTGTTGCCTCTTCTCGTTCCATCTTGGTCTACCCTGTTCAACCTGAAAGTTGGTTATAATTGGGGTATTTAGTGTCTTTTTATTTACTAATTTTGTATTCAATTTAAATAACTGTTGTCTTTTGCAGTTGCTGATTTTTATTTATATTAGTATTTGTCAATTTTATTTTCTCTTTTGTATTGTTTATAGATAACTATTGTCCTTTACACTTGGTTTTAATTTGTATTAGTATTTGTTCTTTTTGAGTTGTTGTCCCTTTTTTTTTTTAATACCTTGTCTTTCCTTGTCCTATGAGTAATTATTTTTTTGTTAATGCTTTGTTAGTTCTTGTTGCTTAATTTCTATTTAGTTGGATGATTTTCCTGAAGTTCTAACCTTATATTTTTTCCTTTGTTTTATGTATATATCTTTTAAGTATTGATTGGGCATCTCTTGGGGCATCTATACTTAAAACCTTATCACCTGTTAAGTCTATATTGTGATTTCTATAGTAAGTTTTTAATTCAAGCCTTTGTTGTTCATACTTTTTACAGTGGATCAGGTAGTGGTCTATGTCATTCTCTTCCTGACATTCTTGGCAGTGTGGTTCTTCTACCATGAAGTATGCTGCACCGAGTCGGAGACGCCACAGTTTTTTGTTCGATGGTATCTTTAATTCTTCTCTGACCTGGCATGTCCTCGTTGGTTCTTTCAGCAGTTTGAACGCGTGTCTGCCTTTTCTACTTTCCTTCCATGTTGTCTTCCATTCCTCGTTTATAGTTTCCTTCACTTGGCTCTTGATCTCTGACCTTCCCAGTCCTGCTTTTATATTGTTTTTACTTGTTCTTCCCTTCTTGGCGTTCTGGTCTGCCAACTCGTTGCCAGCTATACCTATGTGTGCTGGAACCCACACTAGCCTCACACTACATCCTCTGTTCTCTAGTGATGTATTAATTGCTAGAATTTCTTCCTTTATGTCTGGCCGGCTACATTTACCTGGGTGTTCTAGTGCTTGTAGTGATGATAGTGAGTCTGTAAATATCGTAACAGCTTCTGGTGGGTTATCTTCGATTATTTCTAGACTTTTAAGAATTGCTACCATCTCTGCAGTAAAAATCGATGCCCCTTCCGTTACACTGTAGCTCTTTTTTATTCCCCATTGTGGTATTACAACTCCGGCACCTAGTTGCCCACTATCACCCTTGGATCCATCAGTGTAGACGGCCAGACTTTGTTTAGTTAGTTGCTCTATGAACTTTCTACTTATCATTTTGGCTTCCTTATCTTCTATGTTTTGTTTGATCTTTTCAGTAAGTGAGTAGTCTATGATTGGTGTTTTTAGTTCCCATGGTGGTATTTTGCTTCTGTATTTATTACTATTTTCAATTGTGTTTGATAGTTCTTTGAACTGCATTAGGTCTTCTATAGTTCTCCACCCTGTTGGATATCTATCTTTATTTAAGGGGACGTCCCATACACTTGGTTGGTTTTTGACAAATGCTTTATGTGCTGGGTGGGTCACTTCTTGTGCTACTTTACTCCAATAATTTAATCTCAGTTCTTTCCGTCTTAGACCAAGGGGAGGTATGCCGAGAGCTACTTCTAGAGCTTCTACTGGTGTCGATATAAATGCACCTGTAATGGTTCTCATGGCTGCATTTTGAATCCTGTCCAGTTTTGCTTTGTTAGAAGCTGCAGCCGAGTCATAGACTATGCTGGCATAATCCAGTTTCCCCCTGATGAAAGACTTGTAGAACATAAGCATTATTTTATTGCTGGCCCCCCATCCATTACCTTTTACAATCCTTAGTATATTTAGGGGTCCCCTACAGCTTTCTACCAAATTGTCTATATGTTTATTATAATTTAGTTGTTTATCTAAAGTTATGCCCAGAAATCTTGTTGTTGAGGAGGTACATATTTTCTGTCCTTTAATGGTTATATTGATTTTTTTTTTTTTTTTAAATTTCCTTTGCTGAAAATCATTCCTACTGTTTTGTTTACATTAATTTGGAAGCCCCAACTTTTCATCCACTCTGAAACTTTGTCTATTTGATTTTGAAGTTTTTTTGTAAACATGGTCCAAGTTTTTTTCCAGATCGCCAAATGGCACAGTCATCTGCAAATTGTGATACTGCATTCTTTATGTCATTAAATTCATCTGCTAAATCATTTACAGCTATAGTGAAAATTGAAGGAGAGATCACTGATCCTTGAGGAATCCCATTCTGTTGTTCATATATTTCTGACCTATCATTATTCACCTGTACAGCAAAATACCTGTCCTGTAAAAAGTTTTCTAGATACCTATAGGTTTTACCAGTAATGCCAATCTTTTTCATTTTGTAAAGAGCTCCATCTCGCCAGCATTCATCATATGCTCTAGCTACATCTAGAAAGACTGCCACTGTTTTCTCTTTCCTCTTGAACCCTAGCTTTACATCATGTTCTAATCTTACAAGCTGGTCTACTGTACTTCTGTCTGCTCTAAACCCTGACTGGTTTGGGCTATATAACTGGTTTTTTTCTAGGTAGAATTTAACTCTTTTATTCACAACAGTTTCCAGTATTTTACCTAGTTGTGATGTTAAGGAGATAGGCCTATATGAACTTACATCATGGGCTTCCTTATTGGGTTTTAGAATGGGTACTATCATAGCTACTTTCCATGCTTTTGGTATCTTTCCTAAGCTCCAGATTTTGTTATAAAGTGAAGTTATTATGTTTATAGTTCTTTTGGGTACTTTCTTAAGGATTTCATAACTAAGTATATCTTGCCCTGAGGCAGTATTAGATTTATCTTTTATTGCATTAGTTACTTCTTCCTCTGTTATATCAGCATCTAAATAGTTTGTTTCATCTATCTGGTCTGGTAGTTCTTTTAAAAACTGTATCCTAAGTCTTTCTCTTCTCTCATTTTCTTCCTGTCCAAGGCTACTTTTTGCACTGACTTTATAGAAATACTCGGCAAGGGCATTAGCTTTTTCTTTATCTGTTTCTGCTCTCTTTGGTAGTTTGATTGTTGGCATTATTGTTTTCTTATTGTTCCCTTTGATTGCCTTAAGCTTTTTCCATACTTCTCTCATTTGAGTGCTAGGTTTAAGTGACTGACAAAACTCCTTCCAGTTAGTTTCTTTGGCTTTAAATATTATTCTGTTAGATTCATTCCTAATAAGTTTATATTCATCATAGTTTTCTTCTGTCCTGTTATTTCTATATTTTTGTAATGCCCTTTTTCTTCTCTCATGAATTTCTGCAATCTTTTATTCCACCAGGCAACTGGTTCTTTATTCCACTGAGTTTTTCTTTTCTTAGTAATGTTATTTATTGGTTTAAGGTGCTGTGGCATATTTTTATTTGGTATATATTTTATTGCTATTTTAAGAATTTCATTGGTCAGTGTTTCCGCCCACAAGTCAGTATCATCTGATCCCATGTCTTTATATTCCATCCCCTCCAGCTCTGATTGGAAAGCTTCCCAGTTTGCTTTTTTATAGTTGAAAGTCGGTTTCTCTGGTTCTGGGTTCGGACTGACATTTTCATGCATGGTTATTATGATGGGCAGATGATCTGAGTTTGTGTCTTGTAACACTTCCCAATTTACATTCGCTAGGTTGTTAGTTGTTATACTTATGTCTATTGCTGAGTCTGCCCTGTTAGCTTGTGGATTAATTCTAGTTGCAGTTCCATCATTTAGTATTAGTAGTTCATTGTTCTCTATAAAGTCAAGTAGGTTCTTTCCTGCATTATCTGCATGTTGTCCACCCCAAGCATAATGATGGGAATTAAAATCGCCTACTATGATTGTTTTGGGGCCTAGTCTGGTGCTTATGGCTAGTATTTCTTCATCTTTAATTGTGCCATCTTTAGCATATACATTTAGGATTGTTAGATTGTTTGGTTCAGCTGCTATAGTAACCTGGATACCTTCTATATTGGTTGTATTAAACACTTCCCAGTCTATAATTTTAAATTTTTCGCTAACTAAAACTGCGACACCACCTCCTCTACCTTCTTTCCTATCGTGTCTAAGTATCTTAAAGCCCTTACAACTATATCTATTATTAGGGTTTAAAAGGGTCTCTTGAAGAGCATATATATCAGTAGTTCCTCCTGTCTTTGCTAGTAGGGGTGTAAAATTCTTTTTGATACCCCTACAATTCCACTGTATAATTCTAAATCTTTCTAAATTGAATTTTAACATCATCTAGTATCCCTTTTATTTTGGTTAACTATCAATTTGCTCTTATTCTGTATTTCCTGCACTCGTGGACCCATTATCAATCAAGTTCTCAAGAAAAACCTTATTAAAACTTATCATTGTATTCGTAACTTTTTCCACTATGTATGGTACAAGTGCCTCAACGTGTCCTTTGATAGTTTCTTCTAGGTTGACCACTTTCCTATTTTCATCCAATGCTACATTCCCTTCTCTCCCTATGTTAATCTCCTGCCTTTCACTTTCCATTCTTTTTAGTATTATTTCACTTTCTTCTTTTATTTCAGACAGTTTGACTAGTATTATTTCATTTTCTTCTTTCAGTACAGTCAGTTCTGCCACATCCTGGGAAATTTGGTACTGTATGGCTTTCACTTCTTGAAGCAATGCCTCTGCACTTTTCAGTGAATTCACATTTTCCAGTGTTGTAGCTGAACTGTCTGGCTGGCTGTTTTCTTTTGTTTTGTTAGTTATTTTCTGCTCTTTTGACTGCTGCGTTTTAATAGTTTTGATTTCTTCTTTAAGAGACTTGATTTCTTCTGCAACTTTACTGTTTGTGTTTTTTGTGTTTTCTTTTATTTCTTTCATTACTGTTTTAAATGGTGTTCTTGTTAAGATGGATTCTTTTAGTGCTTGTTTTGTTTGCTGGTACACTGGACAGCCCTGATACCTGGCACTGTGGTTCCCTTTACAATTGATACACTTTCTGTTTCCATTCGCCTTTTTGTAGTCGGTATCTGCCTTTGCCTTTTCACACTGTGTAGAGGGGTGATTACTGGAGCAGTACCTACAAACTGTTTTCCCCTTACAATTGTTCCTTCCGTGGCCGAATTTCAGACAGTTGGAGCACTGTAGCACAGGGGGAATGTAAGCTTCGGTGTGTTTCTTGGTTTTCCCCAATAGTAGCGTTTTAGGGGTTTCCCTCCCTTCTGCCGTTATTATAACCACTGGGGTTACAATACTCCCTTTCACCATTATTCTGTCCACGTGTACCAGCTTTATGTCTGGGTTATGTTTTGCGAGGATGTTCATAACTTCCTCGCTTGAAAGGGTGGTGTTTATCCCTTTTAACACACATCTACTGGTCTCTTTTGCTAGCTCTATCTTTACTTCTATGTCGTGAGCAAGAGTCACTGTTTTTGCTTCTACTTTGAGTTCCTCTAACATCTCTTTTATTCTGTCATTCTGATTTGGGGTAATTATTATGCCAAAATGGGTTTTTGAAATTTTGGCTATCGCCTTTTTGCCTAACACAGGATCAAGGATGTTTATAATTTTGTCTTCATCTAATGCCTTGATCTTGACAGCCTCACCAGCTACTTGCGTTATCTTTAAACGACATATGTTTACTACATCTTTATTTTTGGGAGCTGCCTGGGTTGCTAGATGTCTTGAGTCTTTTTTGGTACTTTCATTGCTATTTTTTCGTTTAGTATTTTCTTCTAGTTTATCATGCCTGGTGTCCCTACCTTGGTTTTTAACTGCTTCTGCCCACGTTTTGACTTCCTTTGTTGTTTTTACTTCTGAGCCTCCTTTCTGTTTTTCCCCTATTGTCTCTATCCTGTCCGTTATTTCTGTGTCTCTGACTTCAGGATTCGTGGTCCTGTTTTTTTCTGTCCGTTTTGATGTTTTGTCATTTTCAGATTTCTTGGCCCACGCTTTTCCTTCCCCGGACTTTGCTCTGGTTATTGTTGGCATTTTTCTGCTTTTTAATTTTACTACTACTCTTTTATGTTGATGGTTGAATATTATTTTGTAATCTAAGGTTTTGGGTTTTTTTTTTTTAAATTCCTCACTACACTTCCTAAATTATACAAATATTTATAGCACTAGTTAAATAGTCCCTTAATACTTGATATTATCTGCAATAATCTAATACTTACTACAAACTACAAAGGGATTCACCACTTAAGTTATGTATATCAAGATGGCTGCCCTATCTCACACAAGCAATTGCCACGTGGCGCTATTTAATTTCTATTATTTTTAATTATAATTCCTAAGTTATATTAATACTTCTAGCTACCAACTATCTAAAACGAACTGCACTAAGCTAATACTGAAGATAGATTTTTTAAAATTTCAACTTATCTGGAAACTTGGGTAGTTTGAGGAATGTCTCCACTTTGTCTCGGTGTGTGGTGTCGATGAATAGGAATGCGAAGAGCTTTTTGCTGTGTGTGAACAAACGGTGAATTTGAAATCATTTTCGATCGCCCTTATATATGGAGGTTCCGGACGTATGAGAAACAAGGATTGCAACTCCAGCAAACTTCCCAAAATATTTATAAGTTCAACTTTCATAAATGATGTTAGCATAAAATAGAAGAATTGAAATGGTATGACAAGATCACTAATGCAGAACTGATGACAAGAACCAGACAAGTGCCAGTGGAACAAGAGATGAGAAGAAGATTCCAGCGATGGATAAGACAATAATCGAGGACACCTGCTGACATCAGTCCATGTTCCCACGGTAAGAGAGATATAGTGAGGCTGAAAAACGCGCAAAGAAGGGCACTGTTGACACAAAACTAAGGAATAAAAAAGACATGAAAGGACTTTGAGCAAACGGCACAGGACATCAGGACTTGGTTTGAATTTATTGAAAGTCTATGCTCCTAAGGGATCCAAAGGTGTAAAGATGACCATAACCCACACAACACGAGGCCCAAGCCCTAAGCATACATTGAAACACACACTCTCGTGCTATTTCCGAAACACCCCAAACAACCCAGCGCCCCCGTAAAAAAATAAAATTTCTTAACTTATACTGGTTAGATTCGCAAGAAACAGATCGATAAGAAACCCAGAACAACTGACAGAAACAGCTGACATTCACATATCCCTACTCAATGTTTTTTTTTAAACTCTCCTACTCCAACGACTTCGGAGAGATTTACCAGGGGTTATCTATTCCAGTGTTTCTCAATTCGTGGACAGTAGAACCTCAAGGGCACTGCAAAATGAGCCGAAGAGGTCCAAGTAAAACCGTTATTAATTGTAATGTGACACAATATCTGAAAATATGACAGCATAGTTGCAAATTCAATTCTCAGCGCAGGCTGAAAAAAAAAACAAAAACACGAGGCTACTTCTTCGTACACTCATAAACGTCAACTTGAATATGTTCAAAGACAGCAGTAGTCAGCTCGAGGCTATTTCTATCTCCATATAGCTTTTATAGCAATAGCACTGGTGATGGCCGTATGTGGTTTCTCTGTTCCTCATATGTTGGGCATCTTTGAAGTAGATGTTTGTTTAGCAGTTATTTTATCAGTGCCACAGTTACTCTCATCGGCAGTTCCTATCTTTTAAACACGAGTTTGACGCTTGGGATTCATGGCCACAGTGGGCCCTCCTCTACTGCATGTCACATTGTAAAGGAAATAAAATGGCCGAAACACTTTCTGCGACGTGGTAACCCTTCTGATGATCAGTTTGCTTCTATTGTACTCTCTGTATAGAGTTTCATGTCATATCATCTATATTATCTTCATTCTCAATCTTCTGTTCTTATCGGATTCTTTAAGGTGCGTATTGTTATTATCACAGCAGCTGACCCACTTTCAGGTATCTTGTTCCAATGCAGTCCGTCTGCTCTCGCACAGACGTCTTCAGAAGCAATACGCTTTCTATCACGAAATTTTTAAATCCCATACACAACCATTCTTAGACGCTTTTTACGACAAACGTCATTGCATACGGTGGTCCAGTCTCTTGCTGGCCGTGGAAAGTACAAAGTCAGTGCGTATTCACTTTTGCGTGGTAGTTGCAGCCTCAACATATACAGCAAACTACTAGTGACACTACCACTGCAAAAGTTCATATTGTTAAATAACAGTAACTTAGTCGTTCCATATTGTTAAATAACAGTAACATAGTCGTTCCATATTGTTAAATAACAGTAACATAGTCATTCCATATTGTTAAATAACAGTAACATAATCATTTTATATTGTTAAATAAAAGTAGCATTTTATTTTTCTATTACTCGGCGGAATGCCCAACAGGTGTGGGGTCCGCCTCGAATTCTAAGGGTACCGGGTTGTGGCGTATGCCTTTTGCACACCCCATGTGAATTGCAAAGCAAATAATTGTAGTGCTCACAAGGATTGGCACCTTTTAGCAGTCGCTTTGCGTAAGTGGCATATGACGTTGCTTTGTTTGGCTTAGCGACATAATCAGTGTTTATGTTCCGATCGTGTTGATCAGATGTGTCTACTGCCCTTGGAGCAGTCTGAGTAGTGTTCTTATATGAAGCCATATGTGGTCAAGGAATATACTAAAACTAGTGCATCGATGTAATTGATAATAAATGTCTATATGTACGCCAAAGGAGTTTTGGGCAGTCTATGTCGTTGGCACGATTTAACGCCATTTTCAATGTTGATTATTTGGAAGCTTCATTTGCTCGGGTACCTTAGACGGCAAGCCATACATATCATGCTACCTTAATATTTGAATTTGCCACAGGTGTTCGATTCCCAGTAGAGTGACTATAATTTATGGAATTTTTTTTTCAGAACCAGTGGTCCTAATGATGTCATACCCTGGTCTCCATGGTAGTGAGACTGGATGCCTAGTCTTCTCGGATAAGAAAGACAAAATAGGAGGTCCCATGTGCAAGTTGCGGAAGTAAAAAATCCTACGGCAGTTGGAAATCGTAAAGAGTAGGCCATAAGGCCGCTGCCCAGGCAAAATTTAAAAATTAGAAACATAACCACCACAAAAATATTTATAGAATGTGTGATTCCAATATACACAAATTGGGATTCTCGCCGGTGCTACGGAGTTCGTGCATTGTGCTGAGATCATCATTGTGTGATCTAAGGGAGGAGATCGGAGCACTGATGGAGTTGTCCGTGTGCAGTGAGGATAGTTCTTAACACCAAACCAAACAATTAATTGTATATTTATTTACTCATACGCTTTTGTCTGCATTTATGTCGATTTTTTGTTCTTTTTTTTCAGAGCCCGATACTGAAGATGACAGAACAGCTATCCGCCGTGCTAATCGCAAAGGTGACTATGGAGGGGAGAACATGGAATAAGCAACCATTTCATGTACATCATTGCTACACAGATCACCACTGCTGATGTACATGAAGTGATGTGGTGCAGGATTCCAAAAGATGGAAACACCTGTATTAACGCTCTATGATGATGATGATGATGATGATGATGATGATGATGACGATGACGATGATGCCCAGGCGAAGCTAAGGCCAAAAAAAAAAAAAACAATAACAAGAAGAGAAATCTTGGTAGAAGGTCTATGAGATTTGTATGCTACAATGAGACATTTCCCCAAAGGTTGAGAAACACCCGACTATTACACCCCAAATATAAAATTCTCCTTCCGCCGACATCTCCACCTCTTTCATGAAAGTCGAGCCTGATTCCCAGGCCCAGTCAAAGTGTAAGGACGGCCCGGTTTCCCGAGCGTGCTGTCACAAGATCCGAGGGTTCACCAACACCTGAATCTTGGACTGTCATCGTTAAAACGAAATCACGAACGCGGGGCTTAACCATTGGGTAACCACCAACTGTTGCCGTTTGTGTGGTTTAAGCGCAAATGTCTTTCTAGCTCTGGGGCCAGAGAACTGACTTTGCTTACATTACTATATTAAGTAATGTACTGTAGTTGCTATCATAATCGTCATCATCATGATAATCATCAGCATCCCCACCACCACCAAACACACCAACAGCATCCTCATCATCACCACCACTATCATGATCATAATGTACATCATCATCAAAATTTTCATGTTCGCTCCCTGTGGAGCAATGAGCCACCACTGTAGCTGCCCCCCTTGCAGGACGCATGCACAAAACCAGGGATTTGGAGCGATCAAATTTTGGAATTGCTCCGCTCCGGCATCGATAGTGAATGCTCCAGCTCCGCTCCGGCATCGATAGTGAATGCTCCGGCATCGATAGTGAATGCTCCAGCTCCGCTCCGGCATCGATAGTGAATGCTCCAGCTCCGCTCCGGCATCGATAGTGAATGCTCCAGACCCGCTCCGGCATCGATAGTGAATGCTCCAGCCCCGCTCCGGCATCGATAGTGAATGCTCCAGCCCCGCTCCGGCATCGATAGTGAATGCTCCAGCTCCGCTCCGGCATCGATAGTGAATGCTCCAGCTCCGCTCCGCGCTCCGACTTAATTTTTTTAAATAAAGTTTTAAAAAAATACGCATTGTAACTTTGACAAAGGCACTTTATTTATTCAAGAATTATCAAACAGTTTAAAATGTCACTTAAACTTAGAATCATGTTATCATTTGTATATTCATTTTTAATTCTGTAAAATATTACTGCAACAAAATCGTCTTTCATAGCCTGTCGTAGATCATTCCCTTAATGCGGATGCCAAAAACAGTCGACATAACTAGCTGTATGAGTTGATATGCTCGAAGCGGTTCTACAAGCAGCCTGAATGTGGTGTAAGTAGCTGTGAATGGCCTCAATAACAGACTTAACTTTTAGCCTGCCAATAGATTAAATCACCTCACAATCTTCCCAAAACTTGCTCTCGAATATTGTTTCAGTGCAATTATGACTGTTCAGGACACACTTTTTTTAATCTTTAAGCCACATTGTTTCAGCTGGCCATTCACTTCCTTGTCTACCTTGCACGTTGCCGATTACTTCTTTGCTTTTCCAAAAAAAAAACCAAATATGGGCCTTTAAAATTCAAAGGCATCAAAGAGATACATTTCCGTAAAACGGCTGACATTATCATGTAGGCAGATTGGAATTTGTTTGTTGATACCATGGCTGAGTTTGCTTGTACGTTTTACCGTAACCAAAAAGTTGTTGTTTCTTTATTTGTTTCTTTTTTTCCATGGCCTTCCAAAAGTAATAAACAAAAAGAGTATTGTTTTTACACCATAAACCTGCTTGTATATACTACTATACCAAAGGGAGATTAAGTATATATATATATAAACACGAGGTAAAGAGTTTATGTATGAAGCAACTATGATACAACTGTATGTGAGCTCTATGAAGAATTACCTGCGTTATTGAAGAATATTACATGTAAATAAATTTTTTTTTTTGCAAGAGAGAAAACATATGTTTGAGTCTATCCTTGAGGGTTGTTGTATGTAGGCCAGGTCAATAATCATTATAAAATCCACTATACGATCAGTCACTGTAATAACAACGGAGAAGGAAGAGAACGAGCTGATGGTTGAACAAAGGAGGAAAAAGTAGTTCATCCAGGAATCACCAACTCTGGCGGAGATGGCCAGTACTTATACACAATAGCATAGAACTTGGAAGATAAACAAAAGAGACTTGTGTGTGTAAAAACTTGAAATACTTCTGCCACCTAGTGAAAGCACACACAGCACGGTCACACAGTTAAGATTTACCCCTTAAGTTTTAAGATTGATAATTTATTTAGTGTTTAATAAATAACATGTGTAAACGTCAAACCAGCTCCGTGTAGTTACTGGGGGGTCTCAAAAGAGACAAAGAAAAAAAGAATAGGGCAACTCATGCATGTCGTACATGGCGACTAATATCATGTTGTACATGGAGCTGGCAGCCTCATCGTGTCAAACAAACTGCCACAGAAACCACTTCAGCAAAAGCGTGTGAAAGCTTGGTTCAAGTTCCATGCCAGGAGACCAACTACATTGGTGGCCCCATGCCCAGAAAGGAGAGTAAACGAAGGTGATGATGATGATGGTACTGATGGTGATGATGATGATAGTGATGAAGATGATGCTGATGACGATGATGATGATGGTGATGATGATGGTGACGATGATGATGGTGGTGGTGATGATGATGATGATGGAGATGATGCTGATGATGGTACTGATGGTAATGATGGTGATGATGGTGATGATGATGATGGTGATGATGATGATGGTGATGATGATGATGGTGATGATGATGATGATGATGGTGATGGTGATGGTAATGATGGTGATGTTGGTGATGATGTTGATGATGATGATGGTGATGATTGTGTTGAAACGTGATGGAAAGGAACTGACTTGTTTTTAAATACTTTAGACTTTATTTAACAAAATGGCATTTCTAATTTTGAAAATTTCATTGTTTCCGATATTTAAGTAATACAAAGGTGTGTTGTTTTCTGTGTAAAGTCCAAGCTTATATGTCATCATTCAGATGCACATTTGTAAAAAAAAATTTTCTTTCATTTCAAAATGTGATATTTAGTTTTTCGATTTAAATTAACCATGAAAATGTATGGAACAAATTAAACAATTAACTTGAGTTTCAAATAAAACAAACGGGACCCAAAGATGCAGCAATAGAGAATGCAGTCAGCGACCCATAGCTTGACTGCTTGCGTCAGGGTCAGCGAATCAGAGCTGACAAATACCCTACTCCACTTCCACGTGGTGGTCCTGGAAACAGGCTGCATCACTGCAGTCTGGCTGACAGAGTAGGGATCGAAGAGGGAAGGCAAACCCGGTCCCAAAAAAATGCCGTGCTGAAGTCGGATGTGTCGGCCGAAAGGCGCAGATATCGCAGCTCCGGTGTAAACAGACACAACGCAACCAACGTCCTTTTCAGGACGAACGAGGAAGAAGAAGAAGAAATAAAACAAACTATTAAATATTTTATTTCATTTCTGTGCATGTACTATATTATCACTTACTTTGGTTGTAAAATGAAAACAAGAAACTGGAGCAGCGTAGCAGTCAAAATTTTCAGTACTCCAGCTCCGGGCAAGAGCCTTCTGCTTCACTGCTCTGAGCTCTAGCTCCGGGCTCAGAGCAGAAAACATTCACATGCTGGTGCAGAGGTGGTTCCTGTTACAATTAGTTTTAAAAAATGAGATGGCCAGCCTCATGCACAACATCACATTACTAGCCTTGTAGGACATGCCTTAGGAGAAAGTAGTCCTATTCTTTCTTTGTCTCATAACAGATCCCTGGGGAGCATACGGGCAAAGAAGTTGGTATATCTACCATAAGTAACAATCAATATATAAAATCCCAGCTTTTTCTGTCAGTAACGCTAAGGGATGCAACTTTGGCTGAAAGTTAGACATTAATTGTATTGTTTCCCTTATATGTACTCTCTCAAAAATAGTAACACTTACCAAAGAACTTTGCGCAAATGACGGTGTGCAAAAAATATTTACAGAATGTGTGATCCCGCATACACATATTGGGATCCTCGCTGCTGCTACGTAGTTCGTGTACTGTGGTGATGTACAGTGGTTTAAAAAAAAATACTTTTGAATAAGTAAAATTGCCGTCAGGTATTGGTGCTTTTGAATTTAATTCCCGTCTTATGACGGGCTTTTACACTAGTATATTATAACACTGAACATATTCTGCAGTCGGTGCTCTACAGCAGTGGTTCTCAACCTAGGCCATATGGGCTCCAGAGGGTCATGCTATATTTCTAGTGGGGCACAGCAGTGGCGTTCTAAGGGGTGTGCGAGGTGGGCGGTCCGCCCCGGATGACAGCCAGAAGGAGGGTGCCATCGGCCACTTTTATGATAGCACTTACTGTTACAAATATACTTGCAAGTGTCTTTCTTTATGGGGGCGGGGTTGCCAAAGCTAGGATCCGTCCCTGGTGCTAAATACTTCAAGTACGCCTCTGTGCCACAGTAAGATATTAAAGTACCCGTTTTCCAACTATCAGCAGCTATGGGGGGAGGGGGGGAAGAGGTAAATGTCGTAGATTTTTAGATAGGAGAATTAAGACTTGGGTTGGTCCCTTCTGAATAGGTTGGAATGAGTGAGAGTCACAGTGTGAGTTAGTAAAAATGAAATAGAATTCCCACAAGTGAGATGATAGACTGTGATATAGAGGCTGTCTCTGAAAGCGAAAAAAAAATTCTTCTCCCTCTCACCTATCTTCTACGACAACTTTACAGCGTCAGACAGTCTACACACAGATATATCTATTACCTATATTTCTATCTACTCACGGCCACGCACATACACGTGACGACAGTTAAACACACAGACGTGGGAATCTATAACAAAAAAAATATATATTTGACGAGCTGACCAACGCACTGATTTAGTTCAAGAGAGATTTTATTATTATCATCTAAAAAAAATCTTCTCACAACACCAAAAATTTCATCAAGGAAAAAAACATATACAAATAGTCATAAAATTTCAAGAAAATGCTACACGGATAATAGCCCGTTAGAATCTTACTCTAGGTTTAGCCCATATCCCCGTTAAGAGAACAGATGATGGCCCAAAGCAGTTATAGATACATAGGGTTGAGTCTAAGAGGTTTCTTTCTTTCTCGTAAATGTATGAACAGAGTTGGATAATCTGATTTAGCCTAAGAAAAAGAAACTCTAGCATTAGTAACAAATTCTGCAGATTAAAAAAAGTTAAGACAGCAAATGGGTGACAATAACACAACGGTAAAATAACACTCAGACCTGCGTACATTCTTATTCATTCAGCCATGGCCATGTGCTCTCAGTTATACTTACAGCTTTGCTCGCTGCCTCTGGGAACATAATAAATTCTAGGACCTTCACACAGACCCGTAAATGCAGTTCTCGACCAAGAAATCCCCAGTTCCAACAAGACGTACTGAATTTCTCTGTCTCAGGGAACGATTCCTTGGGTGTTCTTATTTTTTCGGATGTCTGTTAAGTCACATAAAATTTGTCCAGGCACGAAAGTTAGCAGAGCACAATGTCATTAGCTTTGGTTTCTAGAATTTAAGGAATGTCAGATCGGTGTCTACTTTCAGGAAGGTACTATATTTGGTCACCACAATACTAGTCAAAAACTCTGTCGGAATGTTAATGTTATTACTGTAACCATTCTCGCCGCCAGGCAGCATGTACATTTAAATTTGTGGAGCAATATGAACTGGCTCAAAAGCCCAATATATATTTCTAGTCTTTAGAAACCGTTAGTGGGAGTCGTATTACTGTCTCTCTTTGATGGCATATGCACTGTCAGACCAGTGTTACTTGAAAATAAAACCCACGTGGTTAAAGATATTAAATGTCTATGCTTCTCACAAATATGTCTCTCATGCTACTAAACGCTGGCCAGTTGGGATCACCCCAATAATCACACAGAACTACGGTAACACCACGACTAGGATAATTCACTAGATAGGTAGTTAGAAGCTCGTCAGAAATCTGACGAGAACTATGAAATTCGCTATACAAGCTTCATTCGCTAAGCACGCGTGTTCCGTCTACTGAATATGTTGAAGACTGAAAATCAGATTTCAGCTCCTGGGTGGATATTTGAAAACAGGGGCAAACAATCCCACATTTTCTCAAACTCCGAAATCATCTCCCCTTTTACGTGTAAAACACCCACGTCAGCTTAACGCGTGACGTAACTGCTACCAGTGACCGAGAAATGCGCGTGACAGTTGCAAATCTCAGACAACCGTCTACAACTGCGTCGTAGAGATGTCAGTAATCACGCCTTTCCTGAGCGCTCAGCCGAAAAACCCGCGCGTGACAGGTGCAAATGTAGACATAAAATCTGCTCTATGTCCAGCGAAACGAATTTTTCGCACATTCTCGTCTACCTGCGCGACGCGACTGGTTACATCTGAAATGAAAGACGGTAAAATTTCGAATGGGAAAAGAGAATTACTCGCAAAGTAACAGTATGAGAAAGAAAAAGGGAAAGAGTGACAGAAAAAATTAGAAGGACCCGATGGGAAAGAGAAAATATTAGACAATTTATAGAACATAACTCCCTATGTGACAGTAAATGAGGCTCAGAAAGGGGGGGCGGGGGGGGGGGGGGAGCATTAAAAAAAAGTTGACAACCTCTGCTCTACCGGTAAAGGTAGTGCCGTTGCAAATACTGCCGTCGGGGTGCGAAGTGATGAGAGAGGAAAAAGAGGTATACGATGACAAAGATCGAAGATACTGGACAGTTTGACATCATGGCAGGGGAAGAAGTTAACAATGAAACATATAAACAATACTGAAGACAATAAGTTGTGGAGAGACATGATCGCCTACGCGACAAAGCATAATATGTGACGTAGAAGACGACTTCAACGTTCTGAACTGAAAAGAGCCGGGTTCTATTCTCTACACCTGGAAGCAGTTTTCTGTTGATTTCATCGCACTGTTAATGGGTTAATGGCTGAAGTCAGGACTATCAACTGAATCTGTGACATTAATATTTTTCAAGTCCCGACCGATAGAATCTCCACGGGGTACGTGGGCGGCTGGCATGACTGGAAAGTCTAGAATTTTATTGCAGGCTTTGGGAAGGGATATACCGGTAGTGTTACTGCCAAGTTTAAGAAAAAAAATGTTGAAAAATAAGTAATTAATAAATGAAAACTCGGTAGTAGACAGGGGGTGAATGGTTTATAGCTGGCTTGAGATAATGGTTGTACAACTGAAAATGGTTGTTGTTAAAGGTGTTACTGTTATAATGGTTGTTGAGGTGGTAATGATTGTGACCTTTGTTTGTTAATAGTGATTACAACTCCTCGCTGTTCCCCCGGTAATGATAATATGTCGGGTTTTCAGACATGTGACCTTGGTTCATGGTACGCGAGTAACTTGATAACAATCAGCAAGTGCGGCAGCGTACATTTATTTACATGTAAAGGCAGATACTGCCGTAAGGGAATGAAGTGTTAGACACTTCACCTATACTAGCTAGACCATCCAAACGGCTCCATCCCCTTGACGTGTAAGTAAATCGTGAAAGGACACACAGCCTATTTTGAGAGAGGCCGGCCAATAGCTACTTAGCGGAGAACTGTTGATATTGAGTTGCAAAGAATGACCTACACAAAGGATAGTCGCCCGCCAAGCAAAGTGGAGACAGTTTGTTGCTGCCCTACAAGGAGCCACAAGAAGTCAGATGGTCACTAATTGCTTCGTCAGTCAGTGGCTAAAGAATAAAGAAGTAGAAAAAGATAACAGTGTACGCCTTTCTTTCGCCTTCCTTCTTGTGGTCCATCACGTGGTAGTTCTGGTGATGGTGTCAGAGTCTCTTCTGAGGAAGTGGCCAACCCACTTCCAGCGTCTACCCGCTATAATGGTTGGCATATATTATTGATGGCTCCGAGTTAAAAGTCCTTTGTTGGTGATGGTATTTGGCTATAAAATTCTGATAATTTTTCTTAGGCAGGTTGTGTGAAAAAAGGACAGTTTGCACATTCCCTTTTCAGGGGAATGTTATGATATAGGTGCATTCACGCGGGTATTCTATTATTAACATAGGTTATGAGCTTGTGTTTAATGATTTCGTCTTTTTCTTTTTCGTACACTCTCAGACGTCAACTTTAGTGTGTTCAAAAAAAGCAGAGGTCAGCTTGGAGCTGTTTCAATGTCCATGGAGCTTTTCCAGGAATTGTACTGGTGACGGCCACATGTGCTTTCTCTGTTCCTTATATGTTGGGCATATCTAAGTCATAAAATTACATTCAAGCACATATACATTTATCTATGCCACAACATTACATTCATAGACGTATCTATTATGTATGTATTTATTTATTTGTTATAACATTGCATTCACGCACGCATACATGTATCCATATCACAACATTATATTTTGTGCTCGCATGTGATCATCTATGTTATAATGGTACAGTTAGACACGTTTATATTCAGCTATGTCATAAAATTACTTTCATGCACGCATATATTTTATCTATGTCATAACATTACATTCATGCACGCACATATTTTATCTATGTCATAACATTACATTCATGCACGCACATATTTTATCTATGTCATAACATTATATTCATGCACGCATTCATTTTATCTATGTCATAATATTATATTCTTACCCGTATATATTTTTCTATATCGTAGCATTACATTATGGTCGTATATATTTATCTATGTCACGTATATGTAATCTATGTCGCAACATTATATTCATGCACGTATATATGTAATCTATGTCGCAACATTGGGAGCCGCGCTGGTGTAATGGCTTCGGCGTTGTACTGGCGACCAGGTGTTCATGGTTCAAACCCGGGCGTTGGCGTTTGAAGAAATGTTTACGGCCGGAAATTTGACTGAATAGCCTGAACGGCTCCTGTGATAAACCCTCTGTGGATGGGAAGGAGCGAAGCTCCTGACCGGGTTGGAAGGAAAGTCCTCAGGTTCCCCAGCCTCGCAATGACATGTCATTGGGCCGAAGGGCTGAAAGCCCAAGTGCCGCTGGTTAAGGAAAAAAAAAAAATGTCGCAACATTACATTAATGCACGTATGTAAAGGGCAATTTTTACTATCTTGCAATATAATACATTTATATACTTATTATGTTCGCAAATATTTTGTAATCAAAGTATTTCCTTTTTAAGTGCTTAAGGAGAAGTCATTTTTGAGTTACTTCCCTTGAAAGTAGTTCCGTCATCTTCGATCGGACTCCGCGGACGAGTCTAGGCCTACTGCGATTTATTCTTTGGCTGGGTAGGAATAGATTGTTCTTGCTTCAGTATATCTATGGCCTGAATTTATACGTAGTGTTTGTATGAGTAGGACGAGTCTGTCTTATATATGGATATCTTTACATTTCTAAGTCGAACTATGTTGGTTGTCGCTAGAAAAGGTCAAAGGCTATGCAGCGGAAGTATCGCTAGCAAGGGGTGTGATTCATGGCTGTCATCCTGTCTGGATGTAGAATTTTGTGGTAGCCGGCCTATCGCCGAAAAAGTGATCTATATGTGGATGGGGAAAAGTGATAGTCATTTAGACATGTTGTATGTACTTTACCCCAGTGTTTATTCTCTTTTGCCAAGGAATGGCAAAGTTATATTTCGCATAGAAAGGTAAAACCACAATTTATTATGAACTTGGGCTTCGCCATCGTTGTCGATAAACAGATGCACAGTGGTACTTTTGAAAAGAATATTTATTCAAAGGAAGACGACATTCCTATGTATCAGCACTAGATTATATGATATTATTCAATTACTTCTATGATAGAAGTCATGAAGAAAATGAGGACATTTAACGAATGACCAATTTTGGTCTGGGTCCTATAGTGAGTGAAACTCACGAGAGAAGAACAGCCATGTTGAAATTCATATACTTTGTATTTATCGAGTGAGAAAAAGGGATGCCTGTACTATCGCTCGATGAACCAAGAGATCACTGCTACATGTGAGAACCCATGTCTGGGATTCCTATATCTTTATGGAAAATATATATATTGAACTTTACGTGAAGGGATATTCACTAGACGAGGTTAGGTCTAGGAGCCTTCCTATATATTGGTTATGGTCTGACGTGCCCAGTCAGTAAAGCCAGATGATTTACATGATGGAACTCTGAATGCTTATTTACGAATGCTCCATTATGATATTTGCCAAGCATGAATGCTAACTTAAGATGATATTCCTGTGATCAACATTATGCTGTCTATGTCGACATTTGTTCCTGTAACCATACACGTACTGTCCAAGTGTGCGTCCCATTAAATGTTATAAAAAGACCACCGTAGTTCCAGTACTTCTTGAATTCGAACAGTGTGAGTATGAGTGATGTACTACCAACCTGTCAACTCTATCGAATCATTCTACCATTCGCGTTCTGACATTCACATACACACTCATTGTTTACACTCACATTCTTGTCGGAGCCTCATCACGTTCCAGGACAAGATGACCTGTATGACCAAAACTGTGCTGGGTTTAATGAGTTGACAATCGTTACACTTTACTACACCAGTCCCAACATCTACATTTATCAACTGGGGGACATTCACGGTATTTAACAAATAAAGCGTGATTCAACGACTAGTAGCCAGTATGAGTTAACAACTAAACAGAGTTTAACAACTGGTGTGCCAGCTTCCTGGGTCAACCTGCACAGTGACCATATTGAGAAGTAAACTACTGAGACCAGACGTTCCTTGGGGTCTGTTACGACACACAAATACATCAGCAGTACAACTCTACAGTGATGTCAGCGTGACCTGTCCTGTCGAGAGTATGCGGTAACTAGGTCAGCGTTTGTTGACATTTGGTTCGTTGGACATTTGCCATACAACTGACAGTGTTACACAGCAAGCTTGGTTGAAACATAGAACATTACACATCAGGACTGGAGAATATTTGACAGTGTTTGCGAAAGGAAATGTTATTGAACTGAGAAGTCCTACATCGATTGTTATCATTCACATCAACGATGGAGCTTCTATTTCTGTGTTGAATTTAAAATAATTAGACCAGAAGTATTTGTTTAATAAAGTACCACAGTACTGTACTATTAGGCAGTGTAACTGAGCCTTCTTTACAACACATTCTTTCTGCAACACTCTATTTACATCATATTGCCATACTATTTATGCAATTATGTATTTATGTTTAAATATTTATATGTGATATTTGTTGGTATCCAGCGGGTTGTTGTTTTCGTTGGGCGGTGTCACACAACAGAGTATCCCACGTAATAGAGGGTCTGATGTGTGCGTTTCTATAGGTGCAATTTTCTTGATTGAAAATTTGCTGCGACAGCTGTTGCTATTAGTGTTAGCTGTGAAGACTGTACTCATTGTTGTTTTTGTAATATTCCTCTGTTCTTTAGTTTGTTTTGATTTGTTTGTAATTTGTTGGTCTACCCTATTCTATCTTTCAGTTCTATTCTCAATTTATATTTATATACTGTGGCGTTATTTGTATTTGTTATCCTCTTGCGGTTTATCTTTTATTGTTTTCCCATTTCATTTATTTCATTTCCGCAAATGTTTTCATGTTCTCCTGTATAACTGTTTTGTTTTGTGCCTGATCGACATACACTATTTAAAATATAGTTGATCATATAAATTGATGTACAAGAATCAACTGATAGTTAATTGCTATTACTAAAGGTACACAGTTGATGATATAAAACACTATTTCTGGTGCACTGCACTTATATTATAGAGTGAACCAGCAACTTATAGCTGTTATTATATAAGGATTTATACAAGACCTTTGTAAGGCTTGTTTCCCACAGTGATTGGGATAGTTAAGTACTATTTTCCACAGGTTACAAAGTTATCATACAAGGTCTTTGATTAAGACTAAGAAAGTGAATTTATTTACTTTTGCAAATTACTGATCTTATTAGACAAGATGTCTACTTTAGATTATTTTATCACACAAGGCAAGATTCTTGATAAGACTGGTCAGCAATTAGAAGAATGGGCAGTTGCTCAATATGACAAAGCATTGGCTGCTGAAGAAAGAAAAGCATTGATTGAAGAAAAGAAATTAGCAGCTGAGGAGAAAAAATTAGAAGCTGAGGAAAAAAAATTACAAAGAGAGTATGAACAAAAGAAATTGCAGATACAGACTGATGAAAAAAGATTCCAGATGGAAATGGAAAAAGAGAAAAGAAAAGATGAAGCTGCTGCAGAAGAGAGAAAATTACAAGCTGAAGCTCAAGAGAAAAAAGCAATAAGAGAACATGAACACCAAAAAGAACTTTTAGCATTTGAGTTAGAAAAGTTAAAGTTAACAAACATAAGTGATGGTAATCAAGCATCTGGTGGTAATGGTAAACCCTTTACTTACAAGGTCAAGGTACCAGCGTTCAACCCTTCCAGTGATGACATAACATTCTGGCTAAATAGATTTGAACGCTCGTGTCGAGCACATAATGTGGACAAATCACAATATGCTAACCAGTTATCAGAAAATCTGAAAGGTGATTCTCTGACTAGTTTAAGTTTGGTTGAAGAGGCTGACAAAGATAACTATGATGTTATTAGGGCAGCCTTATTAAAGAAGTATCAGTTGTCTGAAGAGGGTTATCGGAAGTTGTTTAAGACAATGGTGCCTGAGGCAGGTGTAGAATTCTCAGAATTCATTGCAAGGACACGTCTTACATTTGATCGTTGGATTGAGCTATCCAAAACAGAAAAGACTTATGAAGCCCTTATGGACTTGATACTCAGAGACAAGATTATGTCAAGTATAAATAAACCTTTCCTCGAATTCTTACATGAGCGTAAACCTAAGTCTCTAAAAGAAATGGAACAGTATTGTACCCAATACGTCACTGCACATCCGGACGTAGCTATTAGCAACAATAAGGTTAAAGAAGGTATGCCAGTTGCTTCTGCAACACCATACAACCCTAATCACTCTCACAAATTCCAAGGACCTCAAAATAAGTTTAATAAAAAAGGTAACTATTACAGTTATCAGAACCAAGGTAACCAATCATTTCAGGGTTCTTCTTCGAATACCTGGAGAAGAGCTGACAGCCCTCGATTCAGGGGTGGTCATAATTACAGGAACTTTCGCAAAGGAAGTCATTCTAGAAACTATCCAAGTTTTCCTTCATGGAGACAACAAGATCATAATTACAGAGATACTCATTATAATGAATATGATGATAGTAACCAAAGGAGCTATGATTCAAACCCGAGTAGGGGTTATAATAGTGGAAACAATGATAAGTACAGAGGCAATAATAACAGAGGTAGAGCACAATTCAAAAAACATAAAGCTCATTACCAGGCGAACTCTGCACAGCAAGAGTCCCACGAAGCCTATAAACAAAATAAAGATAATGATGACTCTAATAATATGGCATGTGCCGCTTTTGATTTTGGGAGAGCATCTCAGTGCCCCCAATGCAAAACATTATTTGAGCCAACCACAGTGTCTACTTTAAGCTGTGGGCATCCTCTTCCCGCTCTTCCTGCGTCAATCGCGCATGATGGGAGAGGTTCTCTTGTCTTACACAAAGGTTTAGTAAATGACAATCCAGTCTCAGTACTTTTTGATTCTGGATGCACAACTATTGGGGTTAGGCAGTCACTCATAGATCCTTCTCATTCTACAGGCAAAGTAGTCAAATGCGTAACATTTGGCGGCACCATAGAGAAATACTCTACCGCTATCATTAGGATTGCTACTCCTTTCTTCACAGGAGATGTACACGCATGTCTTTTGCCGAATCCGATCGCTGATCTTATCATCGGTCGCATTCACGGAGTCAAAGAATGCACTCCGGAGCAAATTTCCGTTTGGGAAAATCAAAATATGCAATCTGCTAATGCGGTAGTCACTAGAGCTCAAGCTCTCAATATGCCTGAAACTTCATCTGTTGAAGATAATGAAGTGCATAACCAAGATGATCCCTTGGTAATTTCTCGTGACTCGTTTATAAAACAACAAGAAGAAGATCCGACTCTTAAGAAATTCTTCACTCTTGTAACGAAAGGTGATCCGAATAAAGATTCAAATTGTAAATCTTGGATTACAATGAAGAATGGCGTACTTGTACGTATGGTGCAAGACTCCACTAAGTCAAGTCATTCTCAGATTCTTGTACCCAAGAATTTGAGAGTTAAGATCTTACAACATGCACACGACTCTCAGTGTGCTGGTCACATGGGTTTTTCCCGTACAAAGTCAAGAGTTCTTGCGGCTTTCTTTTGGCCTTTTGTGAACAAGGACATACGGATCTATTGTCGATCCTGTAAAGTATGTCAAGAAGTCAAATCCAAAGGTCCTCGTCATGCTGCGCCTATTCAGGCTGCAGATATTCCTATTCGTCCATTCCAGAAAATGGCGATAGACATCATTGGTCCATTCAAGATCAAATCTGCTAGAGGACATCAGTTTATCTTAACGTGTGTAGACATGTGCACACGTTGGCCAGAGGCTATCCCTCTAAAGAGCATTACTACCGCTGACATTGCAGATGCTCTTTGGCTTATATTTTCTCGGCTGGGATTCCCCGGAGAAATATTATCAGATCATGGCACCCAACTGATATCGGATACCATGTCTCAAGTAATGTCTACTCTACAGATAGAGAGATCTTTGAGTAGCATCTATCATCCTATGTCCAATGGGATGGTCGAGCGACTAAATAGAACACTTAAGAACTTATTAGGGAAGATAACTGAGGATCATCCTCAAGATTGGGATAGGGTTTTACCCGCGGCCCTCTTCGCGTACAGAGAGGTCCCCAATGAACATACAGGGTTTTCTCCCTTTGAACTTGTCTTTGGCGCGCGACCGCGCGGCCCAATGTCTTTGCTGCATGATCTTATAACAGCTGACAATATTGACGATGACACAAAATCTTCTTACGAGTATGTCATCGCGCTGAGACAGAAGATTATCGAAGCATGCAAATTGGCAACGTCCTCTTCTGAATTTGCTAAGCAGAAGGCAAGACAATTTGCTAATAAGAAGAGAACTTTACGACAACTTTGTCCTGGTGACAAAGCATTTGTTTTGCTACCTTGTCGTGAAAATAGACTCCTTATTAGTTGGAAAGGTCCGTACGATATAATATCGAAAATTTCAGATGTTGACTACATCGTCGATATCAACGGGAAGCATAAAACCTTCCACATCAATATGCTTACGGAGTTCCATGAACGTCCTGACTATCTACAGCCTATTTTCCAGGCAACGGACGATTCTCATGTCAAACATGGTCATTACTCATCACTGTCTGTAATACAGGATGAGGAAACAAGTTTTTCGGATGTTAATCTTCCGCTTCCAATGATCCCACTTCATTCTAGTGAATCATGGAAAGACGTTACTGTTTCTCCTGATTTGTCTCTAGGAGAACGGCGACAAGTTTCGTCTATGTTACAAACATTTCAGGATGTCCTCACTGACATCCCTGGACAAACTCATGTCATTGAGCATGACATTGTTCTAACTGAACATACTCCAATTAGGGTTAGACCTTATCCTATCCCTATACATTTCCAAACACAGGTTGAAAAGGAGTTGGATGAAATGATAGATTTACAAATAATCGAACCATCCACTTCTGCATATTCTTCGCCGATGGTTATTGTTCGAAAAAAAGACAATAACATACGTCTTTGCGTTGACTATCGCAAATTGAATCAAGTTACGAAGTTCGATGCTGAACCTATGCCTTTACTAGAAGAGTTACTTACTCGTCTTTCTAAATCGCATTTTTTCACTAAACTTGATTTGTCTAAAGGATATTGGCAAGTTCCATTATCCGAACGCGCCAAACCTCTTACCGCTTTCTCTACTCCCAGAGGCCTTTTCCAATGGAATTTTATGCCTTTCGGCCTTATGAACGCACCAGCTACATTTGTACGCATGATGCGTCGAATCCTATCGTATCGGTCAGATGTCATTGCTTATCTAGACGACATCTGTCTTTTCAGCGATACTTGGGAAGATCACTATTCAGGGTTAGTTGAATTATTATCAACTCTGCGTGAGTATAACCTGACAGCAAAACCATCTAAAGCTTGTATTGGCTTTAGCGAAATTGCTTTCTTAGGCCATCGAGTAGGTCACGGTTTCTTGAAGACAGAAGACCATAATATCACTAAGATACTTAACATCTCTATCCCTAGGACTAAAAAGCAAGTGCGAAGTCTTTTAGGTCTCATACAATTTTATGGACGTTTCATTCCGAATCTGTCCTCTATCATGGCACCTCTCTCTACACTATTAAAGAAAGGGTCGCCTAACATGGTTCACTGGTCTCATGAATGCCAATCTTCACTAGAGAAGATCAAAACTATGTTTTCATCACCACCTATTTTAGTGTTACCTACAACAGATAAGACATTTGTTCTTCGTAGTGACGCTTCATCCACTGGGATTGGAGCGGCACTAATGCAAGAGTACTCTGGAACTCTGCATCCTGTAATGTATATATCCAGAAAACTTAATGCTGCAGAAAGGAATTACTCGGTTTTAGACCGTGAATTATTGGCAATGGTTTGGTCAATTCTCAAACTCCAAAGATTCCTTCTGGGCGCGCATTTCGTAGTGGAAACTGACCAAAAAGCTCTTACGGCTATCCAAAGTAAGAACTTGAAGAGCTCGAGATCAACTCGATACGCAATCGCTCTTCAACCTTTTCATTTTTCGGTACGAGCTATCCGTGGTTCAGAAAATGTGATGGCGGACATTCTGTCCAGATGCCCACATGATGCCACTTAACTGTTAAATATTGGATCTTTTTAATATGTATAACTTTACAACAGTTATTTTTTGTTTCTTTACTAAGATACACATTTGTAATTTAATAATAGAATGATGGTATCGCTACTTAGCGGTTTATTGATGTTTATTCACCGCTGTTCTTTGATGATTGTTTCTTCATAAATCATAAATTTAAGATTATAGTGTGAATTTTTGGTATGCATTGTATAATTACCAGAATTGTATTATACGTACATCACACCTTCCTGGAAACATTTATTCGTAGAGAAACAATTTCTCTCAGATTTTGAGATATATTCTCACCGGTCATATTAGGAATTATAGTTATTCCTGATATTTGCATCTGCGCAGTATTCTTGCGTTGTGAGCCTATTCTACGTTGCTCCTAGATGTATTTAAAAAAAAAATTTTTTTTTTTTTTCCCGGGAGGTGTGGTAAGACTGTAAAGGGCAATTTTTACTATCTTGCAATATAATACATTTATATACTTATTATGTTCGCAAATATTTTGTAATCAAAGTATTTCCTTTTTAAGTGCTTAAGGAGAAGTCATTTTTGAGTTACTTCCCTTGAAAGTAGTTCCGTCATCTTCGATCGGACTCCGCGGACGAGTCTAGGCCTACTGCGATTTATTCTTTGGCTGGGTAGGAATAGATTGTTCTTGCTTCAGTATATCTATGGCCTGAATTTATACGTAGTGTTTGTATGAGTAGGACGAGTCTGTCTTATATATGGATATCTTTACATTTCTAAGTCGAACTATGTTGGTTGTCGCTAGAAAAGGTCAAAGGCTATGCAGCGGAAGTATCGCTAGCAAGGGGTGTGATTCATGGCTGTCATCCTGTCTGGATGTAGAATTTTGTGGTAGCCGGCCTATCGCCGAAAAAAATGATCTATAAGTAGATGGGGAAAAGTGATAGTCATTTAGACATGTTGTATGTACTTTACCCCAGTGTTTATTCTCTTTTGCCAAGGAATGGCAAAGTTATATTTCGCATAGAAAGGTAAAACCACAATTTATTATGAACTTGGGCTTCGCCATCGTTGTCGATAAACAGATGCACAGTGGTACTTTTGAAAAGAATATTTATTCAAAGGAAGACGACATTCCTATGTATCAGCACTAGATTATATGATATTATTCAATTACTTCTATGATAGAAGTCATGAAGAAATGAGGACATTTAACGAATGACCAATTTTGGTCTGGGTCCTATAGTGAGTGAAACTCACGAGAGAAGAACAGCCATGTTGAAATTCATATACTTTGTATTTATCGAGTGAGAAAAAGGGATGCCTGTACTATCGCTCGATGAACCAAGAGATCACTGCTACATGTGAGAACCCATGTCTGGGATTCCTATATCTTTATGGAAAATATATATATTGAACTTTACGTGAAGGGATATTCACTAGACGAGGTTAGGTCTAGGAGCCTTCCTATATATTGGTTATGGTCTGACGTGCCCAGTCAGTAAAGCCAGATGATTTACATGATGGAACTCTGAATGCTTATTTACGAATGCTCCATTATGATATTTGCCAAGCATGAATGCTAACTTAAGATGATATTCCTGTGATCAACATTATGCTGTCTATGTCGACATTTGTTCCTGTAACCATACACGTACTGTCCAAGTGTGCGTCCCATTAAATGTTATAAAAAGACCACCGTAGTTCCAGTACTTCTTGAATTCGAACAGTGTGAGTATGAGTGATGTACTACCAACCTGTCAACTCTATCGAATCATTCTACCATTCGCGTTCTGACATTCACATACACACTCATTGTTTACACTCACATTCTTGTCGGAGCCTCATCACGTTCCAGGACAAGATGACCTGTATGACCAAAACTGTGCTGGGTTTAATGAGTTGACAATCGTTACACTTTACTACACCAGTCCCAACATCTACATTTATCAACTGGGGGACATTCACGGTATTTAACAAATAAAGCGTGATTCAACGACTAGTAGCCAGTATGAGTTAACAACTAAACAGAGTTTAACAACGTATATATTATGTGTATGTCAAAACATTACATTCATGCACGTATATATACTGCTCAAAAAAAGTTAAAGGCCACTTTCAATTTTTAGGTCATTTCAACTATGCTGTTTTATTAAAAACCTGAACACTCAGTCAAAAAAGTGTTGCTGCATTTTGTTGCATGCTTAAACAATGTTTGTTAATCTGACAATAAATCAAATCTGTGTTACGTGTGTGTACCTCCAAGGTCAATCAAATGTACGTGGTGGAAAGGGAAATAATGCATGTTTGAAAATGCTTCTTATGGCAAAGCCTGTTGATAACATTGCTGAAATTTGCTTTTCACGTGCAAGTCGTGACTATAGTGAACACATTTCACCCACTTTTCGGAAGGAACGGGCAATGGATATGTTTGTAACATTTACTATTTTAGCCATGGCTCAGCTAAGACTCTTGACCAATGTTGACAGATGGAGAGCGATGGCATGGCTGCAGGATGATGTAGGGCTGCGAGAAGTTGCTAGGAGATTAGGAGTTGCCCACTCTGTCATACAAACTCTGCGTGATCGTTATAATGCAACCGGCAGTATCGCAGAACAACGCAGGTCAGGACGTCCAAGGTCTACCACAAGACGACAAGACACGCTGAGCCATGGCTAAAATGGTAAATGTTACAAACATACCCATTGCCCGTTCCTTCCGAAAAGTGGGTGAAATGTGTTCACTATAGTCACGACTTGCACGTGAAAAGCAAATTTCAGCAATGTTATCAACAGCCTTTGCCATAGGAAGCATTTTCAAACATGCATTATTTCCCTTTCCACCACGTACATTTGATTGACCTTGGAGGTACACACACGTAACACAGATTTGATTTATTGTCAGATTAACAAACATTGTTTAAGCATGCAACAAAATGCAGCAAAACTTTTTTGACTGAGTGTTCAGGTTTTAAAAAAAACAGCTTAGTTGAAATGACCTAAAAATTGAAAGTGGCCTTTAACTTTTTTTGAGCAGTATATTTAGTATATGTCAAAACATTACGTTCGTATACGTATATGATTTGTCTATGCCGCAACATTACATTCATGCACGTATATATGTAATCTATGTCGCAACATTACAGTCATGAACGTATACATGTTATCTATACCGCAACATTACAGTCATGAACGTTTATATGTTATCTATGCCGCAAAATTTCATTCATGGACGTATATATGTAATCTATGTTGCAACATTAAATTCATGCATGAATATATTTTACCTATGTCATAACATTACATTCATGCACATATATATTTTATTTATGTCATAACATTACACTCATTAACGAATATATTTTATCTATGTCAAAACATTACATTCATGCACGTATATATTTTATCAACATCAAAACATTACATTCATTCACATATATATGTGTGTTATCTATGTCGCAACATAACATTCATGCACGTAGATATGTTATCTATATCGCAACATTGTAGTCATGAACGTGTATATGTTATCTATGTCGCAACATTTCATTCATGCAAGTACATATGAGATCTATGTCGCAAAATTACAGTCATGAACGTATATATACTACTGGACAAAAGTTAAGGGCCACCATTCAGTTTAGACAAGGTTTATATAATTGATTCGCAAACTGTAAAGACAAGTGAAAATGTCATTAAAACTGAGCTCAGAGAAATGTGTATACATTTCTGTGTGCACTAAGTTAATTTTTTTTTAATGTAAAAAAAACTGGGTCACTTTAACCCGCACGTGAAAATAGCCATTGTTGCTGCAAAAACTCGTGGTTTCTGCAACACGCCCCACTAGTTCAAAAGGTTAAAAAGTGAGTTGAATTTGAATGCACGTGGAAAATGATCATCGGTAAAGAGTGTTCACCGTTGGTATGCAATAAATCAGTATGACAAGTGGTCGAAATGATCACTGCATTAGCCATGCCACCAAGGAGAAGTCTCAGCACTGTAGACCGTGGTTGAGCCATGGCATGGATTCAGGATGGTCAATCTGTTCGTCATGTTGCAAGACGTTTAGCAGTGTCCCACTCTACCATTCAGAGACTTCTTGAGAGATTTCAAGCTACCGGACATTTGGAAAATCGACCCTGCTCACAAAGAATTATATAAACCATGTGTAAACTGAATGGCGGCCCTTAACTTTTGTCCAGTAGTATATGTTATCTATGCCGCCACATTTAGTTCATGCACGTATATGTTATCTATGTCGCAACATTACATTTATGCACGTATATATTTTATCTATTTCATAACATTACATTCATGCACGTATATGTGTTATCTATGTCGCAACATTACATTCATGCACGCATATATATATATATATATATATATATATATATATATATATATATATATATATATATATATATATATATATATTATATATATATATATAATATATCCAAATATATATATATATATATATATATATATGTCTAGTAGGGCAACAACAAATTGATTCCACTTTGCACGGTCGGTGGCCATCCTTCGTACAGTGCCCCAACTCTGGTTCATTCTTTGCATCTCAGCCTCCACAGTCCTCCGCCAAGTTGTTTTTGGTCGGCCTCTCTTTCGCTTTCCTTCAGGGGTCCAAAGCATAGCTGTTCTTGTGATGGCATCGGGTCTCTTCTGAGGACATGACCAACCCAGCTCCAGCGTCTGCCAGCTATGATGGTGTGCATGTCCTCTTGCTTGCTACGAGTAAGCAGATCTTGGTTGGTGATGGTATTCGGCCAAAAGATGCGGTGAATTTTTCTTAGGCATGTTGTGTGAAAAGAGGACAATTTTGACATTTCCTTCTCTGTGACTCTCCAGCATTCCGCACCATAGAGAAGCACAGAAAGCACGCAACTCTGGTATAATCTTAATTTTGTGCTTGTGCTGTATTGGGAGGACTTCCAGATGTTATTTAGGCTAAAGAAGGCTGTTCTTGCCTTATTCATTCTGATGTTGATGTCTTTGCCTGCCCCACCATCTGGTGTTACTATGCTTCCTAGGTATGTGAAGGTATCTGTCTGTACCAATTGCTGATTCCTTACTGATATGGGCTCAGGGTTGCTCACATTGAGCGTCATGACCTCAGACTTCTTTAAATTGATGTTCAAGCCCACCTGCTGGCTAAATTTATTAAGTCTATCCGTTTTTTCCTGGATGTGTTGATGTGAATGTGCCAGCAGTGCAATGTCATCTGCATATTCCAGATCTTCCAATGTAGAAAATGTAGTCCATCTTATTCCTCTTGGACTGCCCTCTGTTGTCTGGCGCATCACCCAGTCTATGACTGTTAAAAAAAGAGTGGTTGATAAGGGGCATCCCTGTCGTACTCCTGTCTTCACCTCGAAGGTTAGGTTGCTCTGCCCAACACTACACGTAAAGTTGGCATAGAGGCTTTTTATGATTGCCACTATGCAGCTTGGAATTCCATAAGCCCTCAGTATTTTCCATAAACTGTCCCTATGTATGCTGTCAAAAGCCTTTTCAAAATCAACAAAATTTATGTAAAGCTGTCTTTGCCATTCTGAGCACTGCTCTATAATGTTCCTGTGAGTGGATATATGGTCTACACATCTTCTGTTCTTTCTAAATCCTGCTTGTTCTTTCCTCAGTTTGTATTCTCTGTATAATTATCCTGCCTAGTATTTTGCTGGGAACTGAGAGAAGAGTGATTCCTCTCCAATTATTGCAGTCTGCAGGATCTCCCTTTTTGGGCAATTTGACAATTATTCCTTTGTTCCACTCTGATGGTGTTGTCCCCGTTTTCCACACTTGTGCAAATAGTGGTTCTAATAGTTCTGCTGCTAGCTCAGGGTCTGTCTTAAATAGCTCTGCATTTAAGTTATCATGGCCCGGAGCTTTACCGTTCTTTAACCCTTTGATTGCTGTGATGATTTCTTCTTTTCGTGGAATGTCTGTATTTAATATATATATATATATATATATATTAAATATATATATAAATTAATATATATATATATATAATATATATATATATATATATATATATATATATATATATATATATATATATATATATATATATATATATATATATATATAAAATCTATGTCGCAACATTACATTCATGCACATGTTTATGTTATCTATGTCGCAACATTACATTCATGCACGTATATATGTAATCTATGTCGCAACATTACATTCATGCATATATATATATGTAATCTATGTGTCGTGAAACGAGTTGTGTAAACCCACTACTTTGTTAAATCCCTATGTCGAGAGCCCAACCAATCAACGAGCACCGTTCACCAGTCTTACTTACTTACTTACTTAGTCGTTCCCCTTCTACCGTGAGGTGTAGAGATTTGGAAGAGAGAGCGCCAGACTATTCTATCGGCTGTCTTCCTCCTGGCCTGGTTCCATTCTAGTCCTCGGTCCTTCAAAGATTGTCTAATGTTGTCCTCCCAGCGGACTCTGGGTCGTCCTCGGGGTCTGGATCCTTGGCTCTTTGTTTCCCATGCTTGTCGTGGTAGCCGATCTTCTCCCATTCTACAGACATGGCCAAACCATCTTAGTTGGGACTGTTCTACTTGGGTCTGTAGGGGGTGGCATTTTAGGCCTTGACGTATCGTCTGGTTGCGTACCATGTCTCTTCTTGTTACTTCAACCACCTTCCTCAGATACCTCATTTCTGAGGTTTGGATCTGGCTTTTATGGGTTGTAGTCATTGCCCATGACTCGCATCCATATGTCAAGACTTCCGTTCACCAGTCGCTGAGCCAAAATAAATTACAAGAAGTTACGCCAGGAAAAAAACTTAAGCCCTGTTTTTTTCGGATGTGGGTCGCGGCCATCTTGTTCACGCAGTATGGCGGAAAAAACGGAATAAAATTAGCCGGTACGAGGCATGAGACCAAACTGCAGACAGCCAATCAGCTTGCCCCGCCAGAAACCAACCAAACGCTTTCTTTAAGCTGTAGAAGTTACTTCACCTGCCTATATAATCGGGCGGATTTTATGCATAATCACACATCACCGACACGACGCCAGAGATACCGACCGACTGAAGAGGAGAAGCTGTCACCTTGATTTATTGCTTACCTGAGTGCATTTACCTGCAGCCTGCTTCACTAAGTCGAGTCAAAACCTGGCCGGTTTAAAAATCTTAGAGGGTAAATATATTTTTACTATAAACTGGTAGGAAAATAGGCCTTCAGCAGATAATATAATGTTGGTATTTGTTGTGTGTCATTTATACTACATACACCTGTATATTTTTAATATATTTTGGTTCACTATGAATATATCAGGTTACTGATTGTATCTTGGGGGAATTAGGTATAATGATTGTATTTCCTGATATGATCGAATAGACGAAGATTAAAAACAGTCCTTGTTAGGACTCATCCTATTGTCTTCTATAACTTCAATCACTTATCTCAGACCAACTGAAATATAACCAAAACAGTCCTTGTTAGGACTCAACCTATTGTCTCCTATAACTTCAATCTATTATCTCAGACCAACTGCAATATAACCAAAACAGTCCTTGTTAGGACTCAATCTATTGTCTCATCTAACTCCAATCTATTGTCCAATATAACTCCCACCTGAAATATAACCAAACAGTCCTCGTCTCATATACTCCTATCATAAGAACATAACAATATTGTTAGGATATATGTTACCAGATAGTATAGCACTTGTCAGAGAGGGCCTGGTATATTATAGGGGGAAGGAAATGGTTGTATCACACCTAGGTGTACATATTATTGGATGTATTCATGTATTGAATTTATATTATGGGATGTATTCATGTATTGAATGTATCATGTATTGAATTTATATTACTGAATGTATTCATGCATTGAATTTATATTATTGAATGTATCCATGCATTAGTTTATCAGAAAGAATGTTGTGCAAGTAGACACCTGTCTTGTCTCGCTATTGCTAAATCATACTGAGCCATGTTGTCATTCATCCTACATGCAGACACCTGAGACACGCTCATTTCACCCACATTAGAAATAGGTGGGCTTGAGGACAGAAATTAGCCCGTATTTTTACTTGTTACAGGTTTTATTCGTGTCATCAAAACTGAGATCGTATGTCCAGTCAATCCAGCTGCCCGGAACTTCACAGGAGCACAGAGATTGTACCTGAGAAACATCTTTAGTCCCCCTCAGTCTTGGGTGGGCTAACGAAACGATCAACAGCGGGTGTTTAGTGTCAACCAAACTAAGGAGAACAGAACGTTTTGAGAGATGAGTACACATTAGTACCATTTCTGTCAGCATTGTGAGCAAAGTAACTGTCAGTGACGAAAAAGAGATTTAGCGTAGCAAGAGACAATAATAAGATCATAGCTGACTTGTCAATTTTATCATTGTTAAGTAAAATATGTTTCCTTGTCTTAATATCACAGTTAGTTACACAGCGGAGGTGGCAATTTATGTAGGTCTCATCTCTACTAATTTATCGAGATCCGATCATTCACAGCCGTAACTAATTTGTGATACCAGTTGTTCTCTCAGACACTTGGACTTCACCATTTTTTGCAGAAATTATATTTCTGTAATTGTCAGTACTACACTGATCCTAGAGCCAAATAAAACCTCTCGCCACACTATGTCGCAACATTACATTCATGCACGTATATATGTAATCTATGTCATAACATTACATTAATGCACGTATATTTGTAATATATGTCGCAACATTACATTCATGCACGTATATATGTAATCTATGTCGCAACATAATATTCATGCACGTATATCTGTTATCTATGCCACAACATTACATTTGTCCACGCATATATTTAAATATTTCATAACATTGCTTTCATAAAACGGCACACGAGGTCATATACAGATTCTGCCGTAGTGCAAAAAAAAGTATTACAGACTTCTGCTTTGCAGACACTTGAAATGTAAGAATGAAAGAAAATGCATCACATAACGGAAGGCTGAGGGTAGACACCTAACATTGTAATTAAAAGCAACCCGTTCGCTTGCAAGATAAAGGGATAAAACTCAAAGCTATTTTTTTTATGATAGAGGTGCTAAGATATCTTGTTAAGATGAGGAAGAAAGAAAGAGAGACACACTCTAAGGCAGATAATGAAAGAGATATTGAAGGACGCAGGGATTAAATGAGTGATAAGGAATCACACACATAATTATATGCACAGAGAAGTGCAAAATTGGGGAACACGCCCCACACAAAAAATTATATTTATTTAAATGTAAGCCTGAACTCTAATCCGTGTTCATATTTCAAGGGAAACAACTCTTACAATCATGGTTAACAACGGTTTCAGGTAACCTGCTCTTGCTTATTTTTCATTTTTATGTGAAAGGTTTATGTAAATACTTTCGTCATTTCAAATTTAGCTTCAATTTCTGCTTCCATTTTATCTTAAATTACGGTTCCATATTTTAGCTTATATTTCCACATTCAACTGTAAAGACCAAAGTCATGCAGATAAGACTCGATTAAAATATTAAAATCAGTATTAGCATGAGGGTTCGCTTTATATTAAATTTCCTTTAAAAAAATAATAACTTATAACTAAATAATTATTTTAAAATATTATAATATTCGCCGCTTCTGATTACTTTGCTATATTTTACATTCTTTGCAATACTTTAAATTCAATGCTATTTTTTTGTTCTCCAATACAATTTTTTGATTTTTTAGTTTTTTACTTTTAATTTAACTTCCACTAGAATGTCGTCGAAAGTTCTTACAACACCTATTGGAGCAGGTCTGTTACCTGTCTTACCTGTTTCAATAATTTCTTCAGTATTATTTTCAATTATTTTGGTGTCAGTCCTTTGCGTGTTTTCTATATTTTTATAACACTCACTATTTCCAAGTCCTTACTTCAATCATCGTATCTATACTTTTTTTTATTCCATTCAAATTTCACTTATGTACTGCTTCGAAAATTTCCTTATGTCTCTATTTCTGGGGCTGACTAGAGTTTGTGTGTGAGTATATATATATATATATATATATATATATATATATATATATATATATATATATATATATATATATATATATATATATATATATATATATATATATATATATATATATATATTATATATATATATATATATATATATATATATATATATATATATATATATATATATATATATATATATATATATATATGTATATATATATATATATATATATATATATATATATATATATATATATATATATATATATATATAATATATATATATATATATATATATATATATATATATATATATATATATATATATATATATGTAGATATATATATATATATATATATATATACACACACATAGGGTGATTGGAAATTCACTCTCAGTCAGGGCTGGATTAAGCCAAGAAGGGCCTCTATGCTTTTTGATGTTTGGGCCCAATAATTTTAATATTTATTTTTCAAACCCCTTAGCATTGTGATGGTATATACTAGCGTTATTAATTGTATGTTAATTTGTTAGCATTGCTTACCTCTTTTATTAGCAATTATTGTTTTAATTAATGTTTATTGGCATTATTTTTATTATAAGTAAGTTAAACACAATAAACACATGTTATTGAAAAATCTATGCATTTATTATTTTTTCTTTTTAACTCATGCACGTGCCCCCCAAAAGCTCCGGGGCCCTAAGCTTCAGCCTGCTTAGCCTAAAGGATAATCCGCCCCTGCTTCCAATCCATCATATCTTCACCTTTATTTATGTTTATCATCATCATCATGTGACGTATTCTTTCCAGAACGTTGTCTCCATTACAGCTGCTCTGAACGCATCACGATTCTGGGCAAGTCGACCTGCATCAGCCAAAGACAAGTTCAGACTCTCTGTGATGTCCTGGGTCCACCGTCGTCTAGGTCGACCCCTTCCCCTTTTATGTTTATACATGACACAAATGTCAAAACATGAGCTATAAATGCAATTTAACATTTAACTAGTTTCATTTTGGTTTTTAATCACCAGAAACAAAATAAAATCTAATATCTAAAATTGCCGATATCCTGAAGTTTGGAGACAGCGAAAACTGCTGTCCATGATCTTCCTCTTCGTTCATACTCAGACCTCAACTTGAATATGTTCAAAGACAGTAGTGGTCAGCCTGAGGCCGTTGACGTCTCCGTAAAGCCCCTCAAGGAATGGTACTGGTGATGGTTGCATGCGCTGTTACACAAGTTACAGATACAAGTTGTTGTTGTTGATGGATCCAGCGGCCATGGGCTCAGAGCTACACAAGTTAAAGATACAAGTTGCTGTTGTTGTTGATGGATCCAGCGGCCATGGGCTCAGAGCTACACAAGTTAAAGATACGAGTTGCTGTTGTTGTTGATGGATTCAGCGGCCATGGGCTCAGAGCTACACAAGTTAAAGATACAAGTTGCTGTTGTTGTTGATGGATCCAGCGGCCATGGGCTCAGAGCTACACAAGTTAAAGATACAAGTTGCTGTTGTTGTTGATGGATCCAGCGGCCATGGGCTCACAGCCCTTTGGCCCAGTATCATTTAGGCACTGTAAAGCTGGGGTGCCTGTGGACTTTCCTACCAATCCGGTCAGAAGCTAATCAGCATCGTTGCTCCTTCCCATCCACAGAGGGTAAAGATACAAGAACTACTGATATGAGTGTAACTGTGGCGCTGATATAAAGACTGATGGGTATCTACTTTAGGGGTGCCCAGCGTGTGAGGAACAGCCCATTATGAAGTCTGGGGATCAATAGCTGAAGTTCAGCGGTGATGGAAGAGGCAGAAATAAAAACCTATTAGTAAAACGACAGTTATTGATCCTTGATTTGAAATATACTTCTTGCACATGCAAAGAAATGGGCATTCTTCTTCAAGTATCATGCCTCGTGGTATAAAAGATAATGTCTGTCCACAACCTCCTGTCTCCAGTACAATTTATCAACTCGGTTGCTAGCCTCCTTTCTTGCCACGATGTCAAACTGTCCAGTATTTGCTCTATTTGTCTTCCTCTATCTTTTTTCCCTCCCATCGTACCTGTTCTTACGATATATTCCAGCTTTTCTCTTCTCATAACATGCCCCAAAAAAAAGTTGATTGCTTCTTTCTAACTTGTGAAATAAATTTCCTTTGCGCATTGGCCTCCTTCAGGACATCCTCATTACTCTTTTTGGTTGTCCATGGTATTTTTAACATTCTTCTGTGGGGCACCGTTGCCACGAGAGACTTGCGCTCTGACCACTCTATCAATTGGACGCTCAAATGAGGATATACACGTTAAAAAGTAGGGAGTGGCATCAAAAGAAACTCCAACAAACATGGACAGGTCAACTGAAGAAAAACAAGTCAATTCGGTCATCTTAATGGTCCTCTGGCAAGAAGCCTCATAACACAACCCAGAAAAAGCCGAAAGAAGTCAGGGTTGCCGGCTAGCTTTTTTTTTCTTCTAGACGTACACGACAAGGATGAAGCAGACACGGAACAAGCTAGAGCTGATGGCTGGGAGGACAGAAAGACCTGGCATAAGTTTATCGAAGGCCTCTGCTACTTGGGCAGCTTAAGGCTCATGATGATGTTGCCACTTCCTGTTCCCAAAATTATTTTAATTATTATGACCATTTTCCTAGGTACCTTTCGATCTCATTGTAGTTTTGTTTAGTTGCCAATTTTCTTACTTTACCTTTCGATCTCATTGTAGTTTTGTTTAATTTTCATGTTTTAGGGAGCCGCGGTATCGAAGTGGTTAGTACACTGGCTTCCTAGCTCGGTGGTCCATGGTTCGATCCCCAGATGAGGTGGGATTTTTTTAGACCGCAAACGACTCCGGGTCGACTCAGTCTCATGAATTGGGTACCAGAACAAATCTGGGAAGGTTAAGGCGGCCAGCGTGATGCTGACCACATCACCCCTAGTGTGCTGATGGTCAAGAAAATAATGGGCCTTACACCGTATTCCCAAAATGCCTCAATAGGCGTGTAACGGAATCCTTTCATGTTTTACTGTAACTTTGGATCTCATTGTATTTTTGTTTAGTTGCCATTTTCTTACTTACACGGAGAAGACAGAAATGAAAATCATGAGGATGACAAGGAAAGTTGTCGGGGAAAGGATGATTTCGTTAACTACAATCACAGGTCACGTGTGTGCATCTGTGTGAGTGCGTTTAAAAAAAAAAAACAACAACACATCTTTATCGAAATTCACCTGACAGAGTCCTGACTTTTTAAATAAAGAGAGGCCATAACTGATATAGAGAAATTGCAATGGGCTGTGTTTACAGAATACAACTTTACTGAAGATTGAGAATACAACCTTACTGAAGATTGAGAATACAACTTTACTGAAGATTGAGAATACAACCTTACCGAAGATTGAGAATACAACCTTACTGAAGATTGAGAAGACAATCTTCAGTTTTATTTTTTTTTTTTTAAATCCACCGAATGTTTACTTCTTTCATCATGTTTTTTTTTCCAACTCACCTGCTACGAAAATCTCGCCCAGCCTGATCTACCCTCTCAGGCGTACCCTAAATCCAACCCTCGACCCCATTCTGGGACTTTCGTCACTTATTTTTGCAATTTCCCCCTACCGTTGCCACAATTATTTTTGACGAGCGTGTCTCCAGGAGAACCAGTTATATGATGGCCGAGAGAGCCAACCGAGATCCCGTCCCACGCCTGAACGACTCCTTTCAACCGAGGACAAAAGCTGGTACCGGCGCAGTGGTAATTAACGTCACTCGCTGGCATTACTGCGGTGATGAAGATTGGCCCGTCCTGCCCCCTGACCCCCGAGGGCCGAACGGCTCCGTTCTCACCTGCCGAAAATCTGGAGTACCTGAGTTCCTTTGTCCTGGGCCCATCCCGGGTAGCTGAATAAGAGATGGGATTTGGATACGATGAGAGATCGAGGATGAAAATTAGGTTTTCCGTGGACTGGAGGGTAGTGGAAATATGGGGGACGGGAACTGAAGAGGCTGTGAGGGGTAGAGTGGAATGAAATGAGAGGAGAGGTCGGAAGAAGAGATTTTGAGCGTAGGGAATTATTACTCCTAGCATTCATGAGGGCAGAAAGATCAATTCTGTGATAAAGGTAGAAACGTGTGGGGAAACAGAAAGAAAGACAGAGGGAAACAATGACAGACAGATGCAATAACAAGCAGAAAAATACATTCATAATAAAATGAAATATGTGAAAACATTAAAAACATTTATGTCGAAAGGATTTAGAAAGGTTAACAACAAAGAAATTATGAGAAATATTTGCAGACTAAAAACGTAATAATTCATTTAATTCAACATTTATTTTTTAATGTCATTTTCTTTTTTTTATGTTTTTCCCCCCCCCCCCCCTTTCTATGTGGCGTCCGATTGGCAGAGTGGTTAGAGCGCTGGTCTCTCACGGCAAAGATACCGTGTTCGCTTTAGATTATCGACACGCTCCAGTCTACCCAACTGTAAGTGGGTACCTGACTTTGCTCTTGAGTTAGGGAAGGAAAAGGCGGTGAGGAAAGGAACTGGCCACCCCACCTCTCGATGCTAAACCTAGTATAGTGACGTCTCTAACACTTCACTCCCCTACGTCAGTATCTGCTATGGAACTACATTGACCTTACCCATGGAGGGAGCTATGAACCCCGTGTAGATCCCGGGGGTCTCGGATGAGACAAAGAATAGGACTACTGTGCCCTCAGGTAAACAGTAAATAAATATTAGACCAACATAAAGGTATGTTTTCAGGCACTCGTAAGAAATAAAGAAGTAGAAAACTAGACAACAGAAAAACAACAGACGTGAGTGGCTTACCCAGGACTCAGGTACACAACGATAAATACAAAGCTGTGGATGAGGCCGGCAACCTCATCGTGTAAATCAAAATGCTACATAAACCATCGTTGTAAGAACAGGTGAATGCTTGGTCTAGGCTTCCTGCAAGGGAACCTAGCTGCGGTGGTGACTGCATGCTCCGTAGGACGCGGAAAGAACATGGTGATATCTCTATTTTGTACTTGTCTGTAGTACTCTTCATATTTCAACATTACGATATCGGCTCCTTTTGATAAATGCCTGGCGACAGTAAAACAACGTTTATCACACTGTATCTTCGCCAGGGAAGAACGCCGCTAGCTCTAAAAGGTGGCTACACATCGGCACAAAAGAAACTGTACAAAGGTATCAGCCAGAAGGCTTAGCTCGACCATTCAAGTCAGGTACAAGAAAATACGGAGGTCACAAAAGGGAAACCGTCTTCAAACAAGTAAAGACACCTTCCTTGAAAAAGAACATGACAGGAGGTGTAATTTATTGTTACTACTGCTATTGCTGATGATAATATTAATAAGAAAAATAATTATCATCTTGTTACAACAACAACAACAACAAGGTGTCTTATTCATCCCTTTTATTTCTGCCTCCAGTATTCTTTTTCGTGTGTTTTTCCGTCTCTTTCTTGTTCAGGGATACAATTCCTGGGGGTTCCAGAACAAGGGTTGTGTAGTAATGCTACCAACATGTTTTCTCAAGGAATTGTATATATCGCTAACATTTTGTCATATTTTACTAACACCTGTTTGGTTATTGTCATCAGTTCCAGGTTGGCGATCTTGTCATATTTTACTAACACCTATCTGGTTATTGTCATCAGTTCCAGGTTGGCGATATTGTCATATTTTACTAACACTTGTCTGGTTATTGTCATCAGTTCCAGGTTGGCGATCTTGTCATATTTTACTAACACCTGTCTGGTTATTGTCATCAGTTCCAGGTTGGCGATCTTGTCATATTTTACTAACACCTGTCTGGTTATTGTCATCAGTTCCAGGTTGGCGATCTTGTCATATTTTACTAACACCTGTCTGGTTATTGTCATCAGTTCCAGGTTGGCGATCTTGTCATTCCATTTCAATACTTTCTACGCAATATCGTTTATGAAATTATATTTTGGGAGCTTCCGATTGGCAGAGCAGCTAGAGCGCTGTACTCTCCCAGCAAAGGTGGGTGATTCGAAACTTGGTGGCGTCACGCTCCAGTCTTCCCAGCTGCAAATGAGTACGTGACCCTGCTACGGAAAAAAACAGCAAAGAAGGGAACTAATCACTCCACGTCACGATGCTGGGCCTAGCATGGTGAAGTCTCTAACACTTCACTCCACTACGGCAGTCTCTGCTATGGGACTACCTTAGTGGAGTGAAGTCTCTAACACTTAACTCCACTACGGCAGTCTCTGCTATAGGACTACCTTTTTTTTTAACCTTTAAAACGTCTTTGTTTTTGTGTTCATTGGTCTCCGTGTTTCAGAATGTCAAAGATGTCTGCGGAAGCAACACACATACTCTTTTGTTTCGCCAGAGACCTTCATAGACATCACAAAACCAAATTCTTTTGACATAGAAAGAGGCATACAACTTTGACCAAAACCACAACATACGAAAACAATGAAAGAACACAGGCAGTGAGACTACATCGCTAAAAGAGAGAAGGAAATATTATGTGATGCAATGAAAATATACTGTAACGGCGTACCATCAAGACAAGAGGTATAACGTGTTGGGCATCCATTATGGTAAGATACCGTTACATGCCCATTGTAAGATGGTGTTAGGCCCATATTTTCTTGACCATCGGCATACTAGGCATGATGTGGTCACCATCATGCCGGCCGCCAGAGTTGCTCTGGTACCAAATTCATGAGCCTTGGTCGAACCTGGAGCCGTTTGTGGTCTACAAAAATCCCACAACTGGATATCGAACCATGGACCACCGAACTAGGAAGCCAGTGCACTAACCGCTGCGCTACAGCGGCTACCCATCCATTAAGGATGGCCTCGATTACATTTTTAAAAAGTTTGATTTCTAAACATCTTTGTCTCCGTGTGGAGGATAGGTAACAACTAATAATGATGGCTTAGACGAGGTTGATGTGCGAAAAAAACTTACTCAAGTTACCTGCTATCCACTTGCCTAACTGTCCATGTGTCTGTCTGCCCTCTGGTTGTTTATCATTGTGTCAGCGTAGTTGTCTGCATGTATGTTAGTCAATCGGTCTGTCTTCCTGCTTATCTTTAACTTTCCAACAAAAAAGGGGGATCATCACGAAATATTAGATGTTCAGTTTTGAACCCTTCATTAATTATAACCCCTCCAATTTAAATGCAGGATTACAATTTTACAATTGCTTCTAAGTTTCAGGGGATCATAAAACTTTATGAATATTTCAGGAAGTGTCATTCTTACAGTATTACCGTCTTCGAAGGAGCTATTCCTTTGCCAAACACACAAAGGAACCTTTAATTCTTTATGAGAAATACACGAAAAACAAGAGGACGTAAAAACATTCATGATACAATCAATTTCAGCGAGGTAAATCGTCATTGTTTTTAAACCACCTTGCTCAAGAATGAGATAAGTCTGTCTGACAGCCAAGAACACCGGGCGAGGAAACCCATACTTCCCACTCGTATTATCTGACTAATCTTTGTTCTTTGATGTTGGGACATTCCCAGACAATAGAACCTTTCTCCGTTCGCGCCAGGGAACCCTAAGGCGAGGCTAGGATGATATTCGATATCCAATAATTGAGCGACTCTTCAATCATGGCTGTAGCGAATAACCAACGACAGCCATTAGGGAGACAAGAACAACAGCGATGACATAGAACACCGTTTCTTCGAAGACGTGGATGAGATGGGGGGCGGGGAGGGGGTAATAAAGATAAAGAAAAAAAAAAGAAACGTATAAATGATTTATTTGTGAGCAGCCAGAAACATCACAACAAGCCCACTTCTCCTATGTGTTACCGGGGCCCTAAAAGGGGAGCAAAGAATAGTAACACGGTGATCAACCACGCTGTCGTAAAAGGCGACTAAGTAGGGTTGGGCATGGCATTGACTAACCTATAATGTCAAAACATTTTTTTTGCCGACGACCTGGCTCTTCTGTCCTATAACCGTAACCAGGTACTAGACATAATGAAAATATTTGATGAGAGGTCACAGCAAGTGGGTCTGAAAATACACAGGCAAAAGACAATGATAATAAAAATTAATGCAGGAAGCGATAATAGGATACCACTTGAAGAAACACCCTTACAAGATATAGAATCATGCAAATATCTTGGCAAAAATATAAGGTTGGAGTTATAACAACTACTATAACCGTTACAGTAACGTATAATAAAAATAAGGATACAAAAAGCTGGAGGAGCTTTTATTGCACTGGGAACTATATGGACATCCACAGACATTAAGTCCAACACAAACATCATAATCTTCGTTGGCCATCAGATTTTCGCATTAATGACTCTAATAAAAGCAACAGTCAGGTCAAAGTCCCTAACATCTCTAAACAGTTTTTCGTGGAGAGAAGTGGGTTGTTGCCATATGCTACTCTGTTGACTGCTATATGTTGGGCAGGACTGGAGCACAACTACAGGATTGGGTCCAACAGATCTCTGCTCCTGTGGCACTAGCCCCAGGACTGCCAAAACCATAATCTTAAACTCAAACATCAAGTTAACCCTTGTTGTGTATGGCTATTTCATATGGACAACAACACAAACAATAACCAAAACAACGGCAGACCTTTATACAGGGTGTCCTGAAAGTTACTGTGCAGTAAAGTACCTCGTAGTTTCTTCTACAGCAGATGTTGGAAATGTCCACCATGGACCTCAAGACATGTCTGAACGCGCTTCTTCATATTGTCGAAGACCTTCTGCAGGGTTGTCAGTGGGATCTGTTGAATGTGGGTAGTGATTGCTAAAACGAACAACTCTCACATCAAAACCGCTACTCTAGTCTGCCGTATATTCAAGTGCACAGTAACATTTCGGACACCCTGTATAAGGGTGGCTGCGTTGGACTGGAGGTTTGAAATTGTACGACAAGATCACTAAATGTTGACAGCATAACTAGGCAGTCCTTGTTCTGGAATTCACAGTATAACAGAAGCAGAGGTAGACCAGAAAAACACACGGAGAAGAGAACCGTACACAGACATGAAAATAATGAAGACGACAGGGAAAGGTCTGGAGCTGATGGCACATGACAGGAAAACTTGCCATACGTTTGTTAAAGGCCAATGCGCTTTGTGAATGTGAAAGATAACAATTTACATTAATGACAAACACCAAGAGGTAAATAAACATAGCGCAGCCATGAACATCAAAATACAAAGAGTGTTGCCTGCTGTGGTTTGTTTAATGTTCAGACCTGATAATCTACCCTCATTGGCATTAACTTGTTTTTTGTTTTTTTCGAAAGTGGAAAAACATTTCTTTGTTCGAAAATATGCGGAGACTATGCTTCGGATGAGCGACGATTGGTGGAGTGCTGGAATCGCTCGCCTCTCGCGGAAAAGTTACCGGGTTCCCTGGTTCGAAACCTATTAGAGTCACGCTCCAAAGTACCTGAATCTGCTCTTGGGTTAGGGAAGACAAAGACAGCGATGAAGGGAATTGTCTCTTGTCGTCTCCCCCCCCCCCCCCCCCCCCAATAAAGTTGGACCTTTATTATATATGTTAAGCCTCAAATACTGGGTGAGAGAAGAAATATTACAGCATGGAATTAGTGTTGCCTGGGTAAGTTGTTGTAGAAGTGACATTTGCAAGAGTGCACAAATTGCTTAGCATAAATGTTATCATCAGTGCCAGGAAGAAACTGGATTAGTCTTAAAAGATGGCCAATTGAGAGAATACGCAGGTTTCTCATATAAAAGATCTTTTACAGACCTGATAGCCACACTATGAACACCAGTCGAACATAACTTGAAATTGAACTCACCACTTTACACCGGATTTGTAGACTACGAAAAGGAATTTGACAGTTTAGACAAACAATTTCTGTGTGAACTGACAAACATTCTAAGGCAGAACTTATTCTGGAATACCCAGGGTAGGAGAGACAGACTGACAAACATTCTAAGGCAGAACTTATTCTGGAATGACAAACCCAGAACTTATTCTGGAATACCCAGGGTAGGAGAGACAGACTGACAAACATTCTAAGGCAGAACTTATTCTGGAATACCCAGGGTAGGAGAGACAGACTGACAAACATTCTAAGGCAGAACTTATTCTGGAATACCCAGGGTAGGAGAGACAGACTGAAAAACATTCTAAGGCAGAACTTATTCTGGAATACCCAGGGTAGGAGAGACAGACTGAAAAACACACGGAGAAGAGAACTAGAGACAGGAATAAATGGGATGTGGAAGGCATAGAAACAACCTTGAACTAATGGCATGTGACAGGAAGACTAAGCCCCTTGGGGGCGAGGGGTACTGATGGTTGAAACAGATGAAGTCTAAGGTCCCTAATTGGAAGAGATAACATGTAGAAGTCTTAATGAAGGACAACTTACATAGCCCTCTGAGATAAACAATAGAGTATGGCAGGGATGCCTCGTCACCTTTTTTTTTTCTACATATTCACATTCCCGCCGTTTTCGTTAATGTGAAAGCCAAGAAATAAACCGTAGCTCTTTTAATGACATCATGCTGACCCTTATAGTAAACACAATCTTCCAGCTCTCAAACAGCCACAATAACGCTGCAGCAAAATGAATCACTTTTTTTTTTTAATGTAAAACTTTTGCCTCGTTTTGGCGAGGCGTGTCCCGTTCAACCTAGTCGGTTATATTAGGGCGCATGTCCAAATATAAAAGACCCGTAGGTCTAGGGTACGCTAATGAACAACTACTATAACCGCTAAAACAAGCGCTGTATAAGCAAAATGCAGAAATATTTGAAGGCTGGGGTCTTTCTTGCGTTCGTTCTTTTCCTTTCATCCCCTTTCGGCCCGTATGATTCCAAATGGAATCATTAACTGTCTTGGCTTTCATAGCGCATATTAAACGACGGATGATTCCAAATGGCATCGTAAATGCTCGTTCCGGGCCTTGCCGACAGAGGGCGCTGTTAGCTGATAATTTTCAAATTAACATTCGCGAACAGTTTTCTTTGTTTGTTGACATAGAAGGTGCGTTTCCAGCTCCTGCTACCCTTGATATTGTCGAAAATAATAACAGGTATGTATTAAACTTATAAATCTTATCTAAATTGTTTTTTTTTATTACTTATATAATTTTAGAATAATACAAATATTTGATTATAGAGTATAGGCACGCAAGTTGAATATTTGCTACCAAAATGTAGCGATTCCATTTGGAATCACCAGGTTCATTTGTAAAACACGGATTATATAATATGTCACGTTCCACCTTGTTGTTTATTAGCAATTACATGGAATATTTAGCGAATGTTTTAGTTTCTTCTGCCTATATTTATCTCTTTTGAAGTGTTTTTGGTGAAAAAATATAATATAAATAATATTTAAGTTTGAGTATGTATCGTAATATATGATTATTTAGTTATTTTCGTGATATACGATTAGGCATTTGAAGGTTATGTATTATTTTCATATCTTTTTCTTTTAGAATATGACGAGGCAATTGACATGCGAGGAAGTTTGGGTGCTCTTAGAGGGGGATATATCAGATGTTGAGGATGCTGACTTGCAAGATGATGAGGAGGAGGAGGTGGCATTGACAGAAGCTGTTCAAGGCATAGTTTTTGGATGAACAGGAAGGTGCAGGTCAAACGTTGAATACAGACAGCTACAGCATGCCTGTGGAAATTCATAGGATTGATAGTGAAGATGAAGATGATGGAGAAGAAGATGAAATGATGGAGAAGAAGATGAAGATGACACACCCCTCAGTGTACGAATTGGAAGACAAAATCGCGGGGAGCCACCAGTATATGAGATAAGGAATCGATGTTGGCGACACAAAAATATGGAAGCAATAGATGTGGCATATCATTCCACATTTTCTGATCCTCCAAATGATGACTTAAGCCCACTGAACTATTTTGAAAAATTTATTGATGACAGCATCATTAAAAATTTTGTGGATCAAACTAACGTGTATTCTACAGAAAAAACAGGGAAGTGTATCAACACATCTGTGATTGAAATGTGCCAATTTATTGGTATTCATATTTTAGCTGGAGTTGTTCATGTGCCACAATACAGGATGTACTGGGCTGAATCTACACGCTACGAGCCTATAGCAGGTACTATGTCACGTGATCGGTTTTGCAAATTGAGAAATTATTTGCACATTAACAATAATGATAATATGGTTCCAAGGGAACATAAAGATTACGACAAATTGTTCAAAGTCAGGCCATTCATAGAGTCTCTGAGAACCAATTTTCTGAAAACTGAACCAGAGGAATATAATTCAGTAGATGAGATGATGATCCCTCTCAAGTCCCACACATCTATGCTACAATATGTGAAGAGCAAGCCACACCGATGGGGGATTAAGGTATTCGCACGGGCTGGAGCAAGTGGGATAGTCTATGACTTCGAAATTTATGTAGGCAAGGGGACAAAAGTGAAAGATGGTCCTCTAGGCATTAGTGGTAATGTAGTCATTAGGCTAGTGGAGCATTTGCCTAAACACCAGAACCATAAGGTATTTGTTGATAATTGGTTCAGCTCCTTTGACCTGGCAGTAGAACTCAAGAAGTTGGGAATGCATATGGTCGGAACTGTGAGAAAGAACAGGCTGGCAGGCTGCTCTTTGCAGACAGATGCCTCTTTGAAAAAGAGTGGTCGAGGTTCCTATGATTTTAGAGTGGAAAGCAAAGAAAATATCATTCTATTGAAATGGTTTGACAATAAGGCTGTGCACCTTATCTCCACCTATAAAAGCCAAGAGCCAGTTGAAAATGTCAGACGGTGGTCTGTTGCTGCTAAGCAGCATGTGAATGTCCCTCGCCCAAATATTGTGAAAGAATATAACACATTCATGGGAGGTGTTGATCTCCATGACATGCTTGTTCAGCTTTATCGTACCAACATTAAGGGTAGACGCTTCTACTTGAGAGTCATATTTCATTTCATAAATATGGCCTGTGTCAATGCATGGCTTTTGTATAGGATGCACTGTGATCAGAAGAAAGAAAAACACCGACCACTACTTGATTTTGTGTGTGATATAGCTGCTGGCCTCCTGAAAAGGGGAACCAATGACCCAAGAAAAAGAGGGCGTCCATCAGACTCAACAAAGGAAGGACCATCCAAAAAGAAGAGAGTACAAAGAGCACCCCGTCCTGTTGCTGATGTGCGGTATGATGCTGTGAGTCACTGGCCAGAATATAATCCAGACAAGTCAAGATGCAAACTGTGTATAACAAGTTACAGTAGAATGAAGTGTGGAAAGTGTAACGTTGCTCTTTGCCTAAACAAGGACAAGAACTGTTTCAAAGCATTCCATGTAAAATGATTTGAAATATGTGTAAAATTGTACTCATCGTAGCGTAAAGGTGAGCTTTTATGTGTCACCCGATATATATTTCCTATATGCATCACAATGTCCCAATGATGCCAATAGGAATCATTACATAATTCATATCCTGAAAAATATTTTTCATAAAAATGTTTTATATTCTTGTTTTCTTAGACCTTATTGCTTAATAAATTGAAAGAAAAATTTTTTTCATTTGCAAAAAATAATTCAGGTCTGAAAGTAAATTTGGTTTTTAGGACCATCTTAATAATTGCAGAAGGACAACTCCAACAGTGCCCCAGTCTCTTCCCTTGGATCACACTATGAGGATCTCAGTACACAACTCCGTAGCAGAGATGAAAATCCCCAATGTGTGTATACAGGAATCACAAATTATATAAACATTTTTGTGGTGAGTAGGTTTCTTCTTTTTTTTAAATTCCGCCACGGCAGCGGCCGTATGGCCTACTCTTTACGATTTCCAACTGATGAAGGATTTTTAACGTTCGCAACTTGCACAAGGGACCACCTATGTTTTGTTTGCCTTATCCAAGAAGACTATGCATCCGATCTCACTACCCAGGAGATCAGAGGGAGTATGACATCATTAGGAACAGCTGGTTCTGACAAAAATGTCTATCAATTATATTCCCTATACTGGGAGTGAACCCACTATCTTTAGAAATAGAGGCGGACCTACACCACTTAGCCATTCCGTCCCAAAATTGAATTTACAAGGAACCCCGAGAGGTACGAGAAGCTCGTCAATGGGTTACGGGAATTGTTTTTAATACTTACTTACTTAGTCGTTCCCCTTCTACCGTGAACTATATTACTCTATTAAAATACCACGAAAATAGTAAGGTTAACATAGAAAATTGATTGAAGAAAGAACGGTTAGTCTTAATCTCAATCAAATTTAAAGCAGGAAACAAACTGAAGGCTGAACATAATATGGCGGTATCTCTTTCAAAAAGTACCAACAATAAAACTGTTGGCTGACGCACACACAAAAACAAAGAAACAGAAAAACACGGAGTCTAGGGTCTCACTCATCTATGTGACTGTATTCTGATAGACATTGACTTTATTACACTAAAAATAATTTTATCACCGAATAAAATTGTCTTTCTGAAAAATTAATTAATCTGTATGTGTGTTTTTTATTTGTTTATTTATTTTTTTTTTTTAGAAATAAAAACTAGGGTGTGACTTTTCAGTCACGCTGTAAAACACATTTTATCACCAGACAAAACTGAAGGTGAAAAACAAAATGAGAGAAGACAAAGACAGCAGTTACTGGACACTAACAAAGGAACACGAAAGAAATAGGCGGGGTCAACGAAAATAATTAATGCGTCTTACCACAGAACAAAGAAAACCTATTACGTTACGGTCACAAGGCCCTCGTCTGCGTCAAACTAACGAAATCCGAAGATACTGAACACAAGAACTAAGTTAAATGCATAATCAGTCAATACGCTTTCGCTCCGCAAGGAGCATAGGCCTTCATCATGCGCATGGTAAGTCCTCATGTCACGTGCCATCACCTGAAGTTCTTTCCACGTCTTTCTCACAATTTTGACTTCTGTCTCCAATTCTCTTCCCCGTGTATTTCTTGGCCTACCTCTGCCTCTGCCTCTCTTACCCTGGGGTCCCAGAACAATAATTGTTAAATGCATTAGAAATTACTTTTAAAAAATACAATTGATACGACTCGTAAATATAAAAGACACAATAAAAAAAAATAATAATAAAACCAAATGTTGTGAAGTTACATGATCGACTGCGCCCGTGTGGCGCGACAATTGAAGAAGAAAACAAAGATGTCTTAACATACTTTGAACAAATCCTGTGATGAAAGAAGACAAACGTTAACGCTGCTATCCTACCTGTTGCTGGAACAATGTGTGTGAATCAGGGGTTTGCAAACTTGTTTTGAGTGCCGACCTCTCAATGAAATCTTTGATCATTAATCGACCCAAGATAAAAATTAAAATAAAATAAAGAACTGATTGTGGAGGCACAATAAATTAGTATTACCTTTTTTTATTTCATTGAACTGGTTAAATTCTTTAATGGAAAGGATGTGGCTGATAAGCATTAACAAGTGAATGGATGTCTGGTTGGACAATGTTGAGTATTAGTCGTTAAGCATCACGCTCCTGCAGGTTCATTCTGTTCCTTTGCTTTGATAAAACTGCGTTTGCGTGACTAAAAACCAGGTTTAACCATGTAAGAACTTGGGAATGTAAGTAGAGACAGCAAAACTGTTGAACAAAGCTGGGGGTACATTATTGTTGCATTTCCAGATGTAAAATTGAGTCACAGCAGGCATTTTTATTTCGTATATGATTGTCAACTTTATCAACCACTTTAGGGGACCTCTGGTTTACATAATTGATGAGGTGCTGTAATACTGGAAAATAAAGCAATAAATAAATAAATATATCATAAAAAATAACAATTGGAGTCAGTTTTACAAATGATAAGAACATTATAAACATGGGATATTTGGGGCCCTAGCCTTTGTCAGCCACAGTTACAAACAGGAGACAAAAATTAAAATAGCATAACATTTACGAAAATAAGAAAGAAAATTGGAAAATGTGGGAAAAATTGATGAACAAAAAAGACAAGATGAGCGACGCAGAGAGAAGAAGACAGTGTAACACGAGAAAAAAGCAACACTAAATAAGAAAAAAAGCAACACTAAATTAGTAAAAAAGCAACACTAAATTAAAAACAAACAACATTAAATAAGAAAAAAACACTAAGTAGGAAAAACAATAAATAAGAAGAAAAAAAAACACTAAAAAAGATTTTCAAAACACGAAAATTAAAAAAGCAACATTAAATTAGAAACAAACAACACTAAATAAGAAAAAAAACACAAAATAAGAAAAAAAAACCCAAATAAGAAAAAACCCACCAAATAAGAAAAAAGCAACACTAAATTAGAAGAAAAAAAAACAACACTAAATAAGAAGAAAAAACACTTTAAAAAAGCAACACTAAATGAGAACAAACCCCAACACAAAATAAGCACAAAAGAAACAGTAAATAAGCAAGTAAAAGTACAGAACAACGCACAGAAACTAACAAACGGTAGAAATACAAGGAAATTTTAACAAATGACCTGGTGCAAAATCCCAAGCAGAAAGTCAAGAATGATAATTGCTCTCCCAAATAGCAGGAAGTGACGGAAGCCAACCAAAAAAAAACGCCGGAAAATAAAAATACGAATACTAAAATCAGATACTTCTTCTTCTTCCTCGTTCGTCCTGAAAAGGACGTTGGTTGCGTTGTGTCTGTTTACACCGGAGCTGCGATATTTGCGTCTTTCGGCCGACACATCCGACTTCAGCACGGCATTTTTTTGGGACCGGGTTTGCCTTCCCTCTTCGATCCCTACTTTCTCAGCCAGACTGCAGTGATGCAGCCTGTTACGAAACAAAACAAACAAAACAGACACACAAAAATGAGGGGGAAAAACATTACGAAGCAACTTAATATAAAATATGAACTCCCAAAAAACAGCATCAATTAAATTCAATGATGCTGGACATTCAATCCATCATTGGGGGAATTTAAAACAAAAACAAACATAGAACGAACGAAGGCGAGAACAAAAGACACCACGAAGGAAAGAAACTCGTAGAATGCGGCTGTAAAACTGCACACGAATAGTGGCTTCCTTCTGTTCTCAAAGTAATTAAAAATATTTAAAACGTTTCTGGGCTGTGCAACATGACTATAATTATATTGAATTTAATTAAGAGGATGCCTATTTCATTAGCTTTGTTATGGAGTACTTTCACGAAATCGAGAGAAGTAACACGTAATGTAAATTGACAAAGGCAGCAATAGTATTATCATTCGCCAACTCAGCCCATCTCATTCCGCATCACTCATCCATCTTCCACACTTTACGATGGTTCTCGAACTGTAAAAGAATGGATTTCATTCATCCATTAAAAAAAACGTTTTGGCGAAGCGTATCCACTTTCAACCTAGTCGGTTATATTAAGGCGCATATCTAAATATAAAAGACCTTTACGTCTTGCAACACAACCAAATAATTTTATTAATCCATGTTCCACACTTCACGATGATTCTCAAATTGTACTAGAATGGCTTTCATTCATCGTTCATCGTTTTCAATTTGCGCTCTTTGAGGAATAGTGGACCGCTACTGCACTTGTTCGTCTTACAGAGAACCTGCGCGAAGCATTCACATCTTCTTGTAGCAGTGGTTTCTGTAACAATCATTTTTATATCATGAGGTTGCCAGCCCTATGTACAACCACATATAAGTCGGCTGGTACGACATTACCTGCGGCGCAGGGGGTCATATTCTTTCTTTATCCCTTCAGGAATTCTCGAGAACTACACGGGGAAGCCAAAGAGTAGTTTTACTGGCTGCATTTTCATCGCTTCTCGAGGGAAAGTGACCCGGTTCGAAAGCACTTAGTTCCGGTCAACCCAGCTGTTAAAAAAAAAATGTCTACCTGACTGCTCTTCAGCTAGAGATTGCTCCGGACACACAGACACACGGATACACAAATGCACATACATACATGCAAGTATACACATACACTCAAAAATATACACACGCGTGGACAAGCACACACACACACATATACATGCGCACACACTAAGTCTGCTGCCAATCCAGAAAGCAGTACTGAAATGTTATCTCAGTTTTACTGTTTACCAATTGTCTTCTTCTTCTTCTTCTTCCGTCCTTAGCCACCGACCGTCAAAGCAGTCAGTGGCCATTACGCCTAGTGGCGTCTTAGGGCAACAGCAGATAAGTTTTCTTTGCCATTGTTTCCCATCACGCCTATTGGCGTCTTTAGGGCAACGGCAAATCAATCCATCTGCTGTTGTTTCCGTAATCGAAGTGACTGGCAAACGGGTGATCAGCCCGTTTGTTTACCAATTGTGGCAGAGGATATTATGAAAATAAATTTCATACATCTACATTTTTCTTCCATCTGTCTTTCACCGGCTTCTTTATGAGCCATGCACGGTTTGTTAACGTAAAACCCTCCTACACATAGATATCTGTCTCTTTCTTAATTTAGAACGCCTATTTTATTTTATTTTCTCTATTTGCCTTAGGAATGTTTACCAACAGACCTATTTGTTAAACGCAGACCCCTTCACTTCTCTATATATGTCAAACTTTTAATTTGGCCACGCACATTTTCTTTTCTCTACGTCGTATAAACTACGAGGAATGTTTGCAATCAGACAGATAAACGGAACGCGTAGAGAGGGGACAGGATGGTGGATTTGTAGAAAAGGGGGAGATAAGCTAATGAAGTTAAGTCGTAGCTTTCGGTAGACATTGGTCAGGGGGACTTAATCTGAAACCAAGGGCAGATAATCACAGTTACTTCCCCTGAATCCGCTCGTTTGGAAGGTAATTAAACGCGGTGAGAATTGCCAGATCAAAGGACGGGTTTCGCTCGATTGCCAGAGTCTGCAAGCGGTAAAAGTTTGAATTTTTCCTCTGATTCGCAGATCGACCGAAGGAAAGCCCGAAATCTGAGCGAAGGCGTTAAAGGTAACAAGTCTGAGCGAAGTTCTGCAAATTTAATATATATTCTCCAGCTTTTAAAATCCATTATTCAGTACCCACAGATTTTCCAGAACCTACTAGCTTCGATTTTCTATACCATTGTTATAGTGGATTTCTTAGTATTTTCGATTTGGAGTAGTTCAATTTCTGTGTTTGCGTACTGGGTCAAACCCAAAACCCTACCAGCGGCTTCCATATAAATCTGAGAATAACCATATAAAAGAAAATTTTTACTTAGTATCTGGGTCTTCAAGGTAAACCTGTCTGGCTTCGTGTTTGCACCCAGAAAGAGACAGAGTACCAACCCAAAGAACATTAAGAGTGACTTTGTAACCGGGCCTATAGATCCAGATTTCTTTTTCCCAATTTTATTTACATTCAGCCCGTTGTGGCGACATCACCAACATTAACATTTCCCGACGTTTGACCATTTGTGGTGTGACAAGGAATTTTTATATTGAGAGAAGTTACCGACCTGACATTCATATGTACTAGAAATCTCAAGCTACTGACACTGTGAGCACTGTTAAATTTCTTACCTGGACTAATTAATGTGACATAAACAGAGATCCTAAATAAAAGTAACAAAGTGAACGTTCCCCGGAGAAGTGGATTTAATCTGTCTTTGAGGAGCTGGGGTTTTCTTTGCCAAAATAAAACTGGATTTGCTGTGTGCCCTAAAGATTGTTCCAGAAGTTGCAAATCAAGTATTAGGTAAGAACGCATGAACGTGGCCACGGTTGTATGGAAAGAAAGAAAGCAGGAATGAGTAACTCTTTTATTGTATAATCCATGTACTCACTTTGTATATTACTTTATTTTTTAGTCGTAACCGATAGGCTGGGCTAGAGAAGTTTTTTTCTCAAATCCAGGGACAGACTTTACTTTTCACCAACTCACTAGTGAAATCTATCTGTGACCTTATCTCGCACTGAGTCATCACCTTTGTCAGTTCTATTCAGAAGGGACCTAACATTGTTCTTAATCACCTATCGAAATCTACGACACCAATGGCCTACAATTTTTTATTTTGGTGTTGTTGTTGTTCTAATTCGTAAACACCAGGTAATTTATACAGTCATTTTTTTCCCTTTAAAATATGTATCTTATTTCGGACTGTTATAATAGTCACTTACTGATAAATGAAAAAAAAAAAACCCACACACTCAAGGAGTGTTATGACTGCAGTGGCATACTAAGGGGGGTGACTGCCACGAGGGGGTGGGGGGTTGCCATTGAACATTATTATGACAGTACTTACTGTTTAGAATATCTTACAGGTGTGTCTTTAATGGGAAGGGGGGGGGGGCGCAAAAAATAGGATCCACCCCAGGTGCCAAATACTTTAAGTACGCCCCTGTTTGACAGAACCATTGTTCGTTGTCACTAGAAATAATCCACCGACGATCACGCATTGACAACGTGGAACTGAGAACAAAGATCAGCTATGTGTCAGTGAAAGAAGAGGTGAGAAAATAGGATGCAGGCGTTGGATTGTACACACATTAAACACCTGTTGACAGCATTACAAGGCAGTACCTGTTCTGGAATCCCCACGGAAAGAGAAGAAGAAACTAAAAACACACCGAGAAGAGAACTGGCACGAAGGGCATGAAGAAGAGATGGAAAGACCTTAAGCAGATGACACGGGACAGGAAGACTTGGCATAAGTTTGTTGAAAGTCTATGATCCTTAAGCAGCTGAAAGGTTACAATGATGATCATTAAGCAGCCTGTCCTATCCTGGAACATCGTCTACAGCGCCAGTCTAGAATCCTCCCTCCTCCTCCTCCTCCTGTGTCCTTATAGCTCCTGAGGGTGGAGCATGCAGCTAGCACATTAGTGATTCCCAGAGAGCCTGGACTAACTCATTCGCCCCTTTAGGAGCATGGAGTCAAAAGAAACAAATCAACAATAGACAGTTAACACATTTTGGCAACATAAAAAGACGTACCGTGCAGAAGACCATAATAGAAGGGAGAGTTCAAGGCAAACGTGCGTGAGGAAGACAGCGCTATAAGTGGGAAGATAACATCAAGAGATGGACAGTGCACCATCAAGACAATAGACAAAAGACGTTGAAGCTCCATTACAGTCAACATTCGTTGTGGAGATCGCAGCTAATGATGATGATAGTTGCCAACTAATCTAGAATGGTTCAAGACAAAACCGATAGACTGAATAAGTATGGCCAGCAGGTTGTCCTGAACATCAAGAACTACTTTTGCTAGGAATTCCGAATACTAGATTTAGAGTTTTAGTCCGGACAGGAACGTAAGAGTTTGACGGCAACAAAAGGAATAATTTATAATTATAAAAAAAAACATGTTAAAATGAAAAAAAAAAGAATGTACACTTAATGATGTCAACGTCCTCATCTTCTTCGCTTTTAGCTCCCAAAGTAGCATGCGCCTTGACGTGCTTCATACCATACTCACATGCACTCATCACGGAAACAAGAGGTGATAAGAAGAGGACGCTGGCGTTGGACAGGATACACAGCTAAAAACCTATTGAGAGCCTTATAAGGCAGATCATCTTCTGGAATGCCCAGGGTCACAGAAAGAAATGGGGATAAATAATACACATACAAAAATAAAAGATAACTGGAGATAGGAATTAAGAGGGAAAGAAAACATTGAAAGACATTGAACGGATGGCACAGAACATTTCCTTTTGTTGAGGACCTGTACGTCACGGGGAGTTGAAAGATATAGATGATTACAACGATGACAATGACGATGATGATGATGACCATGATGTCGACGTGGTTGATGATGGTGATGAAAATGATGAGGAGAACGATTATGATCATGACGATGATGATGATGATGAAGATGATAATGAAGATACTGACGGTAGCGACATGGGCAAGACACCATGTAATTGCCACGTAAACTAGTGTCTTTATGATAAATTATGAATCGCACACCAGAAATTCTGCAAAAACTTTAAGGTTAATGCCCCGAAAAGAATAATTCTTTTTGGGATTTGAACAGCACCTGCAAATACATGTCATTAAAGCAGTGGGAAATCATTATCTTTCGTATTTGACGAGGAAATAATGATTTTATCTGAAAAATCGCACAACAGATTGAAATCCCACGGAATTTACGAGAGAAAAAGTTAACACCGACGCGGACCTCTGAGAAAACAAGGGTTAGACTTGAGATTGGGTATATAAATCCGCTCAGATTAAATTTTCTCTAAATTTCACAGCTGAAAAGACGTCCAGCGAACTGACACACGCTAGTCGAAGCCACACAGACACATCTCAATAGCCGAGGAAAGCAAAGCTGACCTGCTTCTGAGCAGACTTGCATAAGTGATAAGCTCAGATCCGTATTATTCTGTGTATGAAGGGAATGTTAAACTTGTATTAGTCGTTGGGATACAAGTATTTTGGTGTTGTATAAATTACTGTAACATTTAATATTAATGTGACTTTCACTTTGAATTACCTGCTGATATCTTAATCTTGGTAGTCTAAACACTACGCTTATAACTGAAATTGGTTTACAGACTGAATATAGCCTGAGCAATCCTGAACAGCATGCTGCAGCTAGTAGTCCTTGTCAGGACTGCGCAAAACTAGCTATAAGAGATTACAGTCCTTTTCAGGGCTTTGCTTTTAAATACCAGATGCCAAAGAGTTCGTCTTCTTTTTCTTCCTCCTTTTCTTCATCTACTGATTCTTTGCTTCCTTCGTTTCTTGCAGTCAATTTAAAATTTCATTGATGCAATATCTGTAAAAACGGGAGGCATGGATGGCAACAGAGGCCATCAGTGAGATAAGGGACGGAGAAAACAAGAGGGCAGAGTTAGACACAGGCAAGGCCAGGGGTTCCGGGGCCGGGGCTCAGGAGGTGTGCACAGAAGCAAACAGGGAAGTAAAAAGAAGTGTCGAGGGAGACAGGAGGAGGTATGTTGAGGAGTTGGCGGGGGGAGGGGGGGGCGGGGGATGCTGCGGCCGAGGGAAATGTGAGAGAGCTGTGTGGCAGCACAGGGAGGTTGGCAGGGAGATGCGGGCAAACGGGTTGCCTCGTGAAAGACAAGAGTGGGAGACTGCTCGGCAATGTACGGGAGCAGGTGAGGAGGTGGACGGAGTGTTTTGGGGACCTTCTCAATGGGCCGGCTCCGCAGGACCCACCGGGCGTCCGGCCGGCAGAGGAAGAGCTGCGGATTGGCGGGGAGAGACCAACGGGGGAAGAAATGGGGAAAGCCATGGGGCTTCTGGGAGATGGAGGGGCGTCTGGACCTGGTGGCATTCCAGCAGAGGCCATCAGGGCAGATATCGACACGGCTACAGAGATGTTATATAAATTGCTTGGTGGGGTCTGGGAGGGGGAGGAGATGCCAGCGAAGTGGAAGGGGGGGGGTGTCTGGTTGGGTTGCCTGGGAAGGGAGGTTTACGGGAGTGCACAAGTTGTGGAGGAATGGTGTTGCTATCGGTGCCGGGAAAAGTGTTGGACAGGATTGTCCTTGAGAGATTGAGGGAGTCCATGGACAGGAGGCTGGGAGATGGGCGGGCAGGTTTTCGACAGGACGGATCATGTACAGACCAGATGGCCACTTTGAGAATAGTGGTTGAACGGGGTCTGGAATGGAGTTCGCCACTGTACATCGGATTTGTGGACTGCGAGGGGGCATTTGGCAGTGTGGACGGAGAGTCACTTTGGAAATTGATGAGGCATTATGGAGTTCCCCTGAAGATCATTAATTTAATAAAGAAGACGCGTGAAGACATGACATGCGGAGTTCTTCGTGGGGGACAGCTTGCAGAGCCGTTTGGGATGGGGGCGGGAGTGCGACAGGGATGCCTCTTGTCTCCGTTTCTTTTCTTGCTGGCAATGGATTGGGTTGTGGGATCATCGACGGCGCACGGCGGAGATGGGGTCCAGTGGACTCTGGCTGAGCGGTTGGATGATCTGGATTTTGCTGATGACTTGGCTCTTCTGTCCCATGGCCGTGGTCGGATGCAGGGCAGGTTGGGGGCACTCGATGGGGGGTCACGGCAGTTGGGTCTGAGGGTGCACAGGGAAGGGACAGAGATGGTGAGAATAGGTGCAGGTGGTGATGGCAGGGTTGAACTTGAGGAAACGCCGGTGCAGGATGTGGAGTCGTGCGCATGTCTTGGTAGTGGTGTGGACAGGGTTGGAGGGACAGACGGTGATATCAGAATGGGAGTGCAAGGGGCAAGAGGGGCTTTCATTGCATTGGGAAATGTATGGAGATCGGGAGAGATCGGATCCGACGCGAGAATAGGGGTATTCGGCTCGGGTGTGAGGTCGGTCCTATTGTATGGCTCGGGGACATGGGGGGCAGCGGGGACAGCAACCAGGGAGCTACAGACTTTCATAAATGGGTGCTTGCGTGGAGTGGAGGGATTGAAGTGGTGTGACAGGGTTACCAACGTGGAGCTGGTGTGATGAGGAGAACATGGGGGGAGCTTGGGATGATGGCACGTGACAGGAGGACTTGGCATGTGTTTGTTGAGGGCCTATGCTCCTTTGGGAGTGGAGGGTTATGAATGAATATCTGTAAATGGAAACCACTTTTGGATTGACTTAGGACCTAAGGGAAGTAAACAAGACAGAATTCAGAAGACATTGTAAATAAAGTCTAAGTCTAATGATGTAGTTTATTGATTGTATGACGTTCTTCTTGGATTGACATGACCACTGCCCCATGTTGTCTAAATGAGGATTATGATCAATAGTGGCCCGCAATCATCGGAGGATCGTCTTGGTAGTAGAAAACAGATACCATTATCTGTGCATATATTTAAGGTTCTTATCCGGGTGAGTCACAACAAAAGCTTCTGATAATAAGCATAAAAGACTGCAGTGTTTGATTCAAGGAACAACTCTGTGATTAGCCGGATAGTGGCAATGTGGCTACCTGTCTAGGTGAAGTAAGTATCTCGGGCATCAACAACTTATGTATGACGATAAGTATCTACAGTGAGAGGATTTGAATTAGATAAGTAATCATTACTTCCAAGAAACAAGATCCAGAAGTCACCTATTGCCCGAAATGATGTACAAGGACATTATAATTTTCCAACTTTAGATTTGTATAAATGCATATCTGCAATCTTTAACAAACTTCTATTTTAATTATTAAATTGTAAACGGTCAAGGTAGTCCCATGATAGATACTGCCGTAGGGGAATGAACTGTTAGAGACTTCACCATACTCGGTTCACCATCAAGAGGTGGGGGGTAACCAGTTCCCTTCCTCACTACCTTTTCCTTCCCTAACTCAAAGAGCAAAGTCAGGTACCCATTTACAGCTGGGTAGAGTGGAGCGTGATGATACCGTGATTCGAACCCGGCACCACGAGAGACCAGCGCGGTAACCACTCTGTCAATCGGACGCTCTATTAAAGTGTACAGATATATTCTATAAATCGCAGTTGATTGACTTAGTTTAAATTCCAGTTTCTGTTCGAAATTTTCATATTGTATGGAAATTAAGAGAATGATTTAATATGTTAAATTGGTAGGGATAATTAAGGTGCTGCATTTCACACCAGTCAGTCTTGCTGTATGGCTCAGAGACATGGCATGTCTCAAAGAGTATAACCTCCAAACTACAGACATTTGTAAATAGATGTCTCCGACGGATCCTCCGTATAAGATGGCCAGATGTAATAACAAATACAGAGCTAAGGAAAAGATGCGGACAACAACCAATACAGACAGAAATTAAGGTAAGAAAGTGGGGATGGATAGGACATACACTCAGAAGAGAAAAAATCAAGCATAACCAGAGTTGCTCTTGACTGGAACGCACAAGAGAAAAGAAGAGTGGGGAGGCCAAAGAGAACTTGGAGAAGAACTGTTGAATAGGATGCTAGGGAAAATTGGAATATATCGTAACAACAGGTAAGACTGAAGGAAAAAAACTGGAATATATCGTAACAACAGGTAAGACTGAAGGAAAAAACTGGAATATATCGTAACAACAGGTAAGACGGAAGGAAACAACTGGAATATATCGTAACAACAGGTAAGACGGAAGGAAAAAACTGGAATATATCGTAACAACAGGTAAGACGGAAGGAAAAAACTGGAATATATCGTAACAACAGGTAAGACTGAAGGAAAAAACTGGAATATATCGTAACAACAGGTAAGACGGAAGGAAACAACTGGAATATATAGTAACAACAGGTAAGATTGAAGGAAAAAACTGGAATATATCGTAAGAACAGGTAAAAAAAAAAGGTAAAGGAACCCGTTACACGCCCAATGAGGCATATTGCGAATATGGTGTTAGGCCCATATTATATCTACCGTCGGCACACTAGGGGTGATGTGGTCGGCATCACGCCGGCCGCCTTAACCTTCCCAGAGTTTCTCTGGTACCCATTTGGGGCTGGGTCGACCCAGGAGCCGTTTGTGGCCTAAAAAATTCCCACCTCATCTGGGGATCAAACCATAGACCACTGCGCTAGGAAGCCAGTGCACTAACCACTGTGATTGAAGAAAAAACTGGAATATATCGTAACAACAGGTAAGATTGAAGGACATAACTGGAATATATTGTAACAACAGGTAAGACTGAAGGAAAAAAAAAAACTGGAATATATCGTAACAACGGGTAAGATTGAAGGAAAAAAACTGGAATATATCATAACAACAGGTAAGATTGAAGGAAAAAACTGGAATATATCGTAACAACAGGTAAGATTGAAGGAAAAAACTGGAATATATTGTAACAACAGGTAAGACTGAAGGAAAAAAACTGGAATATATCGTAACAACGGGTAAGATTGAAGGAAAAAAAAAACTGGAATATATCATAACAACAGGTAAGACTGAAGGAAAAAACTGGTATATATCGTAACAACAGGTAAGATTGAAGGAAAAAACTGAAATATATCGTAACAACAGGTAAGACTGCAGGAAAAAACTGGAATATATCGTAACAAAAGGTAAGACTGAAGGAAAAAACTGGAATATATCGTAACAACAGGTAAGACTGAAGGAAAAAACTGGAATATATCGTAACAACAGGTAAGATTGAATGAAAAAACTGGTATATATCGTAACTGACTGGAACGCACAAGGGAAAGGAAGAGTGGGGAGGCCAAAGAGAACTTGGAGAGGAACTGTTGAATAGGATGCTATGGAAAATTGGAATATATCGTAACAACAGATATGATTGAAGGGGAAAAAACTGGAATATATCGTAACAACAGGTAAGATTGAAGAAAAAAAACTGGAATATATCGTAACAACAGGTAAGACTAAAAAAAACGGGAATATATCGTAACAACAGGTAAGACTGAAGGAAAAAACTGGAATATATCGTAACAACAGGTAAGACTGAAGGAAAAAACTGGAATATATAGTAACAACAGGTAAGAGAATGTATCGTAACAACAGGTAAGAGAATATATCGTAACAACAGGTAAGAGAATATATCGTAACAACAGGTAAGAGAAAATATCGTAACAACAGGAAAGAGAATATATCGTAACAACAGGTAAGAGAATATATCGTAACAACAGGTAAGAGAATATATCGTAACAACAGGTAAGAGAATATATCGTAACAACAGGTAAGAGAATATATTGTAACAACAGGTTAGAGAATATATTGTAACAACAGGTTAGAGAATATATTGTAACAACAGGTAAGAGAATATATCGTAACAACAGGTAAGATTGAAGGAAAATGAGATAGAGGAAGACAGAGACAGCAAATACTGGACAGTTTGACATCGTGACATGGAAGGAGGTCAACAACAGAATTGATAAATTGTACTGGAGACAGGAAGTTGTGGAGAGATATGATCTCCTACGCCACTAGGCATGGTACTTAAAGAAGAAGTATTTACAGCAGGAAAAATGTGTTGGACTCAACTTCCATATTTTAACCTATACTAGGACAGTCTGAATCCCCAGAACCCGCAGTCACGTGGTTTAGCAGTAGCATGTAAAGAATACCCCGAAGAGCTAAAAACAGTAATGAGAATGTCCTGAAAAAAAAAATAATTGACGACAAAGAGAGAAGATAATGGACAGTTTAACATCGTGGTATGGACAGGTTAAATAGCAGAAATTATAAATAGTACTGGAGACAGGAAGTTGTGGAGAGACATGATCACCTACTCCTGCAGGAATGGTACTTGAAGGAAGAGGAGACGCTTCTGCCGTTTGTCATTTATCTTGATATCGTTGTCTGTTACTATAAATATATGACACTGCTAAGATAAGCGAGTGGTTAGAGCGCTGGTTTCTCGCGGCTAAGGTGCCGGGGTTCGATTCACGGTATCGACAAGCTTCAGTCTACCCAGAAGTAAATGGATACCTTACTTTGCACTTAAGTTAGGGGAAGAAAAGGCAGCGAGGAAGGGAACTGTTAACCCCTTCCTCTCGATTCTGGACCTAGCATAGTAAAGTCTCCAACACTTCACTCCACTACGGCAGTATCTCCTATGGGACAACCTTCATTTCATTCATAACCCTCCACTCCCAAAGGAGCATAGGCCTTCAACAAACACATGCCAAGTCCTCCTGTCACGTGCCATCATCTCAAGTTCTTTCCACGTTCTCCTTATCATTTTCACAATGTCCTTCTTGGTCTACCTATGCTTCTCTTACCCTGGGGGTTCCAGAACAAGGACTGCCTTGTAATGCTATCAACAGGTTTCCTCAGTGTGTGTCCTATCCATCGCCATCGTCTTCTTCGCATCTCTTGTTCCACTGGCACTTGTCTAGTTCTTGTCATCAGTTCCACGTTGGTAACCTTGTCATACCATTTTAATCCCTCTATTCTACGCAAGCACCCATTTATGAAAGTCTGTAGCTTTTTGGTAGTTGTCTTTGTTGTTCTCCATGTCTCAGAGCCATACAATAGGACTGACTTCACATTTGAATTGAAGATTCTTATTTTCGTGTTGGATCCGATTTCTCTTGATCTCCATATATTTCCCAATGCAATGAAAGCTCCTCTTGCTTTTTGTATTCTTATTTTGATATCACTGTCCGTCCCTCCAACTTTGTCTATATTGCTGCCAAGATATGTGTACGATTCTACATCTTGTAGTGGTGTTTCTTCAAGTTCAACCCTGTTATCATTACCTGCATTTATTCTCATTATCTTTGTCTTTTCCCTGTGTATTTTCAATTGCTGTGACCTCTCATCGAGTGTTTTCAATTTGTCCTGCATCTGATTACGGTTATGGGACAGAAGAGCTAAGTCATCAGCAAAATCCAGATCATCCAACTGCTTAGATGGGACAACCTTACTGCTGTGATAAACGTAAATCCACGAGTTGGAGGGGGTTTTATATTTAAGGCATGACTGAAAAAAACAAAACTTAGGAAGTTGTGGACGGCAAACAATATGACCTGCAGAGGCAAAACATTAAGACATACTGCAAGAACTATAAGGCAGAAATGAGTGTAGAAAATCTTACAGACATTAAGACCCACTAGAAATACAAAAGTTAATAAATCACTATATTACAACAACAAAAGCTAAAAAAAAACAATGATTCTAGCCAGTAGTTTACAGTGGTAGATTCCCCCTTCTTCTCCCCCCCCCCCCCCCCCCAGATAAATACCGATTCACTATAAATAAACCTTCAATCAATATTAAATGCGTACCAGTATAGACACTCAGATATGGCTCGGAGACATGGAGAACAACAAAGACAACAACCAAAAAGCTACAGACTTTCATAAATGGGTGCTTGCGTAGAATAGAGGGATTAAAATGGTATGACAAGGTTACCAACGTGGAATTGAGGACAAGAACTAGACAAGTGCCAGTGGAACTGTAGTGAAATTGACAGAGATACAACGGTAAAATACCTCCAAAGATAACATGTAAGGATAAAAACATAATGCGTAGGCTGCTGATAGTACATGATCGCCCAGACCGCGGGTCATCACCCTCCATAAAAATTGACTTGCTAGACAGGAGGGGAACGGCGGATAAAAAGGAAAAAATATGACTGGAAAGATTGCGTGAGACTAGAAAGGCTAAGGAGACGCAATTGGGGGGGAAACGGAGAAAAGTCACGTTTCCCAAGTTGACATAAAGTAAGGAACTCGACAGAAGGGACCTTGGATATGTTACGCCACAGTCATTTATTGGTCGCTTTTGCGATACCAAGCCTTTGATTTGAATTCAGCGGCAGAACGCAGATGTTTGGAATATTACAAAAATTAAAAAGTAACTTTTTCGTAATATTAATGTTAGGAATATAAAAATAAGCTGGCCGGATGGCCCATTCTGAGCAGTGAACTAATATGTTCTTAATTTTACAGACGGATAGATAATATTGAAGATAATGACAAAAGACAGTGTTGTTCACATCAGCGACAGACTGTATGGAATAAAAAGTGTCGCTATTTGCACAAAAAAAACACGACCTTGAGACGCAGGTGTTCAAATCTACTTAGTAGGGAAGCGAAGGGACATTGGTGGGAGCTGTGTCTAAATATAACTTTTAACGACAAAATTTTGGAGGGGAGAGAAAGGTTGGTTCAAAAATCAAGTACGTTTTTGAAAAAAAAACAAGTAGAGACGGACAGACTAACAGATAAACATCCATACTTGACTGAAGCATGACTGAAATGACTTTAGGGTAGGAAATTTGAATTTGAAATAAACCTAGGCAGTGATTGGCCACAGACAATCATTTTATCGGCGCTCAGACGCGCAAGTGGGGCCATTCCTCAATAGTTGTTCGATGATAGACACAGTATTTTAAAGTGTGGTGATTTCCAAATGAAAGAAAGTGAAATAAGTTCAGGGACGCCATACTATAGCCAGCAGCTCAGCTGAGTTTTGCTAGCATTTCTGTGTTCTTTATTCATAATCTGAGCTGTGAGTTTCAGTTGTCAACAAGGCGGTGTCCATTCAGTTGGTGATTTTACTCGAGTGTATCTGTGCAGTGCGTTGTGACAGAGACCACTATTATTGCCCGCCAGCACAGAGAGGTGGGACCACCAGATTTCAGCACCAGAGCTACATATGCAAGTTGAGTGAGCCTCTGGTCTGCTGGAAGTTCACCAACGCCTTTTAGTTACTAATACCCCCTAAAATTCCTGTAATTTACTGGACACTGTGTAGTCAATATAGACAGGTGTGATGAGGCCACCCCAACAGCACAAGCATTAACTATCCTCCCAAGTAGATGACTACTAGAACATTTTAATAAAACTAACTAGTCTAGTACTTATATATGTACACTCTTGCATTTATTATGTAACATTCCATGCATTTCTTTCATAATTTTTAAATCTTTTTTTTAAAAAAAAAAGTTCTGGTCAACATAAAACTTGATCCAGAACAAATAAATGTAATATAATTCTATCAAAATTTTTACACTCTTGAGTTAGTTCAGTGTATTATAATATTTGTTAAATATTATTAGTCTGCTTAAATATCTGTGGGTGTATCTATAACTATCACACCACATTACATATCATTACCCTAGACATTTTACATAGCTACATTCATTAAGAAAAAAAAAATTGAGTGTGAGGTCGTAGTGGTAGCAAGAAAGGCCTTCTGACAATTCACAACTACATTTTATCTCAGGAGCCTTCACAGCTGGCCTCATACATTACATTTAGTAATATCACCATCATACAATACCATCAAACCCACTACATACATTGGGGTCTTGTCCAGGGATAATTAGCCCAACAGTAATATTAGGATCTCCTGGTTGGAGAAAAAAAATTAGGGGAAAAAAATTGTGAAATTCCCTTTAAAATTAAAAGTGTCCCTGCAGATAAAAGTTGGTGAATCTTCACAGCCAGTGATAATTAATTAGTTAACTGGTTAGTTAGAATTAGTTAGACTATAGTCATAAGAAGTACTTAGTGTATTTACTGGTTAGAGATTTAGCTTGTATATTATTATATTGTCTGAAAAGTATGGCGGAGCTAGCAAAATTCCGATCAGCTGCTGTGCTGACCGCAAAGGAGATGGGAATGGATGGTCAGATTTTAATTCAATATGTAACGGCTGAATGTGATAAATATATTGAAAGGGAAGATAGAAAGGTAGCTGAAGAGAAGAGGTTACAAATTGAGGCTGATAGAGAAATTAAGAGGCTGCAGATTGAGGCAGAAGAAAAACGACAGCAAAGGGAGGCAGAAGAAAAACGACAGCACAAGGGAGGCAGAAGAATAAAAAAGGTTGACTGCCGAAAGGGAGGCAGAAGATAGAAGGTTGCAAAGGGAGCACGAATTACGACTAAGGGAGCTGGAATTACAAGGCCCGGCTCCTGAAAATGGTGCCAGCCCTTTTGCCTCAGATGCTACGCCCAGTCTGGGAGCCTCAAACTCAGCTATGGGGTTTCATTTAGACCATTTTGTTGAAAAAGACGATGACATAGAGCGGTACCTAGGACGTTTTGAGTTATTAGCTACTACATATGGGTTAGAGAGAGAGAGGTGGAGTTCAAAGCTATCACAGGGATTGAGAGGTACTTCTTATGAAGTATTTGCCAAAATGAACAGGGAAGACCAAGACAATTATGACATGTTAAAGCAGGCTTTGTTATTAAGGTACGAGTAGAATGGTGAATTTTATCGTAAGAAATTTAGAAATGCCAAACTGTTGTCTGGGGAGACATACCACCAATTCTCTGCTAGACTAGAAACCTATTTGGAGAAATGGACGGCTCTGGGGAAGACCCAAGATCTTAAAGAAATGATCATGATTGAGCAATTGAGAGAGTCCATGGCTCCAGACATGAGAAAATTTCTCATGGAACAAGGTGCAGAGAAGTTGGGGGAAATTTTAAATGTTGCTGAGAGGTATCAGGCAGCTCAGGCAGAGGTAAGTGGTGCTAAAAAGAAGCACATAGACAATTTTAAAGCTCCACAGCAATTTAATAAATTTGATAATAGAGAGCATGGAAATAAAGGTAGGACAAACTTTGAGCGGCCAAGAAATGACTATCGCGACAGAAACTCACAGTTCAATGACCAAAAGTTCAATGAAAGAAAACCGTTGAACCAAGGAAAAAGATGGTGTAAATGGTGCAAGAAGGATAACCATAACACCGAATTTTGTAGAAGGAAACCTTCAAACATTGCTGCAATGAAGTCGGGGACGCGAAGATTAAAGGTTAATCCTAATGGACAACAGGAACCTTATCACCCCCCAGTTGTGAGGATGTTATTTGTAATGGGGTCACCATAAGGTGCCTTTATGATACAGGTTTGGATTATGATTCAGTTGTGACGTCTAGCCTAGTGGACCCAAGTCAGTATACCACAGAAACAGTGGAAATACAAGGGGCGACTAAGGACATACCACTCATGACACTTCCCATCGCAAGGATAACGGTGAAAACTCGCTATGTGGAGGGAGAAATCAGAGCAGCAGTGATAGATGAACCAATCTACCCTCTGATATTGGGGTGTAGATACGTCTTCTTGGGGAATCCCGAGAAACCTGTGATCATGGCGACAGTGCAGACCAGGTCACAGAAGAAGGAGGAAGAAGGTGAACCTATAAATGCTCATCCAGAGGAGATGAGGAAGGCGCAGGCTGAGGATAGGACACTCAAGCCCTGTTTAAAAAAATTGCCCAAATGCCACACACCTCCGAGCAAGGGGGAATATTTCATGAAGAACAAACTCTTATACAGGAAGGCCGGAACTGGAGCAAATGGTCACAACCAGCTGGTTCTTCCCACTTCATATAGAGATAAAGTGATGGAACTCGGGCATGCGATTCCCTTCAGTGGTCACATGGGGATCAGCGCCACAGGACAGCGTATAGCTTGTCATTACTTCTGGCCAGGGATAACGGAGGATATAAAAAGATATGTCAAATCCTGCCCAGAATGTCAAAGGGTAGCTCCAAAGCACTGGACTGCTCCTGCAACTCTAGGGGAAATGCCCATAGTGGGAACACCTTTTGAGAGGGTTGCAGTGGATATTGTAGGACCTCTCACTCGGACCAAGAGGAGGAACAGTTACATCCTTACTCTGGTGGACACTTGTTCTATGTGGGGAGAGGCGGTAGCCCTGCCATCAATTGATTCAAAACATGTAGCAGAGGCACTACTTACAATATTTACCCGATTAGGATTCCCGCATCAAATCTTGACGGATAATGGTTCTCTTTCAAGGGGAAACTAACGGAAGAAGTTTTTAAGCTATTTCAAGCCAGACACTTTCATTGTAGTCCGTACCATCCACAAGGGAACGGCCAGGTAGAGAGGTTCAACGGGACTCTCATTTCTATCCTGAGAAAGCTGGCACACGAAAAACAGGATCTGTGGGATCAATTCCTGCCCGCCGCATTGTTTGCGTACCGGGAGGTACCACATAGTTCAACCGGGATGGCTCCCGCAACTCTGCTATTTGGGAGGCCAATAAAAGGTCCATTAGAAGCTCTATTAAGGACCTGGACAGATGAGAAGGCGGAAGAGACTGTTACCTCATCGTATCAATACGTGAACGAACTGACCACTCGTTTGAAAGCTGGATGGAAACTGGCAAATGATAATTTGAAGCAAGCCAGGAAGAAACATGCAGCATATTTTAATAGGAAGGCAAAGGACAGGGAACTGGCAGTCGGAGAGAAGGTGCTGCTTCTACTACCCGGATGCCAGAATAAATTACAAATTGGTTGGCAAGGTCCATATACGGTTCTAGAGAAGGTGTCTAGAACAAACTATAAAATTGACAAAAAGGGGAAGGAGAAAGTTTATCATGTAAACCTGTTAAAGAAGTATCTGGACAGACCACTCCAGGAAAGCACCCCCCCTTATTGACCTTGGCTATTGCAACCCAGATGCAAAAAGAACCACTCACCTCACATGAATACCCATTACATCCTTGTGAAACAGCAGCACAGGTAAAAGTCAGTAAGCACCTGACTAAAAACCAGAGGGAGAGAGTTCAACAGGTTCTGGAGGAACATACAGATGTATTAACAGATAAACCAGGCCATACAAATTTGCTACAGTATGACATGAAACTGGTAGACTCAAACCCAATCTGTATGAGAGCCTATTCTATTCCGTTCGCGAAGGAGAAGGCATTGAAGGAAGAAATAGAGTATTTGTTGAAGGAGGGGATTATTTCGCACAGTGAATCATCTTTTTGTTCTAGTGTCGTTTTGTTGAGAAAACCGTCTGGGGAACACAGACTGTGCATAGATTACAGGAAACTGAATGCTGTCACAGAAGGACAAGTGGATCCATTACCAGACACAAAACAGTTATTTGCCAGACTGAACAAGGCAAAATACTTTTCAAAGGTGGATCTTAGTAAAGGCTATTACCAGATCCCAGTGAAGCCTGAAGTGAGACCTTATTTGGCTTTTAGCACTTCGGATGGACATTATGAATTCAATATGCTACCATTCGGACTGAAAAATGCTCCGAGTGTGTTTTCAAGGATGATGCGCAAATTGTTGGATCCCCTGAATAACCCATGTATCACGAATTTCATGGATGATATTCTCGTCGCCACAGAGACATTTGAAGAACACATTGAAGCTCTGGAGATGTTGTTTGATAGACTTCGGGAGGCGAACTTAACTGCTAGGCCAACAAAATGTTGTATTGGATGCAAAGAGTTGGAATTCTTGGGACACACTGTATATCCGGGTAATATGACCCCTGATCCTAAGAACTTGGAAAAACTGCAGAGAGCACCTAGGCCGCAAACAAAAAAGGACGTGCGATCATTTGTGTCGTTATGCGGATTTTATCAGAAATACATCAAGAATTTTAACGCTATTTGTGCTCCTCTGACTGATCTGACTCGCAAGGGACTTCCAGATAAATTATTTGGACTGCACAATGTGAACTAGCGTTCCAAGAGTTAAAGGAAAAACTCACTAGCAAGCCTATTCTCAAACTGCCTGATTTGACACAGGACTTTGTCTTAAGAACCGATGCAAGTAATGTAGGACTAGGAGGGGCTTTGTTGCAAAGATCATCTTCACCTGATGGGGAACTGAAACCAGTCGCTTATGCAAGCCGTAAATTGAATGTCGGTGCAGATTTCCTCAGTCGGCACCCCTGTGATCAAAATTAGAGTAGTGGCAGACGTGAGGAGTAATTTTACCTATGTGTATCGCTGGTTTTGGAACTTGCCATAGGCATGTTTTCAAGTGGGGAGATGTGTAGTGAAATTGACAGAGATACAACGGTAAAATACCTCCAAAGATAACATGTAAGGATAAAAACATAATGCGTAGGCTGCTGATAGTACATGATCGCCCAGACCGCGGGTCATCACCCTCCATAAAAATTGACTTGCTAGACAGGAGGGGAACGGCGGATAAAAAGGAAAAAATATGACTGGAAAGATTGCGTGAGACTAGAAAGGCTAAGGAGACGCAATTGGGGGGGGGGGGGGGAAACGGAGAAAAGTCACGTTTCCCAAGTTGACATAAAGTAAGGAACTCGACAGAAGGGACCTTGGCTATGTTACGCCACAGTCATTTATTGGTCGCTTTTGCGATACCAAGCCTTTGATTTGAATTCAGCGGCAGAACGCAGATGTTTGGAATATTACAAAAATTAAAAAGTAACTTTTTCGTAATATTAATGTTAGGAATATAAAAATTAGCTGGCCGGATGGCCCATTCTGAGCAGTGAACTAATATGTTCTTAATTTTACAGACGGATAGATAATATTGAAGATAATGACAAAAGACAGTGTTGTTCACATCAGCGACAGACTGTATGGAATAAAAAGTGTCGCTATTTGCACAAAAAAACACGACCTTGAGACGCAGGTGTTCAAATCAACTTAGTAGGGAAGCGAAGGGACATTGGTGGGAGCTGTGTCTAAATATAACTTTTAACGACAAAATTTTGGAGGGGAGAGAAAGGTTGGTTCAAAAATCAAGTACGTTTTTGAAAAAAACAAGTAGAGACGGACAGACTAACAGATAAACATCCATACTTGACTGAAGCATGACTGAAATGACTTTAGGGTAGGAAATTTGAATTTGAAATAAACCTAGGCAGTGATTGGCCACAGACAATCATTTTATCGGCGCTCAGACGCGCAAGTGGGGCCATTCCTCAATAGTTGTTCGATGATAGACACAGTATTTTAAAGTGTGGTGATTTCCAAATGAAAGAAAGTGAAATAAGTTCAGGGACGCCATACTATAGCCAGCAGCTCAGCTGAGTTTTGCTAGCATTTCTGTGTTCTTTATTCATAATCTGAGCTGTGAGTTTCAGTTGTCAACAAGGCGGTGTCCATTCAGTTGGTGATTTTACTCGAGTGTATCTGTGCAGTACGTTGTGACAGAGACCACTATTATTGCCCGCCAGCACGGAGAGGTGGGACCACCAGATTTCAGCACCAGAGCTACATATGCAAGTTGAGTGAGCCTCTGGTCTGCTGGAAGTTCACCAACGCCTTTTAGTTACTAATACCCCCATAAAATTCCTGTAATTTACTGGACACTGTGTAGTCAATATAGACAGGTGTGATGAGGCCACCCCAACAGCACAAGCATTAACTATCCTCCCAAGTAGATGACTACTAGAACATTTTAATAAAACTAACTAGTCTAGTACTTATATATGTACACTCTTGCATTTATTATGTAACATTCCATGCATTTCTTTCATAATTTTTAAATCTTTTTTTAAAAAAAAAAAAGTTCTGGTCAACATAAAACTTGATCCAGAACAAATAAATGTAATATAATTCTATCAAAAATTTTACCCTCTTGAGTTAGTTCAGTGTATTATAATATTTGTTAAATATTATTAGTCTGCTTAAATATCTGTGGGTGTATCTATAACTATCACACCACATTACATATCATTACCCTAGACATTTTACATAGCTACATTCATTAAGAAAAAAAATTGAGTGTGAGGTCGTAGTGGTAGCAAGAAAGGCCTTCTGACAATTCACAACTACCTTTTATCTCAGGAGCCTTCACAGCTGGCCTCATACATTACATTTAGTAATATCACCATCATACAATACCATCAAACCCACTACAGGAACAAGAGATGAGAAGAAGACGATGGCGATGGATAGGACACACATTGAGGAAACCTGTTGATAGCATTTCAAGGCAGTCCTTGTTCTGGAACCCCCAGGCAAGAGAGGCAGAGGTAGACCAAGAAGCACATGGAGATGAGAGCTGGAGCAGAGGTGAAAATGATAAGGAGAACGTGGAAAGAACTTGAGATGATGGCACGTGACAGGAGGACTTGGCATTTGTTTGTTGAAGGCCTATGCTCCTTTGGGAGTGGAGCGTTATGAATGAATGAATGTATAGACACTACCATTTTTCTGAACAATAAAACAATATGAGATATAACTAAGATGTAAAAATACATACAATAGAAATAATACAGCATAGAGCATCAAATAAATACAACAAAGAAAATATTACAATAAATGAAACGCGTCCTGATATAACCAACAGCTCCATGTATATGGTAGATGGCTGAAAGTGGTGTGCTGCAAAAATAAAGTAGCAAACGTTCAAAAATAAAAATAAAACCTTAGGCAGGATGTGGAATTGGCGCATGTGCTTTCAGTATACCAAGGGTTAACGGAAGTAAATAGAACCCTAGGGAACATCCCAGTATGGGTGCTCAAATATTGATGACGTGTCTCCGCTAACCCACATATTGCATGACAAAACTCTGCGTGCATCAGACACACTTCAGCAGCTAACCATCTCAGAACAAACCTACGCAGACTCTGAGTAATGACGTAATTGAACAGGTTTCACTGAAATATGCATGGCCGTTACTTTTGTGGCTAGTCGATTTTCAAGGATGAGGGGAGGTAGGGCTAAGCTGGTTGCCGCTGACGCTGTGGTTGAATGAAAAATGCATTAGAAAAAAATATGAATGGTCACGTTTGATGTTATAAGCGTTATTTGAAACGGAAATGACATCATGTCGCATCCGTTCACGTGAGATCATGAAATATTTCCTACTTCCTGTTCTGCAGGCTTATTTTTCTGCACTTTCACGACTGGTATTTCTGTAACAGTCCAACACGTTTTCAGTTATTCAAAGCCATAAACGCAATTTTTTAAAGACTGGCTTCAAAATGAAGAAGTAACATTAAAAAGAGACTAAAAAAAAGTTAGGAACAGCCAAACTGCGGTAGGTTAAAAAGGTAACAGCCCAGAAGCAGATGTCATATGGGAGTGATGGTTCAGACTTCGTTATATTAGATCTTATCGTTATGAGATGAAATGACTGGTTCCTTTTCTCGTTGCATTTGCCTCCTCTAACCCTTTTATATATATATATATATATATATATATATATATATATATATATATATATATATATATATATATATATATATATATATATATATATATATATATATATATAACAAGGGGCCGTCCACATATCTTTCTTCTTCTTCTTCCGTCCTTAGCCAAAGACCGACCAAGCAGTCAGAGGCCATCACGCCTTTTGGCGTCTTAAGGGCAACAGCAGATTGATTTTCTCTGTTGTAGTTTCCCATCACGCCTACCGGCGTCTTTAGGGCAACAACAAATAGATCCATCTGCCGTTGTTTCCGTAATCGGTGTGACAAGCCAACGGGTGATCAGCCCATTGGGCCCGTCCACATATGATGTCACGCAATTTGTTCCATTAACCCCCTGTCACTGTTTTCACATTTTGTCAAAAAAAAACAAAAAAAACCCAAAGCCCTTCTAATGTGACGTCATTAATATCTCCCCCAGGCCCCGCCCCATAATTTTGTACTAAAAGGTAAAGGTAGTCTAATATCATATACTGAAGCGTGGGAGTGAATTGTTAGAGATCTCACTTTACTAGGTCCAGCTTCAATAGGTGGAATGACCATTTCCCTACCTTGCTGCCTTTGTTTTCTCTACTTCAAGAGCAGTCATGAACCTATTTACAGCAGGGTAGTATGGAGCTTGATGTCACCGTTGTTCGAACCCGAGAGGCCAACACTCTAACCACTCTGCCAATGGAACGTTCGTGTTGTACTAGTGAAAATAATGTAAACTAATGACCTAGAGCAGAGGAAATAATAATCTTTCAAGCATAATAGTGTTTAATTAATCAAGCTTTTAAAATCACTGCTTTGCTGTCAAATATTGCTAAGTTTGAAGGCAAACGTGCAAGAGGATGACAGCGCTATAAGTGGGAAGATAATTACATGTTAACATAAGTAGGGGAAGATATAACACCAAGATGTCTCTTCGTTATCATTTATTCAACCGCGATGTTCCTGTCACGTGCCATCAGCTCAAGTTCTTTCCACACGTCTTCCTCATCATTTTCACTTCGGTCTCCAGTTCTCTTCTCCACGTGTTTCTTGGCCTACCTCTGCCTCTCTTACCTTGGAGGTTCCAGAACAAGGACTGCATAGCAATGCTATCAACAGGTCTCCTCAATGTGTGCCCTATCCATCGCTAGCGTCTCCTTCTCATCTCTTATTGTACTGGCACGTGTCTGGTTCTTACCATCTCGTACAAGGCAGCTGATATGAGGTTGGAAACCTAATCGTACAAAACAAGTTGCTACAGACACCACTGTACGGACAGCATGTGAATGCTTGGTGTAGGTATCCTACATGAGGTCAGCTACAGACACCATTGTAGGGACAGCATGTGAATGTTTGGTGTAGGTATCCTACATGAGGTCAGCTACAGACACTACTGTAGGGAGAGCATGTGAATGCTTGGTGTAGGTATCCTACATGAGGTCATCTACAGACACCACTGTAGGGAGAGCATGTGAATGCTTGGTGTAGGTATCCTACATGAGGTCATCTACAGACACCACTGTAGGGAGAGCATGTGAATGCTTGGTGTAGGTATCCTACATGAGGTCATCTACAGACACCACTGTAGGGAGAGCATGTGAATGATTGGTGTAGGTATCCTACATGAGGTCAGCTACAGACACCACTGTAGGGACAGCATGTAAATGCTTGGTGTAGGTATCCTACATGAGGTCAGCTACAGACACCACTGTAGGGAGAGCATGTGAATGCTTGGTGTAGGTATCCTACATGAGGTCAGCTACAGACACCACTGTAGGGACAGCATGTGAATGCTTGGTGTAGGTATCCTACATGAGGTCAGCTACAGACACCACTGTAGGGAGAGCATGTGAATGCTTGGTGTAGGTATCCTACATGAGGTCATCTACAGACACCACTGTAGGGAGAGCATGTGAATGATTGGTGTAGGTATCCTACATGAGGTCAGCTACAGACACCACTGTAGGGACAGCATGTGAATGCTTGGTGTAGGTATCCTACATGAGGTCAGCTACAGACACCACTGTAGGGAGAGCATGTGAATGCTTGGTGTAGGTATCCTACATGAGGTCAGCTACAGACACCACTGTAGGGAGAGCATGTGAATGATTGGTGTAGGTATCCTACATGAGGTCAGCTACAGATACCACTGTAGGGAGAGCATGTGAATGCTTGGTGTAGGTATCCTACATGAGGTCAGCTACAGACACCACTGTAGAGACAGCATGTGAATGCTTGGTGTTGGTATCCTGCATGAGGTCAGCTACAGACACCACTGTAGGGAGAGCTTGTGAATGCTTGGTGTAGGTATCCTACATGAGGTCAGCTACAGACACCACTGTAGGGAGAGCATGTGAATGCTTGGTGTAGGTATCCTGCATGAGGTCAGCTACAGACACCACTGGACACCACTGTAAGGACAGCATGTGAATGCTTGGTGTAGGTATCCTGCATGAGATCAGCTACAGACACCACTGTAGGGAGAGCATGTGAATGCTTGGTGTAGGTATCCTGCATGAGGTCAGCTACAGACACCACTGTAGGGACAGCATGTGAATGCTTGGTGTAGGTATCATGCATGAGGTCAGCTACAGACACCACTGTAGGGACAGCATGTGAATGATTGGTGTAGGTATCCTGCATGAGGTCAGCTACAGACGCCACTGTAGGGAGAGCATGTGAATAATTGTTGTAGGTATCCTGCATGAGGTCAGCTACAGACACCACTGTAGGGACAGCATGTGAATGATTGGTGTAGGTATCCTGCATGAGGTCAGCTACAGACACCACTGTAGGGACAGCATGTGAATGATTGGTGTAGGTATCCTGCATGAGGTCAGCTACAGACACCACTGTAGGGACAGCATGTGAATGCTTGGTGTAGGTATCCTACATGAGGTCAGCTACAGACACCACTGTAGGGACAGCATGTGAATGATTGGTGTAAGTATCCTACATGAGGTCAGCTACAGACGCCATTGTAGGGACAGCATGTGACTGATTGGTGTAGGTATCCTACATGAGGTCAGCTACAGACACCACTGTAGGGAGAGCATGTGAATGATTGGTGTAGGTATCCGGCATGAGGTCAGCTACAGACACCACTGTAGGGAGAGCATGTGAATGATTGGTTTAAGTATCCTACATGAGGTCAGCTACAGACACCACTGTAGGGACAGCATGTGAATGATTGGTGTAGGTATCCTACATGAGGTCAGCTACAGACACCACTGTAGGGACAGCATGTGAATGCTTGGTGTAGGTATCCTACATGAGGTCAGCTACAGACACCACTGGATCATGCATGAGGTCAGCTACAGACACCACTGTAGGGAGAGCATGTGAATGCTTGGTGTAGGTATCCTACATGAGGTCAGCTACAGACACCACTGTAGGGACAGCATGTAAATGCTTGGTGTAGGTATCCTGCATGAGGTCAGCTACAGTGGTGCTTTCATGCTCCGTTAGGAGCGGAATGGAAAATGACGATACTGCCGTAGAGGATGGAAGTATTAGAAACTTCACTAAACCTTTTCCAGCTTTATGGAGTGGGGTGACCAGTTCCTTTCCTCGCTGCCATTCCCTTCCCTAACTCAAGAGCATAGCCAAGTATCTACTTACAACTGGTTTTACTCGAGCTCGATGCTACTACAATTTAAACCCGGAACCTGGTAACTTTGCCGCAATAGGAATGCGTCTAACCACTTTGGCAAAAGACGCACAAATGTATGATTAAAAAAATATATAATTTAAAAAAAGTTTGTTGTTGTTTGCGTTCGCTCGACCATATCTCACTCTTACATGCTGGCCTCTTTGTGAGCGGTGTGTACATTGTGTCGTAGTTTACAGCTGAGCTGTGATTTCTGCGCCTTTCGGCCTGACACCAGTGGCGTATTCTCTATGTGTGCTGTGCGTGCTGCGCACACCTATTTCCGAAGGAAAATAAAAATTTAATTTATTATTCTATAAAATATTTCTCTTCTAATGTTCTGCTTTCGGACCGCACGCACCAAGATAACGGATTTTCCCGCATAGAATCTACGAGTATAATCTAGTTTCAGTTTCACCAGACGCTTTTTATAGTGCAGTTTTTATTGGTTGGTAGCAATCGCCCGAAGTTTCTCGGGTAATTCTGTCACAATGCGTGCGGCACCTTTCGGATTCACGTCTGAACACTGGTTTGATTGGATCGGGGTCATGGCCAGATACGTAAATACAATGCGAACATGCGTGCGGTGGTCCTGCAGCTCTCGAGTTGTAAAAATCGGTTGTGTCCGTCCAGTGTTTTTTTAAATTAATTTTTGTTAGTTGCCGGGAATGCAGATTATTACAGTGACAGTGAGTTTCAAGTTGTAAGTTAATTAGTAATTCGGAGATAGTTGACATATACCCCTAATAACTATCGTTGCGTAATTGAATATAGTTGGTTTTTAAATTAAGAGGGGAAGAAGTTAAATAGTAGGCGTATATATTCATTTTAAGTAGCAGCACGTCTAGCTCGCATTACCAGGATACGCCACTGCCTGACACATCAGATTTCAGCAAGCAATTTTTACGGGTTTGCTTTCCCTGCCACCCTACACTTATATGTATGCTTTACTTCATGTCCACACAATAGTGCAGTGAGATTAATGCGCCAGTGCACGTCGTTTGAGCTGTCATGCAACTCTACCTTATCGCCCGTACCGGGAGACCCCTTTTCCGGGGAAATCACACACAACCATGTGAGGCAGCGTTCGTCGAAATTATAAAAAAAAAAAAAATTTGAAGATATTAATGCTAAATTTAAATATAACTTTAAGGAACTATGTAGTAATACATACTTGTAACTAATACTGTTCATATTGACCAGCTAACAATACTTTTCAACACTTGTCCTTATCAGCACTTCATCTTTCTGGCTGAAAGAAACTAATAGTCCACTTCAAGGTTTGGTATTTATTAACGCTACACCATGCATGGAGGCATATCTGGAGTCATCGTTATATGACCACCAGCTATGCACAATGCTACAATATACATATGTGGAAGTGAACCTCTGTCTGTGAGGCTAATTACATCCTCGTTGACTCTTGAAATCATCCACACACTTACAGAGATTCCCCCTGTGGTAAAACACGTTGAGAACCCTGCACTGCACACTAAGCTTGGAGAAGTCACTTGAGCCTCAGACGCGATTCTTTGGCATTGACCTGGTTGACTGCATGCAAGAGGATCTCATTATGGACCCAATGATAGGCAGGTGGAGCTGAGAAGTGGCTCTGTGTAGGACGTGACAATTCCTTGGGAGAGCCCAGAAACAGAGCAAAGTATTTTAGCTCTGCATAGTTGGAGAGCCCCCTTGGATGGCGGGGAATGCACAGTATGCCATACGCTTCTTACTCCTAGCTAGGGACCAGATGTGACGATTCTTTAAATGCAAGCCAAGCTGGAGAAACTGGAGCTCATGACTTCAACTCAGCACGTTTCGGAATGGCAGATAAGCCACAGAAAAAGCCTAGATCTAAAGTGTAGATAATACCAAGGAGTCTTCAACTTGGCATTGGCTGCAACAGAGGGAGAAGCTCAGCAACTCTAGTTAAACAACAACAGCAACAAATCAACGCTACACCAGAGTTCAATTTTTGTTTAATTGACAAGCAGTTGTGCTCTGATTGTGATAAACGAGCGCCAAGGCCTTATAGCTCTATCTTTTCCTACATCTCTCGTATTTTATTTTCTCCCACATTTGTGCTCTTTCATCCCACATTTGCTATTTCATCGTTTTGATTACTCGCGACCGGTATCCAGAGAACCGCATTTGTTCTTTCATCGGGGGTAAATAAAGTCTTTTGATTGAGTCCCCATACCTGACATCATCGTTTGAAGTCCACATTGCATCGTGATAAATCTGGTGAAAACACATCTGGTCATCCAAATCAGACATCTGGGCATTATACAATTTCTGTGGACTGTTGTTATTTTTGTTGCTCGGCCGTTGTCCATACAAGCGACGGGTCACCACATTGGACGCCCAGCTTGGCCAGGTGAAAACGTCTCATGCTGTTTAAATCAACCGGCATGTAAACCAATAGGCGGCGCCACAGAGGGGACATGTTAGCATGCTGGCGACAATGGATGGAGGTAACAAAGAGTGCCGCCAACACACGGAGCGATAGACAATCAGAGAGTACGTGACAGCACTTTTGCATTGACCAGCCAATTATCTCAATACCTGTTTGTCAGGCAAGCCAGGCAACGAAAGTTGGTTGCGAATTACCCCACCAACTTTTGGACTGACAGGGGACAAGAGCGATCATGGGAATGAGTGACCAGAGGGTCTCTTAGGTATTGGTTGTATGGGCGGAGTTTACGTCACCGGTCCAAGGAACCCACATTGGACTTCTAGAGATATAATATACCGCGTAGCTTGCTAGAGAGAGGAGTCCAGTTTTTACATTGTGAGGTAGAGATTAAATCCCTAAAACGCCTAGATTAAATACACGTGTGTATTCAGAGTGGATAATTATTCATTTCTGGGGTGAATTGTGTTCTTATTTTATACCAAGTGCAACACACTCTTAAGCGCATTCTATGAAGCAGACTCTAAAGTATATTTTATGAATCACGACTAAATACGCAAGATAATGAGTCTACATATCACTAACATTTCGTGAAGATATCCAGTCTGGCCAGTACCCTCGGGAGATTAGACAACAGACTTTTTTTTCCATATGACAGCTATTAACTGTTGATCAACACTACAGAGATATACTCAAACAGTGAAGGAATATACAGGGTGTCCATAAAGTCTCTTTACAATTTAACAAATTTATTACAAAGGCAATTGATGAGATATCTTAATCAGATTTGTTCTATGTACTCAGTGGTTATCAAAGTTTTTAATCACATACCTTTATCGTATTTCAGGTACCCTCTTGGTGAAAGAGGTACTGTTTAATGAAACCCTAAAAAAATGGCTACTCCTCAAGAGAAGGCACAATGTGTATCATGGACTTACACCACACATTCAGCTTTGGTCGATCTCGGTGAAGTTCCCTAGTCACATGGGGATGTTCTGATCCCCAGATTCTCACATTATGTGTGTTCAGTTTCCATGAAAAATGAAAGGTTGCCTCATCACTAAAACAAACTCGGGTGAGGAACGTTTCATCCTCAGAAATTCGTTCCAGCATGTTAACTGCAAACTCTTTTCGTCTTGGTTTATCATTTGGCTCGAGTACCTGTAAGAGTTGCACTTTGTAAGCGTAGAATCGCAAGTTCTTGTGTAGGACTTTGTGCACTGTTGAACGTGGTAGCTCTAACTGTCTGGCAGCAGTACGGAGTGACTTTGTGGGAGAATGATAAAAGGCTTGTCTTACACGCTCGATGTTTTACTCAGATGTTCTTGGTCGTCCACTCCTCCCTTTATCCAGCACTGTTCATGTCTTCATAAATTTCTTGTGCCATGCACGAATTGACGGACGTGACGGTGGATCTCTTCCATACTTAGTTCTGTAGTTTCGCTGAGTCTGCCTATCCGATTTTGTTTCAATAAACCATGATACACATTGTGCCTTCTCTTGAGGAGTAGCCATTTTTGTAGGGGTTTATTAAACAGTACCTCTTTCATCAACAGGGTACCTGAAATACGATAAAGGTATGTGATTAAAAACTTTGATAACCACTGAGTACATAGAACAAATCTGAATAAGATATCTCATCAATTGCTGTTGTAATAAATTTGTTAAATTGTAAAGAGACTTTATGGACACCCTGTATATATATATATATACGTGAACGTGAACCAGAACCTACCATAGAGGAAGTCCGGAATGCAATCAAACACTTAAAAAGTGGAAAATCTCCTGGTTGTGATGAAATAACAGCTGAAATGATACAGGCAGGAGGAGAAGGCAGCGCTCGTATATACCATGCATTATGCTGCAAGATCTGGCAAAGCGGAATTTGGCCCAAGGAATGGAAACGATCAATTTACATACCCTTGCCAAAAAAGGGCAACCTGAAACTGTGCACAAACTACAGAACTATAGCTCTTATAAGCCATGCCAGCAAAATACTTTTACAAATCATAATGAAAAGGATGCAACAAAAGCTAGAAACAGAAATAAATGAAGTACAGGCGGGTTTTCGACCAGGTAGAGGCACTAGAGATCATATATTCAACATGAGGATCATCATAGAAAAGTGTAGAGAATTCAACGTTGACCTACATACTTGTTTCATTGATTACACCAAAGCTTTCGATTGTGTACAACATCAGCAGTTATGGGCTATTATGAAAAAATATGGGATTTCCAAACCACCTTATACAACTCATCGCACTGCTGTACCAAGAACAACAGGCAGCCGTAAGAATAGAGGGGGAAACATCAGAATGGTTTGAAGTACAGAAAGGAGTAAGACAAGGCTGTACCCTTTCCCCTTACCTGTTTAACATTTATGCCGAGAATATCATGAGAAACGTAAGAGATGACCAAGAACACACAGAGTTTGACTCATTTAACATCGGCGGGTACCAGATCCCGAAAATCAGATATGCTGACGACACAGTCCTCCTATCGACCAACCCAAAAGGACTTGAACAATTACTTCTGTCCACCAAAAAACACAGCGAGGCCCAGAATCTATACCTAAACACCAAGAAGACCAAAGTATTGACAACAGACAAAGTAAAGACCAAACCAGAAATTGAAATTGATAACGAAGAACTGGAAAGTGTCAATGAATTCGAATACTTAGGATCAATCATTAACAGCTCTGGCGACTGTGCAGTAGAAATTAAAAGAAGACTTGCAATTGCTTCACATAAGCTAATACAGATGAAAAACCTATGGCAAGGCACAAGCAAAGAAACAAAGTTACAACTGATCAGAGCATGTATATTCCCAGTAGCAACATACGGCTGCGAGACTTGGACACTCAATAAAACAGTTGCAAAAAGATTACATCATTCGAAATGAAATGCTACAGAAGGATGTTGAGAATACCCTGGACAGAAAAAAAGACCAACAGAGAAGTACTGCACTCACTAAACGTACAGGAACATTGGCTCCTAAATACCATCGCAATAAGGAAGCTGAAATTTTTCGGTCATATAAAAAGACATAATAGTCTGGAAAAAACAGTGATGGAAGGCATGGTCCCTGGAAAAAGGGGAAGGGGTCGACCTAGTCGACGGTGGACCCAGGACATCACAGAGAGTCTGAACTTGTCTTTGGCTGATGCAGGTCGACTTGCCCAGAATCGTGATGCGTTCAGAGCAGCTGTAATGGAGACAACGTTCTGGAAAGAATATGTCACATGATGATATATATATATACATATATGTATATATATATATATATATATATATATATATATATATATATATATATATATATATATATATATATATATATATATATATATCGTCAACGTTCTCAGTACGACAACAGTTTTCATCAGAACGTCCTCGGCTTAGAGATACCCCACTCGACATAACGTATGACAACTTGGGACATTTTATGCATACATGTGAATCATCGTATCCATGAGAAGCATTTAGAAACACATGGGCTGTGTAGATTACTCACCATTTTGGTAACCCTTAACATATCACATCATCATCATTTCGCTTTACACCAGTTCATTCTTAATTAACTACTACTTAATTAACTGCAATTTTAATATCTCATCTGTGTGTTTTGTATGAATCGTCTTTTACCACCATCACGTTCTAACCATTATTAACCCTATATGTGTGGATATTTGATTAATAAACCCAACAATCGTTTGATCATTATCTAGTTTGTTAATGCATCACTCGTGCTGTCGGTGTTACATATTCACATATAGGAACATTTCTCTACTCAGATGAGGTTGGGGGCTTTTTCTGTTACGGGATCTAAGGGCAGAAGCTAAGGTCGTGGGGAAACAGAACTCTTTCCATAATTAATTAGAAAACACTGTCCAGTGGAAAGCATTCGCATTCCCGTCTTCTTGTCCCTATCTCGAATAGGTCTTTATTCTTTCTTAACGAGCCAGTTTCTAGAGACCTTCTACCTAATATCTCATAGGCTATTCCTGGCAAAAACTACTGTCGTAGTTGCCCCAATACGCACCACACGACACTGATGTAACCTAAGGACTTCTTTCTAGTTTGCAAGGAGCGCATCTCGCCAAAAGGAGACAAACATTTCAAGTAAACAAAAGCCAACTGATTATTACAAAATTATATGTGGTGAACAAGATTAAGCACTCAACTGTTAACCTAAAAATAGGCAGATCAAAACCACCCCAGCGACGTAATAAAAATTTGTTATTTGTATCTCGTTCAGTACATTCATTACTCCATAATTTTTCCAAGAGGTTCCGCCCATGCATCAGGTCTAATAGTGGGCAGACCGTAAAGCCGTTTGAAAAGCATTTTATGCAAACAGAAGGCAACACCTGCAGAGTGTAACAATGGAGGGCAAATACATCCTAGTGGAGACTTCTGGTTATGGTCATGTGACAGTTATCGTAGGACTAAGTGGAGTTACCAGCAATCACAGATTCTCACCAGTTACCGATCAGCAGAATGTTGAGACAGCGAAGGCAGTAGGGATGAGAACTAGTGATGAGGTGTCGGTGAGAAAGAGAAGATACGCTGGTTTAGACAGGTGAATGGGGGCCGTTTTAAAACAAAACATGAAACAAAATAAATGTAACAGTTTTAAAACAGGGCCAATCAGGACCGGATTTAGACATGGTGAGGCCCTAAGCTATAGGAAGCTGTGGAGGCCCTATTTGGCAATTAGTATCAGAGAATAAGGCCGTGTAGTTAATTTGGCAAGAGAGGCCCCTTCAGACTGTGAAGCTCTAAGCTGTAGCTTATTTAGATTATGACTAAATCCGGCACTGCGACCAATAGAAGGTTGTACATGAGGCTGGCAACATCATCATACAAAACAGATTGCGACTGTAACCACCGCTGCTAGATCACGTGACAGCTTGGTGCAGGCTTCCTGCAAGAGGACCGGATGCAGTGCTGGCTTCATACTCCGAAGGGAGGGCAGAGGAAAATGATGACGTGTTTGACCAAGAAGAGGCATTCAGCACGTGAGAATTCTCATGTGAAAATTCTTCCGGTGTGAGTTTCAGCTCCTGCAGGTGCTGCAAAGTTTGTTTGTTTGTTTGTTTTTTTTTTTCGCTTAATAAGTTTGTGTAGTCGGCTCTAGTCCAACCCTTCAAACCTGGAAGGCCAGTTTTGCTCGCTTTGTTTGTCTTTCCCCTGTCACTTAAAAAAAAAAAAAAAAAAATGTCAGCAGGAATAATTGTGCCAGGAGCAGGAGACTGGTTAAACGTACAAGAATGCCCCGCTTTGCGACGATTCGCTTTCCTACGCTTCGCTTGTACGACAGTTTTAAATTATGACGCAGTACAGTATAGTAAGTACTATTCTTACATTTTTTCGCAAAATAGGTTTGAGCTAACATTTATGTACTTACTTAAAGACTACAGTACGGCGAAATCGCATGCGTAAAATATTTATTTTAATCATAAACGCTTTATTTGCGTCCATTAAGAGCACATATGACGGTTTCAGTATAGTATATGCATCGTCAAGTGAAAAAAGGCAATGATTCGCTTTACGACGAAAGTCGCGTTACGACAACTGTTAAACTGTTAAAAAAGATAATGTCCACAAATAAATGTTGTTGTTGTTGTTGTTATTGATCCCTCGGCGCTTGGGCTCTCGCCCTTCGGCCCAATGCCGCGTAGTGATATCTGCATGTTTTAGCAAGGTTGTTTTGTTTCTCGGTACAAGGTGTTCCACTTATCTGGCCTGGGAGGAAGGAGCATTTTCCTAACATCATCCAGTGCTGGGCTCTCAAAGAGGTGGTGGTCAACAGTTTTATAAGGGTAGTTACATAGCTAGCCCACTGGAGAGTGTTGTGGGTGAATTCTGTTCAAGTGATTGTTGAGTGGTAAATGCTGTGATCTGAGCCGATAAATGGTGCTCTGGTCCATCCTTGTAAGATGGCCGATGCTGTCATTAGGATCAAGACCAGCAAATAAATAAAAAAACATTAACATAAAAGTACTCATAGAAATAATAATAATAATATAATAATAATAATAATAATATCAATACTGATTAACATGTGGAAAGTTATTTTTGAAGTAAAAATGATTTTAAAAACATACATTTTAAAAGACGCTATTCCACCTCCAAGTGATAGTCCTGGAAACAGGCTGCATCACTGCAGTCTGGCTGAGAGAGTAGGGATCGAAGTGGGAAGGCAAACTTGGTCCCAAAAAATGCCGTGCTGAAGTCGGATGTGTCGGCCTAAAGGTGCAAATATTGCAGCGTCGCTGTAAACGGACATAACGCAACCAACGCCCTTTTCAGGACGAACGAGGAAGAAGAAGATTTCTAATTTGTCTACCATTTATGAAACTGGATCTAGTCATCACTATCATGTGCATTACCAGATTGAAGATTGAATTTACCTTTTTCTTTTTTTTTTTTTTTTTGACTCCTTTTTGAATTGGATTGTCCTCATTTTTACGCCAAAAAGTGAGAGAATATTCTGTTTTGTTAAAAACGATATGGTCACTCTAGTGTATATTTTTTCCATCACACCTTTTCCTTCCCTAACTCGAAGAGCAAAGTTAGGTACCCATTTACAGCTGGGTAGACTAGAGCGTGGATACTGTGAATCAAATCCTGCACCAGCGTTCTAACCACTATGTCAATCGAATGCTCACAAGTATGATACAATTAATAAACTGGGAAAAATCAATGAAATGGCAGAGTAAGCATTCCAAGGGATATAATCATGTAAATACCCAATCCTAATGGTTTTTACATGATTATCTACCCTGATAAATCGGTAAATTATTTTTACAGAAGTTGAAAGCTCAAAATATTAGCGAAACTACGCGAGGATAATTAAATAATGCAGCTGTTTGTCTGTTTACAAGATTTATAAAATCAAATAAGAATTGCGCTAGAAAACAATTTATTAGTTTAGTTTATTCTTTTTTAAGAGATAACAAGTACGTAAGTAAGGTATATATTTAATTGTTAATTTCTTTAAAAAAAAATCAAAGAAACTCATACGCACGCACGCACGTACGCACGCAAGCACGCGCGCGCGCGCACACACACACACACACACGCACACACACACACACATATATATATATATATATATATATATATATATATATATATATATATATATATATATATATATATATATATATATATATATATATATATATAAATATATGTATATATATACTACTCGTCAAAAGTCAAGGGCTACTTAGAAAAACCTTGGTTGAAACCATAAAACAAATCTGATATAAACGTAATTTGTATCAGTCAAAACGGCATTTATTGAATACCAAATTGACATGTCACGTAAAGAAATGGAAACACACATTCAAACGCAATGAAGCTGTGAAGTGTGTCACCCACCTTTTCAAAAGTCACACAATAGATATTGGACAAATAGACATTTCAAAATCGGGTATGGCCACCGTTTGCAGCAAGGCATTTAAGACAGCGTAGACGCATCGAGTCCACAAGGGTCCGAAGAGTATCCTGAGGAACAGCTTGCCATTCCTGAAGCAGAAATGCAGTCAGCTGTGCAACATCCATTGGCAGGGGGTGATTTGTTGGCAATCGTCGACCAAGGACATCCCAGAGGTGCTCAATCGGAGAAAGGTCAGGTGAATGAGCTGGCCACGCCATCCTGATGATCCCATGTTGTTGAATAAACTCATTCACTACACGAGCTCGATGGGGTCGAGCGTTATCATCTTGGAGGATGGCATTACCACCTATGGCCTCCAGAGCAGGCTGAACAATTGGTCTCAAGATTTCGTTCTGGTATCTTGGGCCGGTCAAGTTGCCTTGGATGATGTAGAGTGGGGTCCTGCCGTGTCTGTAGAAGCCTCCCCAGACAATGACAGAACCCCTACCATAACGATCCACCTCTCGAATTGTGTCATCAGTAAATCGCTCTCCTGGTCGTCTCCAAACTCGAATCCTGCCATCATTGAATGGCACAGTGAAGCGAGATTCATCAGTGAAGAGAACTTGACTCCATTGTTGCCTTGTCCATCGGATGTGCTCGCGACACCAAGCAACACGGGCTCTGCGATGAGCAGGAGTAAGAGGGATTCTGACTGCAGGACGTCTAACAACCAGTCCAAATTCATGTAAACGTCTTCTAATGGTGCTTTGACTGACATTAACGTTTACAGTTTGTCTCAGCTGACATCTTAGAGTGAAACAAGTCACTGTTCGATGGCGCAGGGCTGACAACAAGAGGTACCGGTCATCATGTATATTGGTGCATCTAGGGCGACCTGGCCGGTGGCAATCCTCCACACTTCCTGTGGCCTGAAATCTCTCCAAAATTCTTTGGATAGTAGAGTGTGACACTGCAAGCCGTCTAGCAACCTCACGGACAGATAAACCACGTTCAACCCACGCTATAGCCCTCATTCTTTGTAGGGTATCAAGACTTCTTCTCGGTGGCATGGTTTTTGCAAGTGATGAAACTTCCCTAAGTTTGCTGATTGTAAAACAAATTAAGAGTGAACTCGGTTCACGAAAAGTCGCCATTGCACGTGGAATGTCAATCAGCACGATTACTTCACCTGTTTGGTTGTACGGAAGTTTGAAAAAAAAACAGATTAAAAATGTGAATTTAGGGTCAGCAAACCAAATTGCACGTGATCACCATGGTTGTCGGTGAGTTGTTTTTATGCTTAACGTGCATAGAGGACTGTCAGAGGAAGATATTGCACCCATTTTTACTAAAAACTTCCTTTATTTAATCATTCTATGCGCTTATATAAAAGTGTATTGAAAATAATAGGGTGGCCCTTGACTTTTGACGAGTAGTATATTTGGGCGAGGTGATCATAAGTGTAAAAGTGCAACATAACATATGTTCTAAGCTAGCCTGCTGGTACTCGGAATCTTTTAATATTTTTTGGGGGGTGTGGGGTCCTGGAGTACCGAAGAGACAAAAAAAAAGAAAGAAAGGAGGGGTAAAAGTGTTATACACTGCTACTTCAGTTGCTAACATCCCTTTGTGATGATCCCACTAATTCTCGTGTCCTTACATCTGTAGCGTGGTAGACCTCTCACACTGATAGTGATTAAATCGCCCGTGTCTCGAGACAAGGGTCTGGGTTCAAAAGCAAAATGTGACACGCTCCAGTTTACTCAGCTGTAAAAATGGGTACTTTACTATGCCGTTTAAATATGAAAGGCAAAGGAAGCGAGAAATGAAACTGAAAATAAGCGAAGTCTCTAACATTCCCCTACAGCAATATTTTTTTTTTGGGACCACCTATACCTTAGCTTAAAACGAAAGAGAGGCCGACCAAAAACAACTTGGAGGAGGACTGTGGAGGCTGAGATGCAAAGAATGAACCAGAGTTGGGGCACTGTACGAAGGATGGCCGTCGACCGAGCAAAGTGGAATCAATTTGTTGTTGACCTACAAGACGCCACCAGGCGTAATGGCCACTGACTGCTTTGACGGTCGGCGGCTAAGGATCAAAGAAGAAGAAGATACCTTAGCTTACAACTTTCGGGGGGACGGAGTGGCTTTTTTTGTTCTTCAGAACTAGTTGTCATGATGTCATGCTCACCCCTGGTCTCCTGGCTAGTGAGATCTGATGCCTAGCCTTCTCTGGTATGGGCGAAAAAAATTGGAGGTCCTATGTGCAAGTTGCGCACATTGAAAATCCCACGGCAGTTGGAAATCGTAAAGTTTAGGTCATAAGACCGCTACCCCAGCAAAATTTAAAACTTAGAAACCTACCCACCACAAAAATATTTATAGAATGTGTAATTCCTATATACACACATTGTGATCCTCGGCGGTGCTATGGAGATCATGCACTGTGCTGAGATCCTCCTTGTGTGATCTAAGGGAGATCTGAGCACCGATGGAAATGTCCGTGTGCAATTAAGATGTGCTTAAAACCAAACCCCCCCAAAAAACCGATTTTCACAACGTATGGGAAGTAATAGCACAAAAATCCTGTAAATGGGATATTTCTCGGTTATGTCCCCTGCCCTTAATCTAAGACAAAGAACTCTACTTAGCAACATATTTTTAGCAAAGCGCAAAATGCTAAAAAAAAATTAAAGCAACGTAACACTAGCTAAGACCTATTTCTTTTATAAAGTAGAGTTACTTCTGTTTTGCATCTAATAACATTACAAGTCTATGTCTCTTTTACACTACAGCTCAAACTTACTACTAACTCAGTCGTTCCTTTTCTTCTCTGGGGTGTAGAAATTTGCCATAGACAGCGCGATACACCAGAGCACAAACATGAGAAAATGACCAATTTGTCGCATATTCATTCATTTCATTGCTCTTATCGCTCCCCGTGGAACACAATGCTACTGCCACAGCTGTTCCCCATGCCGGAAACATGAACCAAAGCTTACATGTGCTTTTGCAGCAATAGGTTTTCATAGCAATAAGGTTGCTAGCCCCACGCACAATTTTGTCGGATATACAATACAGTTAAATAATACCACATCAGTTATAGCAGGCTTACGGTTTACTTAATATTCTTCTTTGGTTTGGTTATGATCCTTCTTAACAGAGGACAGTCTTGTGTCTTGGATCACTGAGTAAAAATATTTAAATTAACTTTCAAACATAAATGGCAACGCGTAAAATAGAAGACTTGAAATGGTTTAACAAGATCCCAGTTTTTGGCAAGAACAAACAAGTAAAAGAAAATGATCCCGTTACACGCCCATTTCAGGCATATTGGGAACATGGTGTTAGGCCCATATTTTCCTGACTATCGGCACACTAGGGGTGATGTGGTCAGATTCAAGCCGGCCGCCTTTAACCTTCCCAGAGTTTCTCTAGTACCAAATGCATGAGGCTGGGTCGACCCCCGAGCCGTTTGTGGTATAAAAATCCCACCTCAAGTGGGGATCGAACCATGGACCACCGAGCTAGGGAGCCAGTGTGCTAACCACTGCGCTACCGCGGCTCCAAGAAAAGACAAGTGCCAGTGGAAAAGGATGTGAGAAGAGGGCGCTGGCGTTGGATTCACTGAGGATTTCTGATGATAGCATTACATGGCAGTCCTCGTAATGAAATCTCCAGATACAGAGAAATAGAGCGAGACGGATACAATCACGTGGAGGATAGAACTGAAGACAGGCATGAAATGAGTAAAGACGTCATGGAAAGACAGTGAACGGATGCCACGGAACAGGAAATTGTAGCCAGTTTTTTTTCTCGAAGTCTTGTGAGCCACAGGAAGTTAAAAGGTAATGATCATGATGGCGATACAAGCAAATTCATGTTAAAAGGTAATGATCATGATGGCGATACAAGCAAATTTATGTTAACGTGTAATGATCAAGATGGCGATACGAGCAAATTCATGTTAAAAGGTAATGATCATGATGGCGATACGAGCAAATTCTTGTACTTTATTGCAATAATGGCAGTACTTATTCAGGCATCCCACGGGAGCAGACTGAATAATAAACAATGATGAGTGTCCAAGGTGGTTGTATTTAGAAGATAGGTTATTGTTTATAATAGATGCTCCAGTGGGAGCGTGTTTATCTGAATAGTTGTGAGGTGATTGTGAGCTCAGAATAACAATGATAAGAGATTAGTGTATGAGTTGTCATCAGTCAGTTTATAGTGAGTGGACACAATGTTGTGAGTTCCGTGTAGTGGTCAAAATTAAGCGTGAATTGTGAAGGGGTCAATGGTCGTGAGAGATTAGTGTATGAGTTGTCAGTTTATTGTGAGTGGACACAATGTTGTGAGTTCTATGTAGTGGTCAAAATTAAGCGTGAATTGTGAAGGGGTCAATGGTCGTGAGAGATTAGTGTATGAGTTGAACAGGGCAGTCGAATGTTGGTTATCAGACGAGCAGGTTGGTTGTTGTAGTAGTTCCTGCTGTGATGTTCTGCCGATGTCTGAGTGGATATATAATTGATAGCTGGTTCGACTGTGGGTGATGTCACGAGAAGTTTATTTGTCGTACGATACATCTACTTATATGTGAGTTGGTGATAGTGCATTTTTTATTCGGCAGCTGATGTGTCATTGTAAATGTTGGATCACTACCCATGTTACCCGTGTTATGATGTCGGAGACTGACACACAAGAGGTTTGTTCCATCATTCCAACTACTTGTAACACGTTCAGTCGATGTGTCGTGAAGTTGAATGATGTATTCGTCTCTAGCAAACGTAGCCAAAAGCACGCTCCATTCTAGACTAGCAGGAGCTGTTACAATGAGGAAGATGTGAAAAAAAAACCTTGAGCTGATAGCACGCGACAGGAGGACTTAGCACGTGTTCGTTGAAGTCCTATGTTCCGTGAAGAGCTAAAATGTATTGATTGATTTCAATAATGATACGCGTAACAAAACAGAATACATCCACAACAAAAGAATACGCACCAGAGCGCAATGCATAACGTAACGAATAATAACACGTTACACAAAACAATACGGACAAAAGTGTCGGACAAAACAGCAGCAACACGTTACACAAAACAATACGTAAAGTAGGTGTCGGACAAAACAGCAACAATTAACGTAACAACAATACAACCTGACGCTACTGGGCTGAATAACAGAAGAAAAATAATATTCACTTACCTAGCTTGGCTTGCATTATCCATGGCAACAGCAACTTCCAAGATGCTCTTTGGTCTGTCGTATGGGCAAAATTCAGCAATTGACACGTCTGCTCTATTGTTAGGGTTTAATCCAGGAATATATTATCTCTGCTCTGTTGTTAGGGTTTAATCCAGGAATATATAAACTCTGCTCTGTTGTTAGGGTTTAATCCATGAATATATAATCTCTGCTCTGTTGCTAGGGTTTGATCCAGGAATATATAATATCTGCTCTGTTGTTAGAGTTTAATCCAGGAATATATAATCTCTGCTCTGTTGTTAGGGTTTAATCCAGGAACACATAATCTCTGCTCCATTGGTAAGACTTAATCCGGGAATAGTTAAGCTCTGCTCTGTTGTAAGGGCTTAAACCGGTAATAGTTAAGCTCTGCTCTGTTGTAAGAGTTTAATACAGAAAAATTTTAGCTCTACTCCAGGGCTTAAACCAGTAATAGATATTCCATGTTTTGTTGTTAGGGCTTAATCCGGGAATAGGCAAGCTCTGCTCTTTTTGTAAGGGTTTGATTCAGGAATCATTCAGCTCTGCTGCAAGGCTTAATAAAGCAATAGATTCTCTCTGCTGTTATGTTCGGGCTTAATCCAGCAATAGATACTCTCTGCTATGTTATTACGGAATAAATCAGGAATATAGACTCTGCTCTTTTGTTAGGGCTTAATCCAGGAATATAACTATCTGTTCTGTTGGAAACCATTAATCCAGGAATAGATGCTCTCTGCTCTGTTGTAAGGACGTAGCCCAGGACTGGATGCTATCTTCTCTGTTGTAGTGGCTTAATCCAGAAATAGATACTTTCTGCTCTATTGTAAGTGCTTAATCCAGAAATAGATACCTTCTGCTCTGTTGTAAGCGATTATTCCAGGAATAGATACTTTCTGTTCTGTTGTAAGTGATTAATCCAGGAATAGATACTTTCTGCTCTGTTGTAAGAGATTAATCTAGGAATAGATACTTTCTGCTCTGTTGTAAGCGATTAATCCAGGAATAGATACATTCTGCTTTGTTGTATGCAATTAATCCAGGAATAGATACTTTCTGCTCTGTTGTAAGTGATTAATCCAGGAATAGATACTTTCTGTTCTGTTGTAAGTGATTAATCCAGGAATAGATACTTTCTGCTCTGTTGTAAGCGATTAATCCAGGAATAGATACTTTCTGCTCTGTTGTAAGCGATTAATCCAGGAATTGATACTATCTACTCTGTTGTAAGCGATTAATCCAGGAATAGATACTTTCTGTTCTGTTGTAAGTGATTAATCCAGGAATAGATACTTTCTGCTCTGTTGTAAGCGATTAATCCAGGAATAGATACTTTCTGCTCTGTTGTAAGCGATTAATCCAGGAATAGATACTTTCTACTCTGTTGTAAGGCCATAGCTGAGGAATTGATACTATCTACTCTGTTGTAAGCGATTAATCTAGGAATAGATACTTTCTACTCTGTTGTAAGGCCATAGCCGAGGAATTGATACTATCCGCTCTGTTGTAAACGATTAATCCAGGAATAGATACTATCTGCTCTGTTGTTGGGGCTTAATCCAGGAACACATTTCCTTAAAAAAAGCTAGTGACATAATCTGAATGCAAACTCTAATAATGAGAGCAGGGTGTGTAACCAAACACAGCTAGATCCCTCAGTAGGAAGGTTATGAGGTCTACCACACTAGTATCTTAACTAGAACTTCAGAATATATATTTACGTTTAACTCATGTAACATTAGTGCACACAATAGATTTTTGACACGACTTTCAAAAACACCAGAAACCTATTAAATAACCCCTAAAAACTCACTGCCAGTAGAATGAAAACACAGTGTCACATCTTTCCTTCTTACAAAAACACCAATGCGCAGTTTCCTATGAAATGAATGTTAGAAATGAAGATGGCAAAGTGTAATTAATCGACACAATCAATGTCTTTTTGCCTATAAACTGACAATAGTAGATCCGTAGGAAAACACTGTTTCTTCTTAGCCTGGTAAATCCTGTAAATATATACAATCAAGAATTATCTTTTTCTATATTTTGTTTTTGGAAACACTACTTTCTAACGAATTCACACTATTGAAAATTCCTTACACTAGAACACCCCATCTTGAAAATTAAATCACAACATTAGTATATACTCATTTGGAACAAAACCGAAGCAAATAATCCAGACATGGACTAAATTTGGTACATTGGTCAATTTGAAAATTTAACCAGATTACATAATTCATTCGTACGGTAGTCATTCATTTGGCATAGCCAAAACGTGTAACATATCCAGAGGAGAAAAACTCTTCTTGTAATATATATTCCAAGTACACAGCCTAATCTTGAAATATACACGGGGGTATTCAACGAATCCTGTAATACATCCCGAGCCATAACCGAATCGTGTAATACATCCTGAGCCGTAACCGAATCCTGTAATATATCTTGACCCATAACTGAATCATCTAATATATAATATATCCCGAACCACAACTGAATCCAATAATAGATCCTGAGCTATAACCGAATCCTCTAATATATAATATATCCAGAGCCACAACTGAATTTTGTAAAATATCCAGAGCCATAACCGAATCCTGTAATATATCCCGAGCCATAACCAAATCCTGTAATTTACACGAGTGCAAAAATGAACCTCGCAATATATCAAGAGGACATAGCCAATCCAGATTTTATCAGTTTGAATTATACGCACAATTTTCTGGACCACATAATTCGAGACACGTTAATTTACAAGTGCACAGTTTCTTCAATCCTAGGGTTCATCACTACCTCAACATTACATCACAAGCAAGTAAAATTATAACCTTTAGTACACACAAAATTAACATAACAGACCTCAGCCATTCCTAAACCACTACATACTAGATATCAACAATATAAAAAATATTGAATACACAGGATATATATATCATTAGTCATGTTGCGAAGTCATTAGAATCATTTCGTGCTGTTCTCACTAAAACAGTCGCAATAATTTCCTTTGCAAATGACAGTTGCTCTTCTTTCAAATGCTTTTCTAAATTACTTTTATTTAAAATGATATGGGCGTTATTTTTATGCTTCAAATCTGTAAGCCATTGGTTCATTAGGGTTCAGACGATATGTTGGTACAAATTAAACTATCACAATTTGAACGAACCTCGAATGACATGTCTCTCGTTCGCCATTCAAAAATTAAAGCCGAAAAAAGCCAATGAATTTTTACAAGATTACAGCTGTGAAAGGATCACAGAACTTGGTGACGTAATAAACACAATCGTGAACAGGGTCACAGAACTTGGTGTCGTTGTACACAGAACTTGGTGTCGTTGTACGCAATAATTGTGAACATTTTTATAGCTTGGTTGCAAATTCGTAACGTCGAGAGCAAGAATCCAATTAAAGATTTTGTTTAGTGAATTTGGTCACAGTAATAAAAGTACAAATTTGTGTTTTCCTGTTGTTTTCACTGAAATCTGCCTGGCGTCATTTTTAGGAAACTCTACACAACGCGTTAAGACGCGAAGCTATCAGATCGTCTGCAACTGTCCCCCGTCTGACTAGTGTACGGACCCTTTCATCTCTTTTACACTAAGGCTTATAAATATTTCTGAAGGCAGCCTACATGTCCCGTCGTTGCAGGCCATTGTTTTCTAATGTCTTTATAGCAAAAACGAATACTGAAGATTGCAAGGAGCTACTTAAAGTTTCTCATAACGATATCACTTGATGGCATTGTAGAGAATATGAATAGCAAGCGGGGGGAGTACTTTCAAATAGAAGGCAGTATTGTCTTTTATTTTCTAAGTATTTCTTCAGCTTTTGTTATGTGTTGTTTAGTATCTTATTGTGTTCTTTGTACCTTTTAGGTCCTATGCAAGTAATAAAATTGATGCCTTTTCCCCTCACAGATGAAGTTTTAAACCCAGCAATTCATATGTAAATTTATGAGAAAATATCTCATAATTTTTATATAAAATTGTTATAAATTTGCTGAATGAGTGTTGTAAGGATATACGTTTTTAAAAAAAAATGTCGTATACATTTCAGACGTGAGAGCATCCGACTGTAACAACAAGGGTGTACTTATGGTTTTGCGGAGAATAGTGCACGTTATCTTTTTGTGACATACGTTATTGGAGACAACAGGGCTAAGTATTGTTTTAAACCGCGTAATTTGCTCCACATAGGCTGTTCTTGTGAATATGTAACACTGACATAACATGTGGATTTGTCTTTGTACTTTAATAATTGTTTCTATCCAATGTTCATGTTCTTTGACGACTATCTCCTCTGTCGTGTCTCCCCTTGTCGAGGTAGAGGAGCTTGTTGTGTCCCTCATGACCCCAAGAGATATGTCGAAACTAGCACTACTACCAGCAGTGTCTCTCAAGCTGGACTGGTCAAAGGGTAGGGATCAGACCAAGAGACATACACACCTATAGCCCTTGTTATGCAGGCTGTGTACAGTTACAGGCAAAGGAAGGCGACGCTACAGGAATGTCTGTTGAAATTGGATGCATTGGGCCACAGGCCTAACGTGCTTCGCTTAATGATGAACATGGCTAACATGATCTCTCCTCTTCTGACTTATTGTGTGATTGTGGACCTTGACCCTTCTTGTTAATTAAACCACCTTCTTTTATGATCATTGAGCACGTTGATTGACGCTTTTCAGATATCATCCCTGTAGTTCTGCTCCTTCAGCTGGACACATAAAGCAGGTTAAATTTCTTCACTTCACAGACACGATTGGGAATGCAAGACATATGTGCTTTAGTCACTCTATCGTCAAACTGCAACGCGACACACAAGATAAGAAGAAATGCGTGAGTCAACTGTTTCATGTGCAAAGATCCACAATCCTGAAAGAAAAAGAAAGACAATACATTCATCTCAATAATCGAAAAAGTAAAATTTTCATTAAAAATTATTTTTCCCTCCCGGGAAATAAAATGTATCCGCAGTGAATATCCACACACCGTGAACTGTCGCTTTTCATGTGATGATAATATTTAGTAAAGAATGTGGAAAAATGGTTTCTACTTCCGAAAATCTACAGTACATGTCCGTTCGTTAAAACATGATCTGTTCCCCATGGAGCACGGTCCTTCAACAAATACACGCCAAGCATTTTTTTTTGTCCTGTGCTATCCATTCAAAGTTTTTCCTCATCGTCTTTATCCCCTTTATGTCTATGTCTTAATCCCCTTTATGTCTATGTCTTAATCCCCTTTATGTCTATGTCTTAATCCCGTCTCCATCAGCGTTCTCTTGACCTGTGGATTCCACATAACAATGCCTTGTAATGCTACAATCTTATTTTCGCATTGGATGTCTGATCCACTGCCAGCAACTTCTCGTCACATCTTTTCTCTCTTTTTTTTTTTTTCTTTTTTTTTCACTGTCATTTTGTCGCCCTCGTGTTACTGCCGAAAGATGAGCCAAGAATCATCAGGTACATGTAGTACTATAGCAGATACTGTTGTAAGGGAGTGAATATGTGACCGCATGGCCTTCCACGCTAGCATTATCCCTGCTACGACACTAGCATTTATACGTGCTATAATATGGGACACATAGGAATGACCGACATTAAAAGCAAATAAGACATGTTCACACAAAACGCAGTATCATTCAAAGTTCAGTCAGCAGGCACTGCTCTGAGAGGGCAAATATAGGGCAGTCCCAGATGATAAAAATAAATGAGAGCTAAGCGCGGAAAGTGGGAAATGAATGTTGTGATTTGGGTTTTTTCCATTGTTTAGGTAGAAAAGAGAGTTGTGATAAAAGTCGAAAAGAAACCAAAGACAAATGTCGAAATAACAGAAAGCCGTGTGCAAAATGTCGAAAACAGAGAGCCGTGTGTAGACAATTGTAACGTGTGAAAAAAAGAGTGAGTCGTGTGAAAAATGGCGGGAAAAAGAAGTAGCTGTGTATAAAAAGGAAAGATGTGGGCGATAGAGAGGCTTTTACAGATTTTTAGGACTTTAGGAAGGATTTTTACAGAGAGTTTATAGTTTTTAGATTTAGAAGAAGGATATTACATATAGACAAGAAATTTGTGCTAGGTTGTTTGTAGTGTTAGATGAACTTCGTCTTTAAGATTATCAAGACCAGTTTATTATTATCTTTCCTTCGGTTGGATATATATCTTTTGCATGTATACACTATTTTGTTTATAAGTGAGTAACGAACATGTCAAATTTGTGAAAATACCGTTACTTGTCAAACGACGGTCAATAAACATATACTGCATTGCTGTTTGTGGAACTTTACAGTATTTCATTTGGATTATACCTTGCCATGTTGAGACTGTTTTGCTTAGCACTAAACACAAAAGGGAAGAACAAACCTGGGAAGAAACATGAGCAAAAGTCAAGTGTTACCAGCTCTGGCGGAAGGCTAGTTAGCACTTGAACTACAAAAACATATAAAGGATTAACTCTGACCAAATAAAATCAATATAACTACTAGTGCCGTATAATTATACACGGCCACAAGACTGCACATTAGTAGGTCCAGCTCTATGAGATGGTGTTACCAGTTTTGTAGAGCGTGACGTTACCAGGTTTCGATTCCCGATATCCGGTAACTGAGCAGCGAAGGGAAAGAGCTCTATCCATTTAACCAGTCAAACAAAAATGGCATCTCCTCGACGCTTTATGTTAACATAAATTAAGCTGTCCTCGACCTGTTGATTCTGGAAACCCTCAGGCACAATGCAGAATCACATAACCAACACACACTCATGTAGCAATGTTGTTATGGTTCAATCTACTTTCGTAAAAATTGAACAGGTATAAAATGAAACTCGGAACTTCTAATGAGAAAAACAATATTTCCCAACATCATTATGCAATTATCACTAATTTTTATACTCAGTCTGTCTACAGACACACTTGAAATCTGACACAGTTTGAAATGCTGCCTCTGAAGACGAGATTTATGGAAAGCTAAAATCAAAGTTGAGAGTCGTCTAGGGTTGAATATACTTTTAATTGCTGCATGGAGTAGAAACATTAACAATGAACCAAGCCAATGGACGAAAGAATTGAGGCCCTTGAGATGTGGATATATAGAAAAATGGGGCGATCGCACGATCAGGGAAGAAATATAATAAACAGGCCCTAGAAAAGCTAGGAATTTAATTAGAAATATTGAAGAAGATCAAAGTTTAACAACTAAAATATTTTGGTCTTATAAAAAGACATAACAACATTGCAGAAAACCATATTGGAAGGAATACTTGAAGGCAAACGTGCGAGAGGAAGACAGTGCTATAAGCGGGAAGATAAAATCACGAGATAGACAGGACAGAGTTCCCGCACCTTTTATGAAGTTTTAAGCAATCGTTTGGCTTGTTCGAGCACCCAGCTGGTTTTATCCAGCGAAATTCCTGTTATAATTAATTTTGGCTCTATGGCTGTATATATATATATATATATATATATATATATATATATATATATGTATATATATATATATATATATATAGATATATATATATATATATATATATATATATATATATATATATATATATATATATATATATATATATATATAAAATATTGTCGATCATACATGCACTCTCTTATCTATAAGTACTGAATAAACTATGAATTTGTAAAAATAACATATAACAAATTTAATAATTAATAAGTCTTTCACAAATTGAAATAAATACGGATGAAGATCATTTTAGAAGGTTTTAAAAATGTGTCTTCACTGAGACTAAATTGGGGACTGATGGTTATTAGTGTCCGTTGCGGGCCTGTTTCAAAAGACTTGGCTTGCTGAGTACTGCACTGGGTCGTTGTCAGGTTTTTGGGATGAGGACTCTTCTTTAGTGGCGTGTTGACGAACTTCACTCCTAATGTCAAGGTGGGGTCTTCACAACGTGTCCACTGTAGGTAGTTGGTGTCGAACACAGCGTTTGAATCACAAAGATAGTGGCGAAGATTCTTACTTCAGACTGGTCTGGTCTCAGAACCGTCTTGTAGATTCGAACCACGAACTTTAGGAAAAATAAAAGAGCAAATGCCTCTGCTAAGTACATTTGTGGGCTGCAAATTAACAGGCGCATTGTCTCGCTGTTCACCCACCAATGTTAGCCTCTCTGAATAATTATTTTCCCTGAGTATACACAGTATAACTCAGGGAATATGATTCAAAATCACCGTTATTTTTCTGGTTACTTTAATGGCGGAAATGTGTCTGGATAGCGCGAGGACAATGGCTTGCCTGAATTTCTATTTAACAAGGTACATATATCTCAAAAAAGGATACTACACACTTTAGGCACATGTTATGTAATCATCACGTCTCACTGCTCCATTCGGAGTCTGGGGTCACCTCTGCTGTCGGTTTTCTGTACGACTAGCAAGAAGCTATCACCAGCGCTTGATGTAGTGGTTTATTAATATACAATTTTCATATGTTGAGGTTGCCAGCCTCCAATGACTGGTATAACCGCTTAGCAAGTACAGACATGTCACAATTCAAATTTTAAACTATTTGCTTACAACTTACCCCAATTGGATATACAATCTCCTGGCACAGTAGAATGAACACAGCAACTTTGTTTAGATGCTTCGAACACTTGGTCTGGTAAATGTTAAGTATCCCTCTTATGACGGGTGCTCTGATTCCTTAAGTTTTCAGTCTTGGTATTTAAAAATGCGGGTTCTCTTTTAAATTAAACAGACGCCGAAATACTTTGATCTGTCACTATTATTTCTGAAATACTTTGTCCTATCCTTCTCTCTTTCCACTGAGAGTTGCTAATTTGACGTTGCGATGCAGTCTGATCTGTGTCTCCGATTTCGCTAGATTATATTTTCATTTCTCAGTTCAGGTCCTAGATTGTACTTTTAGACCAACTTTCCAATGAAAGTCAAAGTCTATTCCGGCTCTCAAATTAAACCAATGGTAAGCTCTTGTGACGTGTAATGGAAAATAGTCTACCGCAATCTAACAACCTATTGTAACCTAATAGCTGCTCTCTGATTTGCTAGCTAAAACATGCATTAAACTACCTGTCCTGTCTTTTGCAGCTTACCCTTTTGTCCCCGCCCTCTTTCTTTAAACTCCGGCAAACGCGGTGTTTACAATCTTCTTTGACCTGTCAGTCATAGCAGGAAACAAATCCCGCTATGGTTATACTTCGTTCCACTCACGCGAGCTCATCTGTCAATCATATAATATTTGACAGCTAGACAGGACGTGAGAGTAACGGAACAGACACTTTGAAGTTCACTCAGAGAAAATCTAGAACTCCACTAGTACACTTTGATCTTGAGCACGGGCATTCTAAAGGAAAACCCGCTAGAAGAACAAAAGTCTTTTGATCTCGGTCAACGTTCCAGACGACAAATATCTGAGAGACCGGGACGAAAAACCTTTCATCTTGGGAACCCTAGCTCCTGAAATTTGTCCCACACAGGAGTGCGAAATAACGCCATTAGAGATCAAGAGCAATATATATATATATATATATATATATATATATATATATATATATATATATATATATATATAAATATATATATATATATATATATATATATATATATATATATATATATATATATATATATATATATATATATATATATATATACTGCTGTCTCTAGAACCCAGTCATCAGTCGTCAGTCAGAATTTGAAGAGTCTAGCGCGCAGTCCTAAAACCATTTTTCTTTTTGGAATACTGTGTATACGACATTCGTGGAGATTTCATTCTGGATTCTGGTAGGAGGAAAATAGTTCTAAGTATTAGAAGTGTTTCACGGTGATAGCCATTTAAAGTTAAAACCTTATAATTCACTTTTCATTTCGTCTATTCGTCAGGATTGACAGAGCGGATGAGAGATTGTCTTGTCCTCGTCCGTGTTAATTTTTATATAGAATGGTAGCATTTTCCCACAAATGTTTTCTTGTATTTTTCGCAGACCTGATCTCCAAGTGGACGACCAGCGGTTTTTTTTTCATTTAAAATGTGTGTACTAGCCCGATTTTGTGACTGTAAATTATAACTACTGGACTTACTAAATCCAGGATATTATTTTAACAGCACACAGTGGCGTATACCTGACATCATCATTATTTTTCCCAGACACCTGACAGTTGTTTTCAAGTGGAGTACCTAGTTTATAAATTGTGCAGGACCGGCACTCTGGCAACGAGTCGGCCGTTAAAAAATCAATCATCATCATCTTTAAGATTAGGAGCAACCAGATTTATCCAGATACTAGAAGTATCCCCTCTCTTAAAAGGTAAAACATCAAGAATTCTCACACTAGTCACCTGGTTATATTGAAACCAGTACCCAGATAGAAATTCCAGACCGAGCGGGAAACAAGCCTGTTTTCCCCGCCAGCCCATACATTGCAAGTGTTGTCGCAACGGATTTCTTCAGTTGTAGTTCCTGTGTCTAGACCTATACTCCCCTTGTACACCCCATCGGAGGAAAAGTGACAGTTTAGAACAGTGACGATAACCTTTAGGATTCATACTTCTCCCAGGATTTATCGTGGATAATAGCAGATTCGGCGTTCACCTCATTTTTTTGGGGGGATAAACTGGGGCCAATTTGTACCCTCGACAGCTGGAGCTGGTACATTAATCACAGTGAAACAGGAATTTTTCGAGGGATATTCTATAAACGATGGATACCACAGACCCCACGGGTGAAAGACAATAGGTAAGAGAGTGAGATGTGGCCACTCAGTTAGAGAGTGTGTGATGATCTTTTGTTTTTCTTTAGCTGGGAAAGGAATCTATTAAGTTGATTGTTTGATTTTTTTTCTACTTGGTCTTGTATCACACCAATATTGTTTATTTCTGTAACCAAGTGCTAACCTTTAACCTTTGGGTTAATATTTTTGGGTTTTCTCCATACGGTGAAGGCGCACCATTCTTCTTTTTTTTCCTCCAATGTATGATTTTTGATATCTTTGGGTATTTGATGTTTTAATAAGTTTAGTGATAATAAACAACAAAAGAAATTTAACTTTGTGTGTTGGTCAGACCCATACCCATTTATCCTGAGTTCTTTCACGTGTATGTGTCTTGTTGTCACACAGTGTTGTGTGTGTAGAGTAACTTGTCTTATTTTAGATAGGGAGGCAAAGACTGTCTTGGAAACAAAGCACAGTCGTACGGATAGGCTGGAGGAGAGAAACCTACTCACTCCAGAGACATATCTTTCCCTCAACCTACCACCAGTGAAACCTAATTTCTATACATTCTCGTGTATCTGTCAACAGTCACTCTTTACTTAGACGGGCCAAATAAAACAATTTACCTACCGTACGACAGCTCTGTAGAACTATGTGGGTCGGGGTGTTAAATCCTTACTATCCCCCGCGTGTTTTAAAATTTTAAAATTTAAACTCGTAACCTCTTTCAAATATGGCAGTAATGCTTCCGATTGTATTTGTACCAACTCACAAACACATCGGTGAACTTATTTCCTGTCTAATACCTTCCGCCCATTTTGTCATCTCTGACAGGTTATCTGTAATATTGATACTGAGATGGTTTAGCGGAAGCGATTACATATATCACCTGTGTTTACGCGTAATTCTCCCAGACGGATTTCTTTCTGTCGATCGGGCGAAACCACCTGTGTGTCAACAATGACCGTCTCTATCAAATGTGGCTAGACGACTTAAGTGATAAAGTATTATCCGCTGACCTGTCTAATTAGCCTTGCATTAATACGATTCACCTGGCGAAACGTAAACAAGTCTAGGGAATGGTCATTGCAAAAAATGTAACTACATAAAATATCCTAAATAATAGGACGATCGGTGAGGAAAATGAAGAAATGAATTGATACTGCCAGAGAGAACGACAGTTATGAAAAGTGCATAACAGATTTCGTCACATCACCGCATACCATCCAGGCAAGAGACAGAAGAAAGTTGGAGATCCAACGCAGCTAACCTTAATGTGAAGATGGCAGCTCATAATGAAAGTAAAAATTCTGGTCTAACACTACTTTTGTAGTATTGTTGAATACTTCCCCTTTAAAAACATTATAATTTCCTTAGAACATCGATAGGCAACATTGGAGCTTTTGGGACCGACTTTAGGAACACCGAGGAACTTTCTAAATGTCTGTCTTAATAAAATCATGCATGTTTTCAGGTTTCATATTATCAGAAATTTGCAACAATTGCAGGTTGTTTGTAACATTGATATCTGCATCATGATATGCTTCCTATAATCCTCTCAGCAGAGCTCTGGAAAGATGTAAACTAAATATTTTACTGAGTGTTAACTTCAAAGAAGAGACAGCTTTCTACGGTATACTGTTGACGCATAAAATGAATATTGATAAGCTAAGTTGCAGGTTTTAACTCTCGGAATGCGGTGAAACTACTTTGACGTCTGAGGAAATTCCGCGCTTTTAAGTGCCTATGAGAGATGGATAGTCTCACCTAAAGCAGTGCTCTGCAACCGGTGATCCGCTGCACACTGGTGTGTAACCGGTGTCTACCTGGTGTGCCTCCGATGTCTGCTTTGTGTGCCATCGGTGTCTGCCTGGTGTTCCGTGACAGAAAACACAATAGTATGGTACACAAAATTATATGTGATAATAAAATGTTACGAAAGTATCTCACACGTACAATTTTATAAACACAAAATTGAATTATTATTATCCACCACTCCATCACAAACAATTAGGGAACGTTGTCTAACGATTGCACGAATGTTTAAATATTTAGAATACCCACCTATTTAAATATTATAGTGTGCCGCGGAAATCTGAACGGTATTTTAAGTGTGCCGCGAAATAAAAATAAAAATAAATTAGCATTCATACTCTTTGACATTTGCTGAGGGAGGCTGAGCAGCTATGGGTTTGCCCTGAGTGCAGTGAGGTCCATTCTGAATAACAGTAACAAAAAAAGGAAGAAAAAAAGGTTACTGACTCCTAGAGATCTACCAAATTATGCTTTGTCATCATAACAAGATCGACCGCTTGACGACCTCTGCCTTAGACAAAGAACAATAAAAGGGGCGTGTCCATGGCAATGGCAGCAAGCCCATAGGAATTTTGTCTTAAATTATTAATGCAGCATTCAGCAACTCATATGTTATGTATTTAGCTCGTACAACATTCTTGGTCTAGGCTGTATAATAATTCAACATTCAATTATTGCAGTTTAATCGGGCCTGAGTTATCGATATCCCAGGGCACAACAAAAGCTGGAGCTTATTGTACAGGGCAGCGGACAATGGAAACTTCCAGCGTTTCATTGTCGGTCGTTCTATAAAGCCGCTCTGCGGACCACAATAGGTTTGGGTCCACTTATTTTCCATCACGAACTGCAACTTTGATTTGTTTGCATTTCGTCGCGGATCTGTCAATAAGGGGTCTAGACAAAGACAACTGATGAACGATAAATTGAAGGACAAAGGTAACTTAGAATGGTATTAAACGTAGATGGTTCCGACAACATAACGTTGCAATTTTACCTTCAAAGTTAGGCAATGTGGAGTAGATCAGTTCGTTCGTTCGTCGACTATATTACTGTTATACCCTGTTCAACCTGAAACTTGGTTATAATTGGGGTATATTGTGCGTTAGGTTCTTCGATGCCAGCCGGTTGTTAGTCCTGAAAAGGACTGGTCCTAGTTGACTGTCTGGATTCCTCTTCGTTGTTTGTCTGTTCGTGGTGCCGTGGCGTGTTCCATGGTGTTTTTCATTTCCTGCCTCACTATCTGGCTTGTGTGGTTTTGTGTGTTTTTACGCTCCTCGTTTCTGTTTCTTGTGTCTTCCTTTTCTCCTGTATCTGAAATAGCGCTTTTTCTATTATTGATGGGAGTTGCTTTTCTAGCGTTTCCTCGATTACTTCTTCGTCTGATTGGTCGTTCGTTTTAGTTTCTCGTGTGTTGTTAGATGTAATTTCCTCAATGGCTATTCCTTCTGCTTTTATTCTTTTGAGTATTTCTGCGTTTTCTTCTTTCAGCTCTGTCAGCTTCTTGACATCTGTTTCTATTTGTTGCTGGATTCTTTTCATTTCTTCCATCATATGTTTAATGCTCTGCAGATCTATCACATCTTCTCCACTGTCGGTTTGATCTTTGGGAGTGTGCCTGCATCTATTTTCGACCTGGAGTTTCAGTTTCATTTCTTTAACTTCTGCTGTCAGCTGATGTAGCTGTCGTCTATCAATCGTGCGCTGTTTGTCTGCGACATCCGCTACCACTCTGTGTTTTGCCTCTTTGAAAGGGATGTTTTTGGACACAGCTTCCTTCAGGATGCTCTTAGTTTCCTGAAACACAGGGCAGCCTCGGTACCTTGCCCCGTGGTTTTCGTGGCAGTTTGCACAGGTACGGTTTGCATTTATGTCCTTGTAATTGAGATCCTCCATCGCCTTGGGACAGTCGCGATATGGGTGGCTCCCCGCACAATACTGGCAAATTGTATCTCTTCTGCACGTTTTCTTTGTGTGGGAAAACTGCTGGCAGTTAGAGCACTGCATGACCGGAGGGATATATGCTTCTGTCCTTGTTGATGTAGTTTGGAGCGTCAGTCTCTCAGGTCTTGTCGATCCTTCAATAGTTACTACAATCAGATTTGTATCTTTCTTGTCCCAGGTTTTTAGCCTTTCGACCTGTGTTATTTTTACATCTGTGTTTTCGGTTTGTAGGTATCTGTGAACCTCGCTTGCGGCCCTTCTGGTATCAACCCCTCTTATGACCAACTTCTTTGTTGTCTTGGATGTTTCCATTACTACTTTTATCTGGTGGGGCAGCTGGAATTCTTTTGGACCGGACTCCAGTTCGGTCATTAGAGAAGTGGTTGTTTCAGTGTTGTTGAGGGAAAGCACGACTCCCTTTTCATATCTCCCTACTTTAGCGATGCCTCTCCTGCCAGTTATTACCTCGAGGATACCGATCACTTTATCGTCGGGTAGGGCCCTGAGTGAGGCCTCACATCCAGACATCTGGGTGATCTTAACGATCCTCTCCTGCATCGTATCTGTGTTGTTTATATATGTGGTGAAGTGGGATGTTATAAATATGTATAGGGGACTTAGTGTACTGACTGAGATCAGCTGTGAAGGTATATATATCTAATAAGAGTAGTGTATTATATATAACCTTACTTGCTGCCACATATGTATACCTCAGTCAGAATTATTCTGGAATAGTGTGATGACTACGTTGTATGTCTAGGGTATGTGTATGATGAAGTGTAAGTCATAACAACAACAGACAGATAAACAATTTAATTTATTCCACCACACTTGACAACACTGTGACACTCACATACATATAACACTCTAAAGGATATCTTAAAGGAGTCACTGATAACTTTTCAAATAACAATATGTATTCATTGCTGTTATGAATGAATATGTGTCCTGATTCAAATACAAAGGGAACCAGGAATCACAATCAATTTTACTTACAAGTTATATGTACAGAATTTATCAATATGAATATTGTAGTGACATATATTATTAAAAGTATCCTATGTGTGTCAGTTGTGTAGTAGTAATATGAGGTAATACTGGTTTTGTTTTGTTCAAGCTCTGTTGGTATTTGTCATCATGACTTCAATAGTTTGTCTTTATTGGAACTAGTATTGGAGATGTTCTCAGTTCCTGATATTAAAACAATTTACTTCCCCTCTTAAGTTTATGTTACAATGTTATTTTAAGATGGGGGTACATAATTTTGAGCTCAGCTGGCCACATCAGCTTATCTTGCGTGATGGCGGCAGGAAAAGACTCCTCTGCTCGATTTCTCCCCTGGGCTCTGGAGACACCTCACTGATAGCTAAATGGACCAAGGAGTATGCTGTCCGACTCTGGATTCAGCAAAGTTCTGACCAGGTGCTGCTCAATACCATCAAGACCACGGTCCCTGAAAACAAGAAGGATGTACCTTCTACTTCATAACTAATTGATACTCTAGTCTACACTGAGCACAATACACCACAAACATTGAGTTCAGAGCGTTAGGCCAACTGTCAGCTTCATCTGAAATACTTTATACCAGTATTAACCTCCTTAATGGTTACTACGCCTCTGCACTTCCAGCATTATTTCTGTCTAATCAATAATCTAGGTGTCAGTGTACTGTTTGGCCATTCCATGCAGTTTTACTTTCCTCCGACACCTTCTGTTCAGGCTGGAGCATTATAGGCTTTACATCATGTTTGCTACTGAACTACACATATATACAGGCATAAATTAACAATTCACATTCAATTTTCATTAAAAGATACTGAATGTTTCAAGCTTACCACAATTCATGGAAACAAACACAGATACGTTGATTAGCAATGAGTTCTGGCACAAATACTGGCACAAATTCCCATCTGCTTATGTTCCAGGCTTTTATTTAGCAAAAATATGAGCTGGCTTCAACGCACTGTTGCTTTATCAAGCTTATTTGAACTAGTGGTCTCGAACTAACGCTCCTAAGTGATTATATCAGCGAGTCTGGCCAATGGAGCCACGTTTCGACAAGTGTTTGAAAAAATTTTACCTTCCTACGTCTCCCCTAACAACCAAAGATAGTATTTATAGTCCGACCAATCGTGTTTAGTCTTATATTTGTTGCGCTCCAATCAATTTGGAGTTTACATGGTAGGCTATTTCCGTACGCAAGGTTTTTTCAAACACGTTATAAAAAAATTGTATGAGCAGAAATGATTTCATCCTGTCAGGCATCCCCACTATTTTATTTTGGTTATAACTTGTTAATTCCTAGACTATTTGCATAACGTTGTACATATTCTTTGTCAGCAAACCCTAAGGAACCCAAATATATATATTTAATAGAGCTAATATGCTGCGTTCAAAATATGCAATTCCTTCTACCTCCTGTTTCGAAGATGTGCTGTCTGGGTACTGTAATGTTTTCAAACGTAAACCCATCTATTGTCATCTTCCTAATAAGAGTTTTTCAGGATTTAAAAACCCAACTCTGGGAAGGGTAGTGAATTTATCACTGTCCGTCCGAAAAAGTTAGTGCATGTGGCCTTACACGCGTGATAGTAGTAATTGTGTATCGCGTTACGCTTGTTGGGGTGGCATTAATAGCGAAACGCGTGTTTAATTTTGCATGCGTTCGGCTTTCTGCCTCTCCCTTCTCTCTATCCTGCTTTATCTGTCTTTAGTTACGCCGTGTATAAAATGGAATGAATGAAATATTAAAATTAGGTCATTGTTCAGCTTGCGTATCTCACTGTTTTTCCAAGAAATACAGCACACGTTTCATTGAAGAAAGCGGGTAATAATACAGTAGGCTTTTACTATCAACGTGAAGGCGTTACAATTTGCCGACGAAGTATAAAACAAGGGGGATTTCGAGTACAGTCATTGTGACAGCACTGTTCTTTACCATTCTTCTTCCTTTTATTAAATTTATTTGTTAGGCTTTGCATTTACCTTTTAATTTATATATGTGGATTAGAATATTTCACGACACCTCCCCTCTTAAAACAGACATTATATGTCAGTCCTTTATTCTATATACACATAGATAAATGTAAGTCAACTTGACTTTACTCTGCTGTGGTGCTATCATGGTTTTATGTAGTTGGGTCCATTCAGAGTAGGCACTACTCTTGAAATCTGCCTCAGACTTCTACAACCAATAATATATTTCGGTTATGTTACTGAACAGCCGCAAGTGTGAGTGCTTGTCTTAATGCTGCTTCGCAACCCGTATTCACCATTTCTCTTCTCTGAGTCTGCGCAATGACATGTCCAGAGAACATTATATTTCCCTCAAAATGTACGTTATGAGGAGATAACATATACCTGGTGATAGCAGAGTTTTCGTAGTGGATCCCATAATCTTCTTATCCTGTATGAAACATTCGGAATATCCTCAATCAAAGAGGCAACTCAGGGATTCATTACGTTCCTCCGAAATGTTTACATCCAACAATTTTCTCATCATTCTAGAGAAGACACTAGGCGCATTCTTCAATCCAAATGGCAATCTATTAAACTCATAGTGTCCTTCTGAGGTACTAAAAGCTAGGTATGGTCTAACCTCAGGCTTTACTGGAATCTGATAATATCCTTTACTCAGATCCACTTTTGAGAAATATTTAGCTTTATTTAATCTGGCAAACAGCTGATTTGTATCCGGCAATGGATCCACCTGTCCTTCTGTAATAGCATTCAGTCTCCTGTAATCTATACAGAGTCTATGTTCTCCAGAGGGCTTCCTTAAGAGTACAACACCGGAACTATATGAGGATTCACTGTGTGAAATAATTCCCTCCTTCAATAGATAGTCTATCTCTTCCTTCAAAGCTTTCTCCTTAGCAAACGGAATCGAATATGGTTTCATACAGACAGGTGTGGGGTCTATCAGTTTCATATCATATTCCAATAGGTTTGTATGCCCTGGTCGGTCTGTTAACACCTCTGCATGATTATTTAGAACCTGTTGCACTCTCTCTTTCTGAGTTTTTCGTTAAATGTGTACTGATTTTCACCTGTGCTGCTGTCTCACAGGGGTGTAATGGATACTCAAATGATGAAAGTGGTTCCTTTTTCATCTCCATGGCGATGGACAAGGTCAACAAGTGTGTCTCCTCCTGATGTTCTCTTTCCAAATATTTCTTCAGGAGGTTCACATGATAGATTTTTTTCTTTCCCCTTCTTATCTATCTTATAATTTGTTCTAGATACCTTCTCTAAAACTGTATATGGACCCTGCCATCCAATTTGTAACTTATTCTGACTCCCGGGCAAAAGAAGCAGTACTTTCTCTCCCACAGCCAAATTTCTGTCTTTCGCCTTCCTGTTATAATAGGCAGCATGTTTCTTCCTGGCTTGTTTCAAATTTTCATTGGCAAGTTTCCAGCCAGTTTTTAAACGAGTGGTCAGCTCATTCACATATTGGTATGAAGATGTAATGTTTTCCTCTGCCTTTTCATCAGTCCACGTTCTTAACAAAGCTACATATGGACCTTTAATTTTGTGGACCTATTTGTCCATGCACCGGTATGGTCTCTTCCACTCGAAGCTTTATAGTGATGATTTTTCCTCCCAGAATTATCATGCACAAAACGACCGCTACCAATTCTTTTCTTGGGGCTGTCTCCCCACTTAAAATTCTTGATGAGAGATTTCCTCTCTACATCCTCTTCCTCCAGTTTGTTTAAGTCCGATTGAGGGATTGTCGGCTTATCCTGGGGTAAGACATCTTTTTGCACTCTCCGCATAGTGGCCATTGTAAAACAGTTAAGTGAAGCTTGTCCGTGAAAAGGGGCTTCCCATTCCATTTGGTCCACTTTATCAAATCTATTTTTTTCTTTTTATTATCAGGCCTAATTTTGCCCCGTGGCGTGTCCAGGTCCTGATCAATGTTCCCACTTGTGGGTGTTCCCTCATGTGCTATGCTACACCTTTCTACAAAATTCTCAATGTCCCATCTTGCTTTGGGCCAATAATAATTGTGAGCCACCTTTTGAATGATGGTACCTATCTTCTCATGGTCCCCATCTGGTTTCACATGTAGGCTCCTTATTAAGTCTGCCCTATATCTTTTAGGAAGTACCAGCTGTCCCTGACCTTTGGATCTAGCTCCCGTCTTCCTATACATCAACTTGTTTTTCATGTAAAAATCTCCCTTGCCTGGAGTTGTATGACAAGTTGACAATTTTCTGAAACAAGGCTTGAGTGTTTTATCCCCAGCCTGTGCCTTCCTCATCTCTTCTGGAGTGGTATCTAACATAATATCCTCCTCCTGTCTTGAGGTCGACCTGACCTGAAGGGTTGCCATATACACAGGTTTCCTTCTGCAACGGTCAGTGTCATGATTGTCCATCTGACAATTTTTTACACCACCTTTTTCCTTGGTTGAAAGATTTTCTTTCATCATATTTCCTTTCATCGAATTGTGGGAATTTATTTTTATTTTCATACCGTGGCCTATCAAACTGGTGCTTACTTTTGTTTTGATCTCTAGGATCAAATTGATTAAAGTTCTGTGGTGCCCTAAAGTTATCCACTTGTTTCTTTTTATTACCTGTTACCTCTGCTTGAGCTGCTTGATACCTTTCAGCAACATTTAGCAACTCACCCAGCCTCTCTGCACCTTGTTCCATGAGAAACTTTCTCAGGTCTGGAGCCATGGACTCTCTTAGTTGCTCTATAAGGACCATTTCCTTAAGATCTTGGGTTTCCCCAGAGAAGTCCATTTCTCCAAGTATGTCTCTATTCGTGCAGAGAACTGGTGATAGGTTTCACCTGACAGTAGTTTAGCATTCCTAAATTTTTTTCTATAGAATTCTGCATTCTTTTCATACCTTAACAAAAGAGCCTGCTTTAGCATGTCATAATTTTCCTGATCACCTCTGCTCATTTTTGCAAAAACTTCATAAGCTGCCCCACGAAGTCCTTGAGATAACTTTAAGCTCCACCTTTCTCTCTCTAACCCATACGTGGTAGCTAATAGTTCATACCTATTTAGGTAGCTCTCTATATCATCGTCTTTCTCAACAAAATGATCTAAATGAAAATTCATAGCTGAGGTTGAGGCTCCTTGGCTAGCAGTGGCATCAGAGGCAAAGGGACTGGCACCATTTTCAGGAGCATGGCCCTGAAACTCAAACTCCCTTAGTCGTAACTCATGTTCCCTTTGTAATCTTTTATCTTCTGCTTCCCTTTCTGCAGCTAATTTCTTCTCTTCCCTTTCTGCAACCAATCTTTTGTCTTCTCTTTCTGCCTCCAATTTCTTAGCCTCAGCCTCAATCTGCAACATCTTAGTCTCAGCCTCAGCCTCAAATTGTAACTTCTTAATTTCCCTTTCAGCCTCTAACTTTCTTTCGGCTTCAAACCTTCTTTCTTCGCGTTCAATAAATTTGTCACATTCCGTAGTGACATAGGCAACCATAACTTGCCCATCTAATCCTAACTCTTTTGCAGTCTGAACAGCAGCAGATCGAAACTTGGCCAGGTCCGCCATTGTCTATCAGGTAAATTTATACAATGTCTAACCAACAATTCAATTTCTAAATATATATCTAATGGACAACACAGGCACCGTGAGCTCAACCTTATTTAATTCCACCCAAGGATACCTTTTAATTCTTATATTCCCTGAAGTGAATTACCCCCAATATTTTTAATAGGTAAAGATTCAAAATCCCAAGAGCGAGACCCCAATATATGTGGTGAAGTGGGATGTTATAAATATGTATAGGGGACTTAGTGTACTGACTGAGATCAGCTGTGAAGGTATATATATCTAATAAGAGTAGTGTATTATATATAACCTTACTTGCTGCCACATATGTATACCTCAGTCAGAATTATTCTGGAATAGTGTGATGACTACGTTGTATGTCTAGGGTATGTGTATGATGAAGTGTAAGTCATAACAACAACAGACAGATAAACAATTTAATTTATTCCACCACACTTGACAACACTGTGACACTCACATACATATAACACTCTAAAGGATATCTTAAAGGAGTCACTGATAACTTTTCAAATAACAATATGTATTCATTGCTGTTATGAATGAATATGTGTCCTGATTCAAATACAAAGGGAACCAGGAATCACAATCAATTTTACTTACAAGTTATATGTACAGAATTTATCAATATGAATATTGTAGTGACATATATTATTAAAAGTATCCTATGTGTGTCAGTTGTGTAGTAGTAATATGAGGTAATACTGGTTTTGTTTTGTTCAAGCTCTGTTGGTATTTGTCATCATGACTTCAATAGTTTGTCTTTATTGGAACTAGTATTGGAGATGTTCTCAGTTCCTGATATTAAAACAATTTACTTCCCCTCTTAAGTTTATGTTACAATGTTATTTTAAGATGGGGGTACATAATTTTGAGCTCAGCTGGCCACATCAGCTTATCTTGCGTGATGGCGGCAGGAAAAGACTCCTCTGCTCGATTTCTCCCCTGGGCTCTGGAGACACCTCACTGATAGCTAAATGGACCAAGGAGTATGCTGTCCGACTCTGGATTCAGCAAAGTTCTGACCAGGTGCTGCTCAATACCATCAAGACCACGGTCCCTGAAAACAAGAAGGATGTACCTTCTACTTCATAACTAATTGATACTCTAGTCTACACTGAGCACAATACACCACAAACATTGAGTTCAGAGCGTTAGGCCAACTGTCAGCTTCATCTGAAATACTTTATACCAGTATTAACCTCCTTAATGGTTACTACGCCTCTGCACTTCCAGCATTATTTCTGTCTAATCAATAATCTAGGTGTCAGTGTACTGTTTGGCCATTCCATGCAGTTTTACTTTCCTCCGACACCTTCTGTTCAGGCTGGAGCATTATAGGCTTTACATCATGTTTGCTACTGAACTACACATATATACAGGCATAAATTAACAATTCACATTCAATTTTCATTAAAAGATACTGAATGTTTCAAGCTTACCACAATTCATGGAAACAAACACAGATACGTTGATTAGCAATGAATTCTGGCACAAATACTGGCACGAATTCCCATCTGCTTATGTTCCAGGCTTTTATTTAGCAAAAATATGAGCTGGCTTCAACGCACTGTTGCTTTATCAAGCTTATTTGAACTAGTGGTCTCGAACTAACGCTCCTAAGTGATTATATCAGCGAGTCTGGCCAATGGAGCCACGTTTCTACAAGTGTTTGAAAAAATTTTACCTTCCTACGTCTCCCCTAACAACCAAAGATAGTATTTATAGTCCGACCAATCGTGTTTAGTCTTATATTTGTTGCGCTCCAATCAATTTGGAGTTTACATGGTAGGCTATTTCCGTACGCAAGGTTTTTTCAAACACGTTATAAAAAAATTTTATGAGCAGAAATGATTTCATGCTGTCAGGCATCCCCACTATTTTATTTTGGTTATAACTTGTTAATTCCTAGACTATTTGCATAACGTTGTACATATTCTTTGTCAGCAAACCCTAAGGAACCCAAATATATATATATTTAATAGAGCTAATATGCTGCGTTCAAAATATGCAATTCCTTCTACCTCCTGTTTCGAAGATGTGCTGTCTGGGTACTGTAATGTTTTCAAACGTAAACCCATCTATTGTCATCTTCCTAATAAGAGTTTTTCAGGATTTAAAAACCCAACTCTGGGAAGGGTAGTGAATTTTATCACTGTCGATCCGAAAAAGTTAGTGCATGTGGCCTTACACGCGTGATAGTAGTAATTGTGTATCGCGTTACGCTTGTTGGGGTGGCATTAATAGCGAAACGCGTGTTTAATTTTGCATGCGTTCGGCTTTCTGCCTCTCCCTTCTCTCTATCCTGCTTTATCTGTCTTTAGTTACGCCGTGTATAAAATGGAATGAATGAAATATTAAAATTAGGTCATTGTTCAGCTTGCGTATCTCACTGTTTTTCCAAGAAATACAGCACACGTTTCATTGAAGAAAGCGGGTAATAATACAGTAGGCTTTTACTATCAACGTGAAGGCGTTACAATTTGCCGACGAAGTAGAAAACAAGGGGGATTTCGAGTACAGTCATTGTGACAGCACTGTTCTTTACCATTCTTCTTTCTTTTATTAAATTTATTTGTTAGGCTTTGCATTTACCTTTTAATTTATATATGTGGATTAGAATATTTCACGACAGTCTTGTTAGTCTTTGTCCTTTGTTCCCATCTCCTGTCTTGGTTAGAACAAGAATCATGGTCCTGTTCGTTGTTAGAAGGAGCCTTTTCTTGTGTCTGAGCTTTTGAGATGTTATCAGTTGTTGTTTCGTCCGGACTATGTCTAATCATTTGCGTCTTGGGGTTTTCGTTGGCTTGTACGTCAGGAGCTACTTCTAATATTGCTTCTTGTAGAGAGAGCCTAAGGAAACGATCTTGAATTCTGCGTAGTGCATCTATAATTGACACCGCGATATCTTCTGTGTCTTCATCTTGTGCGTGTACATGTCTGTGCTGAAGAACTGTCTCTTCTCCCTCCTTCTTAGTGTTTGAAGATGGGTCGGCTGTTCTTTCCAGGTGGCTGTTTTTGATTTTGTTATTGTCCTGGTTGTTGTTCAGCCTGGTGGGCTGGTGTATACTTTCCTCTTCTTGGCGCTTGGTTTATTTCGGACCATTTTGGCTATATTGCGATCGGTGGAGGTTTTGAAAAAAATGTGAATCAGAATGGGGGTAGCGGTATAAATACCAGGTCGGTGAGCCCTTCCGGTGCACTAATTGGTGGCCGCTATCATAAGGGTCTGCCGTAGGCCAATTTAGCCAATTTGGTCAAAATGGAACCAATGCTCACATGGGGACCTCCGCAGTTGCGTTCCCACCTCCAGCTTTGAAAGACAATTTAAAAAGGAATGAATATTATTTTAAATTATATATCACTGATATACGAATTACACTGCATTAAAAAGAAAACCATATCTATATTTATTAACAGCAGTCAGAGGTGTCCCTAAACCATTTGGCACCCGGGGCGGATCATATCTTTGGCACCCCCTTCTCATAATGAAACACACATGCAAGTATATTTTTAACAGTAAGGACTACCATAATAGTGTTCGACTGCACACTCTTCATGGCTGTCACCTGGGGCGAACCGCCCCCCTCGCACCCCCCTTAGTAATCCACTGACTGCAGTAGCCCCCTTCAGTTGTAACTGACTATGATAATGCGCCCCATAATAGATAGCCCTCAGCAGTTTTGTTGTCCCTTGCGTTCCTTTCCGCGAGTTCTTTTCTCTTCTGCTTGTTGTGAGAGTTTCTTTTCGCTCAGTCTGAGGTGGCGCCGGAGGGAGCATCGCCGCTTGCTGCGATCGGCAGCTTCATCTTCACAGGCTACTGGATTTATATTCAATGTCTTCATGTCTCTATTACACACAACTTTTACTTTAAAACAAAACCCTATCTCAGATCGTTAAACAAAGAACATTAAAAAAATAATAATAAATCAGAGGATCCAAAGAAATTCACGTTGCTTTTTCGTGAATTCAACAGTTAGACTCCTAACCAAGACAATGAAACAACTCTACGCGGTGTATCCTGGAAACAGGGCACCTTCGAGTTCCCTGCTCAACTCTCAGTGGTAGAGCAGCCACATCAGAATGACTCATAATCAGGATTCTTCCTGTGATGAACCGTGCTGAGAACCAGCATTACACTCTAAGGTTGAGAGAATCAGTGATGTCCCCAGACTTAACTTCGGCTTTTATCAGGTTCTCAGCTCACAAGAGGATCTAAAATGGATAAATGGCAGAGAAGGGGAACTTTTTCTTCTTCTTTCGTTCGCTTGAACTATATTGTCTATATCTGCAATGTTGTTTCTTGTATAAACTTCACTGTCTTTTGTAGTTCATACAGAGGTCCGTATAGTTTTGCTTCCAGTGTTGTTTCTCTGGGCCAGTGGGTTTGCCTCAATATATCATATTCGGGGCAATCTTGAAGTAACGTGCTCCGCAGTCTGGGGTGCCTGTCCACATGTACACATGGCTGGATTGCCAATCTTGAATTTTGTACACATGTGGCTACGGAGTCGGTTGTGTCCTGTTCTGAAGCGCAGAATGACAATTTGTTCTGATCTGTTCATAGCTTGGTAGTCATTCTGCTTTGGTGTTGGTGGCTTTCTGATTGATTTGATAATCTTTTTCTTCTGATGGTACGTAACTGGTACATCCGGTTGCTCGTCTGTAGCACCTTCTTTAGCCAGTCGGCCCGCTCTCTCGTTTCCTGGTATTCCACAATGAGACGGTATCCACTGCATGGCCACCCTGCGCTGGTTGCACAGTTCAGAAAGTAGGGCTTGTATACCTGGCAATTTTCTGGACTGAAGTGCTTGGAGTGCTGATCTTGCATCTGTCAGGAATACCACAGGCTGTGGACCGAGATTGGTGTTCAACAGTTTCTCAGTTAGTTGCCACCTTGATTGCCTGGATTTCTGCATCACAGTTGTTACAGAATTTCCCCGTTGGTACTCTGACCGTCTGCCATCAATGGTACCTATACCTTGTAGCGGTATGGCAGCTTGTGTACCCTGACAATCCCCAGAGCTATGCCAGTGGGAGGTTTACTCCTGGTAGGTTCAACCAAGCTGGACTGGTCTGCGTGGGTAGGGGTCAGACAAAAGCTGGTACTCTGGTCCTCCAGGTTGGGGGTTTTAGCACAGGGCCGACACCCCTGTCTATGTAAAAAATCGCACATGTTACGGAAACAACAATAAATGGAAAAACTTTGCTGCGGGACGGACATCCGGAGTCTCAGGCTCGTATGACTGACAGTGGTGAAAGCCGAAAGGAAGCCACTGGCATGAAAACGGATGCCCTGACCGCAAAACACGAAACCAGAATTGGTTTTTGGAACGTCAGAACTATGAATGAGGCAGGAAAGCTGAGACAAATCACAGCAGAGATGAGGAACTACAAGATACATATCCTGGGAATAAGCGAGAGCAGATGGACAGGTAAGGGGAGAATAAAAACAGCTACAGGGGAAACAGTACTTTATTCTGGCAGAGAGGATGGTCAGCACAACGAAGGTGTAGCCATTATCGTGAAGAAAGGAATGGAAAGGTCTGTACTGGAATGGAAACCCATCAACAACAGACTGATAAGATCAAGACTGAGAGGGAGATTCACCAACACCACAATTATACAATGCTATGCACCAACAAACGACAGCGATGAAGAGATCAAGGACGAGTTCTATCAACAGGTACAAAATGAAATGGAAACTACACCCAGGTACAATCTCATTATAGTAATGGGAGACCTAAATGCGAAAGTGGGAGCACACAATAATTATAACGAAAGAGTAATGGGGAAATGCGGCAGTGGAACAGCAAATGAGAATGGGGACAAATTAATAAGATTCTGCAGTATTAACAACCTGGTCATTGGAGGAACACTTTTTCCACACAAGGAAGTGCACAAGTTAACATGGGAATCACCAAACGGACGAGACAGAAACCAGATAGATCACATAATGATCAATGGCAGATGGAGACATGCGCTACAAGACGTGAAAGTAAGAAGAGGCGCAGATGTGGGAAGTAATCATCACCTAGTAGTAGCAAGACTGAAAGTGAAACTCAGAGCTGCTGGACCAGTTGCAGTCAAACAGAAAAGATACAACATCACGAAACTGAAGGATCCCCTCACCAGAAAAGCTTTCGTGGTCGACGTAAAGAGAAGATATGAGATTATCAAAAGCCAGGAAAGAACAGAGACCGATGATGTTGACCAGAGATTCAACACTATCTCAAAAATATACAAGGAAAGCAGCAAGTCATGCTTGGGATTCCAGGAAAGAAAGAGCCAAGACTGGATAACATCAGATACGCTAAACACCATAGCGAAGAGAAAGGAAATGAAAAGAAAGAAAACAGAAGCTAAGTCTCCCAGGTTAAAGGCAATATATAGTGAACAGTACAGTCAGCTGGACAAGGAAGTTAAACGTCAAACCCGTGCTAACAAAAGGACATTTCTGGATGACCTTGCAAGACAGGCAGAAGAGGCAGCACTGAGAAATGAACAAAGCACAGTATACAAAATAACTAAAATCATCAGTGGAAAACAAGGTGCAAACAATATTACATTAGTAAGAGATAAGCACGGAAATCTCATCACGACAGTAGAGGGACAGGAAACAAGATGGGCAGAGCATTTCAGAGAAACTCCGAATAAGGAACCACCAGAGACACAATTGAATGTTCCTGAGGCTGAAAATGATCTAGCTGTTAATACAGACATCCCACGAAAAGAAGAAATCATCACAGCAATCAAAGGGTTAAAGAATGGAAAAGCTCCTGGTCATGATAACTTAAATGCAGAGCTATTTAAGACAGACCTTGAGCTAGCAGCAGAACTATTAGAACCACTATTTGCACAAGTCTGGAAAACAGGGACAACACCAACAGAGTGGAGAAAAGGAATAATTGTCAAATTGCCCAAGAAGGGAGATCTTGCAGACTGCAATACTTGGAGAGGAATAACTCTTCTCTCAGTTCCCAGCAAAATACTAGGCAGGATAATTATACAGAGAATCTCAAAAGCAGTAGACCACAAACTGAGGAAAGAACAAGCAGGATTTAGAAAGAAAAGAAGATGTGTAGATCATATATTTACCCTTAGGAACATTATAGAGCTGTGGTAGGGTGGGCGAGATGTTGATGATGATGTTGTGATATTTGATCACTCTCTTTTCACACTCGCAACCGACCCGATTCAACAATAAAACTCTTGATTCTAGAGGCAGGGGCTGTATTTATTTTTACAACCCATTCAGTGACTAAGAGCACACTGAAGCAAACGTTAAACAAATAACAAAGCGAACAAAACCGAGCAAACAAAACACCCAGCTAGTGCTCAGTTGCTAATCTGAAGAAGCAAACAAAGCAACGAACTAGTTAAAATCATTGTTGAATAACGGTACTCTCACCTGTCAAACAGTCCTTCCATGCCACCTGACACCCTCAACTATCACACACGCACACACTCATGCGTGTCGTCCAATGCGACTAGTATGGTGTTGTGCATGAGGCTGGCAATCTCACCATGTAACACAGATTGCTACCGAAATCTCTACTGCACGAGCATATGAATACTTCATTCGGAGGCAAACCACACTGGTGGCCCCATGCTCCCTCAGGAGCGGAGAAGAGAAATATATATCTCCAAGTGAGCCCACGTGCTCTCACAAACCATTCTACACATAACCATAATTAAATAATAATAAAATGGACATAAAATAATATTCAACTATCTGTACAACAAATACTCTCAATAATGAGAATAAACCACCACCTCTCAACCGGCCCACATCAATACTCGTTCCTGCACTCTGAACATGCCGTAAGTGACGACTGGTGCGCTTGGCCAAAAGCGTGTCGTATATGACCCCTGATGAGATTGGGAACTCATCACATGAAACACATTGTTACAGAAACAACCCTCGTAATAGCATAGAAATGCTTCTTGTGGGCCTGTAATGGACACCAGCTGCATTGGTGTTTCCATGCTCCGCCGGGAGCAACCAAAGAAACACATGTCTCAACAAAGGAGTGGCCTCGCGCTCTCCCGAAATCAAAATACATATCCTCACCTCACTCAAAGTAACCCACTAAAGATATACAGTAGAAATATCAATAATCGTGAAATACACTCAATTACTTTATCAAAGAATAAGATAAAATTACTCTTGACTTAACAACTAGAACTAAAGTCATCACCACGTGGCCTCCCGGCTGCCATCTTGATATTTTTGCTACCAGGTTGATATTATCTAAATTCACGTGAAATAGCTTCATACCATATTTGCCTTTCTGATAAATAAAATAATCGCTCTTAAACTTTCACATCTATCTATCTATTTAGACCTAATTCACTAAACATTAAAACAGACTCGTGCTGAATATAATTTCAGACTTATAGAACACGAATGCTAAATTCTACAAAATGCGCTAAGAATTACAGCTCACGTGCTCTGGTCCATCTGCTACCTACACCGGTCACCTCGTCGTTTGCTCTCTCGTCTGGGCTGATACTAGGAAAGGTCGCTGCTGGCTCGCTATTTCTTTATATATACCGCTAAGCCTAAACACTCAACTTAGTCCGCGCTGCGCGGATTAATTTAGCCACTTAAATGACACTCGCGATATTTGCTTTATCAGGCACGAAAACACAAATATGGCACACAATTATCAAATATATCACACGACTACCAAATATAGCACACGACTTTGCACGAAGACTTTTTACATCCCAGCATGCTTCGCGCACATCGAAAATATATGGGCGATAAATCTGCCCAAAAACAGGAAGGGGGCGGGCTTCTTCTTTTCGGCCCCATCACAGAGCAGTGCTCAGAATGGCAAAGACAGCTGTACATTAATTTCGTTGATTTTGAAAAGGCTTTTGACAGTATACATAGTGACAGTTTATGGAAAATACTGAGGGCTTATGGAATTCCAAGCTGCATAGTGTCAATCATAAAAAGCCTTTATGCCAACTTTACGTGTAGCATTGGGCAGAGCAACCTAACCTTTGAAGTGAAGACAGGAGTACGACAGGGATGCCCCTTATCAACCACTCTATTTTTAACAGTCATAGACTGGGTGATGCGCCAGACAACAGAGGGTAGTCGAAGAGGAATAAGATGGACTACATTTTCTACATTGGAAGATCTGGAATATGCAGATGACATTGCACTGCTAGCACATTCACATCAACACATCCAGGAAAAAAACGGATAGACTCAATAAGTATAACCAGCAGGTGGGCTTGAACATCAACCTGAAGAAGACAGAGGTCATGCCGCTCAATGTGAGCAACCCTGAGCCCATATCAGTAAGGAATCAGCAACTGGAACAGACAGATGCCTTCACATACCTAGGATGCATAGTAACACCAGACGGCGGAGCAAGCAAAGACATCAACAACAGAATGAACAAAGCAAGAACAGCCTTTTTTAGTCTAAACAACATCTGGAAGTCCTCTCAGTACAGCACAAGCACAAAATTAGGATTATATCAGAGCTGTGTGCTTTATGTGCTTCTCTATGGCGCGGAGAGCTGGAGAGTTACAGAGAAGGAAATGTCGAAATTGTCCTCTTTTCACACAACATGCCTAAGAAAAATTCTCCGAATCTTTTGGCCGAATACCATCACCAACCAAGATCTGCTTACTCGGAGCAAGCAAGAGGACATGCACACCATCATAGCTGGCAGACGCTGGAGCTGGGTTGGCCATGTCCTCAGAAGAGACCCCGATGCCATCACAAGAACAGCTATGCTATGGACCCCTGAAGGAAAACGAAAGAGAGGCCGACCAAAAACAACTTGGCGGAGGACTGTGGAGGCTGAGATGCAAAGAATGAACCAGAGTTGGGGCACTGTACGAAGGCTGGCCGCAGACCGAGCAAAGTGGAATCAATTTGTTGTTGCCCTACAAGACGCCTCTAGGCGTAATGGCCACTGACTGCTTTGACAGTCGGCGGCTAAGGATCAAAGAAGAAGATTCTGACCGTATCCCTGGTGTTGTTTGGGTATTCTATGTACACTCCTTCTCCTCCATTCTTTACTGCATTCTGTGCTGACCCATCCGTGTATACTCAGACCCAGAGGTCATGTGGGTATTCATCATCCAGGAAACTGAGAGTGACTGTCCTACGTTGCACGCTATTCTGTTCATCGCTGTCGAATATTCCTTTCACTTGTGTCTGGATGTTTACTGGTAGTCCAGGCTCCTCTCTCCAAGGGGTTTGTTCTGGCACAGACTTTAGGGGGCTGTTAACTTCAGGCAGGTCTGAGGTTTGTCTACGAAATCGTTTGGCCTGGTGGATAAAGCTGCTTCTTTTCAATCGCCCCATTGCTAGGTTTTGGAATTTGCCCTTCACTGGATGGCTCGGCATACAAAGGAACTTTTCTGCCTGTGTTAGCACTTTCGTGTCTCTGCGTTCTCTCAGTGCTTGTATCCTCCCCATTTTCTCCATCTCCACTATAGGCGTTGATTTCATTGCCCCCGTGATGACCCTAAGCGCCTGGTTTTGCACCTTATCCAGCTCTTGTAATGTGGTGTTTGATGCTGGACACCATACAGCTGACCCATATTCTAGGTGTGGTCGTATGCCCTGCTGGTAAACTTTACTAAGTATTTTCCCGCTGGCTCCCCATGTAGTTCCACTTAGTTTTCTCAGGATGGCTAGCTTCCTTCTGGCCTTTGTTGCTGCCTTGTTGATGTGTTGCTTCCATGTCAGCCTATCATCGAATGTAACTCCGAGATAGGTAGGTTGTTTATCTTCTCTCAGGAGCTCTTTGTTTATCTTGATGACACCAGCTTTTTTATTTGGGAGAGAGGGTGAAAAGCGTAGTGCTGCAGTTGTCTGTGTTGATGCTGACACACCATCTATTTGCCCATGAGGTTAAGGCATTGTCGTGAAATATTCTAATCCACATATATAAATTATTAGGTAAATATAAAGCCTAACAAATAAAATTAATAAAGAGAAGAGCAATGGGAAAATAACAGTGCTGTCACAAAGAATGTACTTGAAATCCCCCTTGTTTTCTGCTTCGTCTGCAAATTGTAACGCTTTCACGTTGATATAAAAGCTTACTGTATTATTACCCGCCTTCTTCAATGAAACGTGTGCTGCATTTCTAAGAAAAACATTGAGACGTACTGCGTAATGACCTAAATTAATCCTAACATTAATTATACTGCGTTACCAAAACGAACGAACAGATGGACAAAAGGATAAAGAGAGAGGGGAGGGCTGAAAATCAGGAACGCATGCAACACGCGTCGCGCGATACACAAATGCTGCCATCACGCGTGTAAGTCTACATGCACTAATTTTTTTTCAGACGGACAGTGATAAAATACACTACCCTTTCCCAGAGTTAGGTTTATAAATCATAAAAAACTCTTATTAGAAAAGATAACATTAGATGGGTTTACGGTTGAAAACATAACAGTACCCAGACAGCACATCTTCGAAACAGGAGGTAGAAGAAATTGCATATTTTGAACGCAGCCACGTAGCTCCTTTAAATTTGTATTTTTGGGTTCCTTAGGGCTTGCTGACAAATAATATGTAAAACGTTACGCAAATAGTCCAGGAATTAATAAATTATACCCAAAATAAAATATTGGGGGTGCCTGACAGCATAAAATCATTTCTGCTCATAAGATTTTTTTTTAACGTGTTTGAAAAAAAATTTACGTTACAGAAATAGCCTACCATGTAAACTCCAAATTGATTGGAGCGCAACAAATGAAAGCCTAACCACGATTGGTCGGGCTATAAATACTATCTTGGTTGTTAGGGGAAACGGGGAAAGGTAACATTTTTTCAAACACTTGTCGAAACGGGGCTCATTGGTCAGACTCGCTGATATACACACTTGGGAGCGTTAGTTCGAAACCACTTGTTTAAATAAGATTGATAAAGCATCAGTGCGTTGAAGCCAGCTTATATTTGGCTAAATAAAAGCCTGGAAGATAAGCAGATGGGAATTTGTGCCAGTTTGTGCCAGAATTCATTGCTAATCAACGTATCTGTGTTTATTCGTATGAATTGTGGGACAGTGGTCTTGATGGTACTGAGCAGCACCTAGTCAGAGATTTGCTGAATCCAGTGTCGGACAGCATACTCCTTGGTCCTTTTAGCTATCAGTGAGGTGTCTCCAGAGCCCAGAGGAGAATTCGAGCAGAGGAGTCCTTTCCTGCCGCCATCACGCCAGATAAGCTAACTTGGCCAGCTGAGCTCAACATTATGTCCCCTCATCTTGAACTGACTTTGTAAAATTAACATTAAGAGGGGAATTTACTTGTCTTAAAATCAGGAACTGTGAACATCTCCAATACTAGTCCCTAAAGACAAACTATTGAAGTCATGATGACAAATACCACAGAGCTTGAACAAAACAAAACCAGTATTACCTCATTTTACTACTACACAACTGACACATAGAACATTTGTAATAATATATGTCACTACAATATTCATATTAAATACATTCTGTACATAACTTGTAATTTAAATTGATTGTGATTCCTGGTTCCCTTGTAGTTGAATCAGGACACATATTCATTCATGCCAGTAATGAATACATATTGTTATTTGAAAAGTTACGAGTGACTTCTTTAAGATATTCTCATAGAGTGTTATATGTATGTGAGTGTCACAGTGTTGTTAAGAGTAGTGGATTAAATTAAATTGTTTATCTGTCTGTTGTTGTGACTTACACTTCATCATACACATACCCTAGACACATAACGTAGCATCACACTATTCCAGAATAATTCTGACTGAGATATAGAGATATGTGGTAGCAAGTAAGGTTATCTATAATACACTACTCTTAATAGATATAGATACCTTCACAGCTGATCTCAGTCAGTACACTAAGTCCCCTATAAATATTTATAACATCCCACTTCACCACAGGCATCTATAGCTCTTTGTAGCAGTTTGGGGGCCACTGTTGCATGGTCATCTGTGCACCATATTACCAGGTCATCAGCATACATTGCCACTTTCATTCCATGTGGTAGTTCAGCAACGAGGTCATTGATGTAGACTAGGAAAAGTGTGGGGGACAGAACCCCCTCCCTGAGGGACGCTATGACGCAGTAGAATTTTGTTACTCTTGAGGCCATCTAGTTGTACTCGGGCTCTTCTGTTATGCAAGTATGCTTTCACCCATTTGTACATCCTACCATTCACTGTACAATTTCTCAGTTTCTTCAGAAGCCCTTCTTTCCAAACCTTGTCAAATGCTTTCCTTAGATCTATCCATGCTGCTAGTACCAGTGACTTATCTTGGAACGCATCCTCAATCTCTTGGGAAAGGTAAGTTGCCTGATCTTCGGTAGAGTAACACTGCCTAAAGCCCGCCTGCTGTGGTACAAGAAGGTTTTCACTTTCAAGGTACCACTGTAGCCTGAAGTTGATGATACGTTCCATTGTTTTGCAGAGACATCTTGTAAGGCTGATTGGTCTGTAGCTGGATGCCGTGGAGCTGTCTTTTCCTGGTTTTAGGAGTGGTATCATGATTGCTTCCCTCTAGGTCTGTGGAACTTTGCAAGCTCCAGTTCTCTGAATGTGATTGGTACCTCCATAACTTCAGGTATGGTTCCATCTCGTCCTGCATATTGTTGTTTCTCACGAGTCTCCTGTTGCTTCTCTGGGCTAACTTCGATGTTAGTTTCTTTAGCAAAGTAGTCTGCAAAGTGATCAGCTGCCTGTTTTCCCATGAGGATGTTTCCATCTTGTACAGTGCAATCTTTGAGTTTCTCCCTGTACTCTCATCGTTAAGTTGTTTTACCAGCTTCGACAGTTTCCTTGTATCTTTTTCGAAGTTCAAGGACTCTGTTTTCTCCTTCCAGCTTCTCCGCCTGGCCCGCAACTTGGCCCTTTTGGCCTTAGCTTGCTGGTAGTTATTGTGGTGTTCTTGGCAAGGACTGGTCTCTGCCTGCTTTCGAGATGTTTCCACGTCGTTGTGCAGCTGCTCTAGTTCATTATTCCAATATGGTTTGTAGCGCTTACGAGCCCCTCTAGGTATTGTTTCACGAGCAGCCTGTAATATGCATCTGCTGAATTCATCGACTAGCTTATTGATGTCTTTGTCTAGTCAGATCTTTAGCCAGTATACTGGTACGATGCTGGTACATTGTCCAGTCTGCCTTCTTGTAGTTCCACCTAGAGAGAGTGCTGCTCTCCTTGACAAGTTCATTTTCCACAATTAGGAAGACTGGCCGGTGGTCGCTGCCTCCAAGTTGTTTCCCTACAACGCGTGTGGTGTTCCACTCCAGGCTGGGTGAGTGGAATACCAGGTCTGGTGTAGAGGTGGTGTGCCATGATCTCGAGTAGAAGGTTGGTGGGTCGATTGGCTGGTTAATCATGATAAGTCCATTGTCATCCTGCCAGTTTTCAAGCTCCTCACCTCTCCTGTCCATGTGATCATGTGAGTGGCTGTTGAAGTCTCCGCATACAATCAGTCTTTCTTTTGCTGGGATTGTGTCTAGTGCCAGTGGGCGGTCACTCGGACAGTAGTAGTTGAGCAGGTGGAATTCTGCACTTTCTGTCCTGAGATGAAGCATCTGGTATTCCGCCCCCTCTATATATGTTTCAAGCTGACATGCACTGATGTTATTCCTCAGGAGTGTCAGTATTCCACCCTTTCGCCTGTCTATTTGGTCGGATTGGTAGCACTGGTAGCCTCTAATTTTGAAGGCTATGTCCTTGTTGAGGTGGATTTCTTGCAAGCAGCATACATTTACTTGCTATTCATTCAAGATATTTTCGAGCTCTAATTTTTTGCTGTAGCCGTCTGTTTTACTGTTGACGCCTTCAGCATTCCAGTGCATTATTTTAAATGGTCTTTGCTTTTCTTGGCCAGTAGCTCTATTCTCATGCCTCCTGGCTCCACGGGGCAATTGAGAAGGACCCCCAGTAATAGGGGTTGGGCCCTTTTGAGGCAGAGAACCCTGCACTGCGCCTGCCTGGGTGTCCGTCACAGGGCGAGTGCCATAACGTTTTGTAGATATAGACATATTTCCATTGCGCGTGTGCATGGCATCCTGATTGGTGTGGTGCGCCTCTTGGCTGGATGCCTCCGTCTTCAGCACCTTGACTTGCTAGGGCAGACTTTGGTCTTGCTCGATTGTAGGAGGGCCTGGCCAGTCTTGGTTTTTCGGCCGCTGATGGCAGTACTTGAGCCCCATCTCCACGACAAGGAGCTGGCCTCGATGGGGAGAAGGGGAACTGAAAAAAGGCTCTGTGCAGGATGGTGACAATTTCCTGGAACAGCCCAGCCTGTTAGCCCTGCATATTTAGAGAGTATACATTATGGCAGGGAGTGCACAATATGCTACACCGCATTGCCCTTTCGTGTTCGTAAAAACAGGGTTGAGAACCACTGATGTACAATGGCAAATGTAAGGCCCTTACATAACACAGAGAAAAGATGGGAAATAACTGGAATAGAGAAAAGATAGTAGAAAGATGCTACATAGAAGTGACAAACTCAGAACATACTATATATATATACAGAACGGAGAAGAACACTAAGGAAAGTCCTGTAGCAGATACTTCTGTAGAGGAGTGAAGTGTTAGAGATTTCACTATGCTAAGTTCAGCATTGAGAGGTGGGGGTGACCACTTACATTCCTTGCTGCCTTTTCGTTCCTTAACTCAAGAGAAAACTCAGGTATCTATTTACAGCTGGGTAGACTTGGAGCGCGTCGTAGCAATAAGAAATAGAGACATGCACTGAAGCATCATCATCACCATCATCAATACCTCCTGTCAGTTCCAAGTGGAGTACAGGTCTTCAACAACAATATTCCAAGCCACCTTCCCCCTCCCAGCTCTGTATCATATGTTCAAGGTCATACTATGTCTTATTGATCTCATTGATGTCTGTCACCAGTTGTCCTCTCCATGTGTTTTGCTATCTTTCTCTACAACAAGGATTCATGAATAGGGACTACCCTTATAATTCTGTTAGCTGGTTTAGCCATGTGGAACATTTGCTTCAAAGTTGCCCAACATATGCGGAACAGAGAAAGCGCATATGGCCGACACCAGTTCCATTCGTGGAAAAGCTCTACGGAGATTCAGATACTGGGCCCCGAAAGGGAAGCAAAGATTAGTAAAACTGCAACATGCCAGCCATGTCGTAAATGTGACTAAGGAAGGTTGGACATAGGGCCCAGCTGTTCCATACTGTAAAAACGTCTAACAAAATGAGCAAGTCTTATATTGAATAACAGACAAGGATTGAGAGAGATATTGAATAGCTAAGAGGGAAGAAAACGAAAACAATATGTAGAATTAGATATAGTTTGGCCAGAAATAAAAAAAAAAAAAGAGAAATGAAGAAAACACACTGAATAACAGAGAGGAAATCAGAAAGGAGTTCAATATAAGAGACAAACGAAGAACATAAAACAACAGAGGTATTAAGACATGGACTGAATAACATAGAGCTGAGCTTCTTAGCATGAACTTTCCGTGGTGCGAGACATGCCATATATTTTAGAACGCGAATCGTCATAAACAATATATAATACACAGAACGTAAATATATTTGTACAAAATAGAACATTGACAACGTGAATTAGATACCGAACCGTAGTCACATTCTGTAAATAACATTTTCTCAAAATAATTTTTTATCTCTTTTAAGCAGTTCTGGCATGTTTTGCAAGTTACAAGATAATGGGGCGTGAGGTTTCTTAAGATGCTGTAAAAGGGTGCGAGGCTTCTTACGGGGCTTTAAAGGGGTGCAAGGTTTCTTGCGATGCTGTGTGACAGGGTAAGGAAATGATAGATACACATAAACAAACATAGATTAGGACACATAACTAAAATGATAAGCATGTATAAGATAACCTAGGTAAGGTGTAACTAATACACAATGAAACGCGAACGTTGACGAAACGCGAAAGTTTCATTAACGTTTCATACAGTGAAACGAAACGCGAACGTTTCGAGAACGAAACGCAAACGTTTGTTGAAAAATTAAACGAAACGCAAACGTTTCATACAGTAGGAAAGATATAACAAGAACGAAACACAAACGTTTACGAAACGTAACGTCAACTTTCAGCTATAGAAACATAAACGACACGCAAACGTTCAGCTACCAGCCAAATACGATTTTTGTTTTTCTGATCTATTTTTTCTGCTATAAAAGACAAAGGTTTCAGTATTAAAAAACAGTCTGATGTAGTGCTCACAAGACGAAGGTCAACACCTAGGCATTCTTGCGGTAGCAAGCCTATAAATATCTGGTATAACAGATAGTTGATTGTGCAGAACAGTTTTTTTTTCTATTTCAAAACAAAAACTACAAACTCGACAACTATTGACTCCAGAAGGAGTATTAGGTTAGTTGAAATGCACTAACGTACTTTGTTAACATTTTTGTGAAATCGTGTCGGATGTCCGACAATGTGCAGATCGCTTTTAAGTTTTAGAGAAGCCCTAGCGTGAATATAGAGCAGAAACATTCACAGCTACAGAATTGTGAAAGAAGTGATCTTAATTTTTATAAGGACTCACTGAGCATATTGCTTCGTTAAGAGACATTTTTATTCGTGTTGTGAATATCTGTTATGAATAACACTGGCGCCTAGAGAATTTGAAGTTCCAATAGATGGCCATGCCATCATACAAGAAGCATTAAATAATGCCGAAGCTGGAATTATAGAAGCACAGCCAAACCAAGAAGAAATGTTAGATAAGGTCGCCTTTGAATTTAACGCTAATTACGAAGGTGAAATTTATCGAGACGTGTACATTGTAGTTCATTTTGATCATAGTGAAGTTGAGGTCCCACATTGGGAAGTGTTAAGAGCTATTATATTTGAACAAATCAATGACACTGATGAAGAGTTCGAACATTTTTTAGACATTTTAGGTTTTCAAGGTGGAAATTAAACTAGTAGAGTGTATCTCTCGTTATTCTACATATACTGATCCTTATTGAACTGTTGAAGTTTGAATTCTCAAAGTTGAACAGTCATTAAATGTTAACACAATCTGAAGACCTCGTTCTTAGATTCTGTGAAGTTCATGAGTTGAGAGTTCTGAATTGATATAGTGTTATCTAAGAGCGTATAACCAAGAAGAAAGTTGAAGATTGAAACTGAAGCCACTACTCACGTTATATCCAGCACAGATTGTACTAATCTTGTGGGCCAAGTAATTCCTGACAGTAAACCTGGGTTGAACACAAACAAGGAACCTTCCATCTCTGTCGATTAGCTGGCGTTACCTTGAACCAAAACGGAACTGAAGGAAGACTGAACTTTCTGAAAGGACATTTTATGTGGAGACTTATGATATGAAACATAGACTCCTTCAGTATCTCAGAAGAAGAACTTATATAAATATTGACATTAAAATAATCTCATACATTACAAACACCACCCTGCCACAGCTGTAAACAGGCGCGGGACCTCTAAAAGATTGAGAAACACTGACATAGAGGAATGGGACAATGTACTGAATAACTGAGAGACATTAAAAACGGACACAAAAGACATTAGATTGCAGAAATCTATGTAGAAAAACGCTAATGAGAAAGGCAATGAAAAACAGAAAGTTACGAAGATAAATAAAGAATAGGCCCACTGCTCCCGTTGGCATGTCGTAATAGGCGACTAATATGATGGCTGACAACCTCATTATGTAATACACGTTGCTAAAGAAACCAATGCTGCTAGACCACATGAATTCTTGGTGCTGGTTTCCTGCAAGTGGACCAGATGTAGTGTGGTTTTCCATGCTCCATACGGAGTGAAAAGGAGGAGAAGAAAAGAAGAAGTTAGAAAAACTAAATAAACGCTAAATAAAAGATGTGATTATACCAAACAACAATGGGTTGAAGAGAACACAAAATAACACAGAGTAGCCTAAGTAAGGTAAAAAGGTAAAGGATCCCGTTACACGCATATTGAGGCATATTGGGAATGCGGTGTTAGGCCCGTATTTTCTTGACCATAGGCACACTAGGGGTGATGTGGTCAGCATCACGCCGGCCGCCTTAACCTTCCAAGAGTTGTTCTGGTACCCAATTCATGAGGCTGGGTCGACCCCGAAGCCGTTTGCAGTCTAAAAATCCCACCTTAATGGGGATCGAACCATGGACCACCGAGCTAGGAAGCCAGTGCACTAACCACTGCGCTACGGCGGATCCCAGTAGTCTAAGTACTAAGGTAAAAAAAAAGGTAATCACATAGCAGATAGTACCGAGAGGTGGGGGTGACCAGTCCCCTTCCTCACTGCCTTTTCCTTCCCTAACTCAAACAGCAGAGTCAGGTATCCATTTTCAGACTGGGTAGACTGGAACGTGTCGGTACCATGATTCCAACAAGGCACCTCTGCCGCGGGAGACCAGCGCTCTAACCACTCTGCCAATTGGACGCTCAAAAGTATTAAGATCATACTGAATAAGGCCAACAGAGCTATTTGAATAGAGGGAGATTAATTAAGAATGAGGCGCGGGAAATATATTAAGCAATAGACAGAAACAGAAAGTCTGTTATCGTTTAAAATCCTTACTGATTAGAAGCTTGCGAAAAGAATTAAAACTTCACTGGCAATGAAGAGGCTGACATATTGGCAAAGGAAGGTGGACATCTACTTTGGCCTGATGCAAGCTTAACTTTCGAGGAGGCAAAGAGTTTTATCAGAATCAGATACAGAAACAAATGGGACGTAGAGCATCCAGGTCACACACATTTGATGCATACTACCAGGTCAACAGAAGAGAACAAGTGGTAATCTTCAGACTCCGCACTGGCCACAACAGATTGAGATACCATCTATTCAACAAGCTAAAGATAGGAACTACCGATGAGTGTAACTGTGGCGCCGATAAAATAACTGCTGAACATTTGCTTCAAAGTTGCTTAACATATGCGGAACAGAGAAAGCGCATATGGCCGACACCAGTACCATTCGTGGAAAAGCTCTACGGAGATTCAAATAGCCTCAAACTGACTACTGCTTTCTTTGAAAAACATTCAAGTGGACGACGTCTGAGAGTGTATAAAGAAGAAGAAGAAGAAGATGATGAAGAAGAAGAAACAAAAGTAATATTATTAAAACTTTAATAAGATACAATCCACTTACCTAAAGGGAAACATTTGAACGAAAACACCCACAAGATAATTCACGACTGTCAGAGCTTCGTCCACACAAATGCTGGGGAAAAAAAACATGAATCTTATCACAGCGTCCGTGCCTTCTTTGCAAAAGTTCAACCTGTGTATTCAAAATAAAATACGTTTCAATTCTCAACCTGAACATTGTTCGTAAGCTATTTATTCCTTCAGACTTTCGTACGATTATCTCCAGGCTCTATTTTCTGAGCTGTTTATATTCATACAGCTTTATTTAGGTCATCCTTGAGCAGCCCCCAAACACAAACTTCCTTTTTGAAGACAGCTTTTCTTGATTTTTGGAGCTTTTGATTCGAAATTCAATAGCTGGAATATGTTATGAAAGAAGCTACATAGATTAAGAAAAATAATGAAAGGAAAACACGCACAAAGAGATAATGATAGCAAGATAACATGAGCCATGTTATACAAAGTTAATACGTGCACCATTTGAATCTGGCAATGTTCGTGCAGGTATGTAATTCATGATAACATTTGTGTTTCTTTTCAAAGTTGTGCAGGCTAAGTTTGGTTGAAATGAAGAATAGTGGGCCGTTCTAAGGGGCTTAAAAAAAATTCAGAGACGTAGTAATATGGCGTATGGGTTAGGTTTAGGAATCTTAAACCTAACCCTAAGCTTAATCCTAGCCCTAACGACATAAGTGAACTTCTTGTGGATGACATATATAAGAACACATGTCACCGTTTTTCATTCGAACCAGACCTTTTAATACCTTCAAATATTTAGTGTGTACTTTTCACTTATATTTGACCCTTAGGAATCGATGGTATTTGACTAAATTTGTAATAGTATTTTGTCTGTTATTGTTCACACGTTTTTTAGTCTGTATGCCTTAAAACTCACTCACTCTATCTATCTATCTATCTATCTATCTATCTATCTATCTATCTATCTATCTATCTATCTATCTATCTATCTATCTATCTATCTATCTATCTATCTATCTGTCTGTCTGTCTGTCTGTCTGTCTGTCTGTCTGTCTGTCTGTCTGTCTGTCTGTCTGTCTGGCTGGCTGGCTGGCTGGCTGGCTGGCTGGCTGGCTGGCTGGCTGGCTGGCTGGCTGGCTGGCTGGCTGGCTGGCTGGCTGAAATCTCTCTGAAATCTCACCACGTCTGCTGTCGCAGCAGACACCAATGAGAGATCACCCATCATCGTTGTCATCACAGGTTTTCCCATATCAACCCGCACACCCAACGTTTCATAACTTTCGACATCAGCAAAGCCTCTTGAACTACGCACCTTACACTTGGAGGTCCTCCTGGCCGGAATATCCCATTCATACAACAACAGTTCCTCAACATCCCGCGAACACCTACTACCAAATGAATCATCTTTCACGGCCAAATCCATCTCGCTTTTATTTTCAACAACCCTCTCCTCAACATTATCAGTGACTGTTCACTTCACAAGTCGACGTCTCTGTAACACCAGTAACTGTCGGATATTGCTTTATTTATTTATTCTCTGTAACTACTTGTTTGTCTGCCCGTCTATTCTCTTGGTGCAGCTTAACTTTGTTGTTAACCGTAACAGTGTGGTTGGATGCGCTTATTGTGTGACAGTTTTCTTACAATTTTTACCTAGTACAGTTATCTGAATTATTTGTAATTAGTTGTATTAAGTTGTGCATTTATGTACTATTACTATTAAACTCACTTCTATAGCAACTTCGTGATGTTTAATTAGCTATTTATTTTCTATTTGAGCGTAAAACTTCTTTCACATAAAAATGTCAGATAATTATGAACAATTACTAAGTACAATTGGTAAAAGGCTTGGCCATGTGAACGTAAACCATCTTTTAGGTAAAATTCCAGAACTCACACAAATTCTTAACCAAAATGTCCATCTTTTTGGTCTTTCCGAAAGTCGTCTGAATGAGAAAATAACCGACGATGAAATTGCGCTCAGAGGTTTCAAAACAATTCGGCGAGATTCAAGTAGACAATTAGAAGCGGGTCTAGCAGTTTATATTTCTACTTCTCTCAGTTATCGCCGCAGAAACGATCTATAGACTATAGATATAGAATGCATATGGTTAGAGGTAAAGCCACAAAAGCAAAGACCAATTGTAATCGGATATCTTTATCGTAATCCCAGTGCAGGAACAACATGGTTTGAAGATTTCACGAACATGATGGATAAAGTTATTACTACAGTTAATGAAATTATTCTTCTTGGTGATTTTAATATCGATATGCATAAGCCAAACCAAATATGGACCAACATCATAGCATCGTATAACATGAAACAAATAGTCAACAAACCTACCAGAGTAACAAAAATATCATTCACACTAATCGATCACATCTATGTAACCTGTCCAGAAAACATTATAGAATGCTCCATCCCTACTATTGCTTTGAGTGACCACTATCCCATATGTTGCACTTGGGCAAAAAATGGGTACAAATCTCCAAAAAATAAACACATTAGTTTTCAATATAAAAGTCTAAAAAATTTCAACCGTGAAAATAAAGTTCGTTCGTTCGTTCGTTCTGTCTGTCAATCTGTCTGTCTATCTGCCTGCTTGCCTGCCTGCCTGCCTAACCTATCTGATACGGGGTCGGTTTTGTTGAATGTGTGCTTGTGGCTTTCTTGTAGATATATTCGTTTAATATATTATATATTTATTAGGACACTGTTTTAGAGCAAGTGTCGCTAGGAGTATGACCTTTTCAGTCCCCACCCGAACACCGTAACTTTAAAAATACGAATCACTTCTCAAGGCCAGGTTGGACAATTCACAGAATACTTTATTTAACATCTTGACAGCTCCAATATACTTCAGAGAGAATATGTTCATGCATATTGTCGTAGATTTTCGATAGGAGAATTAAGACTAGGTTTGGTCCCTTCTGAATAGGTTTGAATAGGTGATAGACTCAGTGAGAGTTAGTGAAAGGTAATAGAATTTCCACACACGTGAGAGGATAGATTTTGATATAGTGGCTGTCTCTGAAAGCGAAAAGAATTCTTCTCTCTCTCACCTATCTTCTACAACAGTTGTTACAGCGTCAGACAGACTACACCAATATACATATTACGTATATTTCTATCACTCACAGGCACGCACATACACGTGACGACAGGTAAACACACAGACGTGGGAAAACTATAACAATGATATATATATTATCTAGAACGAGCTGACCAAACACGATTATTAAGTTCAAGAGCGATTTTAATATCAGGAAAAATCGGCTCACAACATCAAAGAAAGTACATCAAGGAAAATACATATACACATAGTCATAAAAATTCAAGGAAATGTTGCAAGGATGATAGCCCCGTTATAGTGTTAACTCTAGGTTTAGCCCGGCCCCGTTAAGAGAACAGATGATGGCGCCCGAGTCACAGATACATAGGGTTTGAGTCTAAGAGTTTTCTTTGTTTTATCTCGTAATTATATGCACAGAGTTTGAAAAAACTCTGATTTAACCTAAGACAAAAACACAAGAAACTCTAGCCTTAGCAACAAATTATGCAGATTGAAAAAAACAAATAGGACAGCAACAGGGTGTCAAAGATATAATAGTGTAAATATCACTCAAACCAGCGTACACTCATTCATTCCGCCATGGCCTCTCATACAGGTACTCACGACTTTGCTCGCTGCCTCTTGGAACACACTGATTTTAGATCTTCACACAGACTAAAAAAAAATGCAGTCTTCTGCCAAGAAGTCCCCAGTTCCAAAAGACGTATTTAACTTGGAGTCTCCGGGAACGACTACTTGGGTGTGCAAATTTGTTCAAATGTCTGATTAAGTCACCTAAAATTATTCCAGGCGCGGGAGTTAGCAGAGCACAGTGTCAATAGCGTAGGTTTCTAGAAATGATGAATGTCAGGTCGGTGCCTTCCCTCAGTATAGGATTCACTTTAGTCACACCACAGATTTGTCCACAAAAAATATATATATATATAGTCGGGAAATGTTAGTTAATACTTGAAGTATTTCGCGCCACCAGGCAGAAAGATTACGTAGAGTTTTCTAGAAGAAATTAAGATCTGGCTCCAAGGTCCAGTATTTAGCATTACAGTCTTTGAAAACCCGTTATTGGGATATAGTATTTCTGGCTAACTCGGGTTGCATATGCACTGTTTAGACCAGTGGTACTTAAGAAACCCACGTGGTTCAAAATAAGGACTGTCTATTTCTTCACAAGTATGGAAACTACTACTAGGTGCTGGTAAAGTTAGGGTCACCCCAAAACTTTCACTGTGTGGAGGAAAAATAACACATATAATATAATAAACAGAATCTGTACTGGTTATAACTTACATTTAAACTTGCAAGCAGAGAGCTTTGCTTATCATTTAAACTTCCCGTGACGTAAGTTATATTTAAAAATCAGCAATCCTCATGAATTAGGAACACGTGCGTATTCCGTCACCATTCATGAGGCTCGATTCTAGAGTTTATACGTTAGTTTAGAAAAATACACTCGACTGAGTATTAGCAGTTAAATTAAATTCATAAATAGCTACAATTGCCGTTATAAGCTAGAAATTTTAATTTTATTCTGCTTTCCACTGAATGCTTCCCTAGAAAATATAATAGCCTACCACTTTATTTCTCTTCTGCGCTAAAGAAATAGATTAAAATGAATTAAGCGATTTAACACTTTAACACTCACAAAATCTATATATCTATCATATTAATTACCTCAACCACAGAATTACAGGTAGTCGCACAACTTAAGAATAAGATTGCTGAAAATATTTCTGGAAGTCTAGAAGTTCGACAAATTGCCGAAACAAACTGAGATCTTCGCTAACAGCTATTCTGTTTACGAGCAACCTATCTACTGTGAGTCTATGAGCGAGAATGAAATTAAAGTTTCAAACTTGGCCAATATCTAAAAATCAGACAAAGGGCCCAAACTTATTTCGCCAAGCGAAATTATCTCCCCTACTCCCAACATTTACGTCCGCTTAACGCGTGTCGTAACTGTCACCTACTGACCACGATGTACGCGTGTCAGTTTCAAATCCCAGACAGCCTGACTCCAATGCAGGGCAGTTTTCACACTACAGCTGACCATGGCCCACCGTGAGCGCCGTGTCAGTTTGGGATTTTCCAGACAAATGTCTGGATACTGACCGGTGCAGATGTAAAGTATCACACCTCACCGGGACTTATGCCGAGAAGAAGCTCGCGCGCTCGGTGAGAATGTAGACGATTTGCTACGTCCTATGTTCAGCGAACCGACTTATCACGCCTTCTGACGCCCTGCAGCCCTGACATCTACGTAATATCGTCCTAGCGCGATTCTCAGTTTTAGAGAAAGGAAAACAGGTAAAGTTTGCGAATTATATGAAAATAATATCAAAACGAATGGATGAAAAATATACAGGAAAAAGGAAATACAGAGATAATAAAAGAGAGAAATCGGGTGAAAGAATAGGAAGAAGATGTAGGAAATTAAATGAATATAAACCCTACGTGACAGAGCCCCCCCTTTAAGATATGGAAGCACTCCATGTCTACGTTATGGAGTTTAATTTCCTATAACCGTAGCTTCGGGGTGTCTGTCCTCTTCCCTCTCATCTTCCCCCTCCATCTCTGTCCAATTCCTACTCAAGTCCACTCCTCAAAGTTTCCTTCCCCTGGAATGTCTCATATGCGCGCTTGAAAGAGCGTCGCCGCTTCTGACATTTTTGAAAGATTTCCTGTGATAGCGGTGGAATATCCCTGCCACTATCGTCATCTTCGTCAGTTTTGGCGATCGTCAGGAGATGGTCGGAGGTTGGCACTGGTTTTTCCAAGTATCTCTTTAAGAGATTTAAATGGAAAACCTTCTCCTTTCCTTCAATAGAGATCTGGTAGTTAGCCTTAGAAATCTTTTTCAGGACGGTAAACGGCCCTTGCCATCCGATCTTCAGTTGGTTGTTCTCGGTAGGGAGCAACACCAAAACTTTCTCTCCTGCTTCCAGTTCTCTCTCTTCCGCGACTTTCCTGTATCGGTTAGCGTGCTTGGTGCGTGCTCGCTTAAAGTTAGTCGTTGCTAGGTCCCACCCTAGTTTCAACCGTTCCTTTAAAACCGACACATATTTACTGGCTGAGACAACTGTCTCATCAGCCTTCTCGTCTGTCAGAGACTGAAGTAAGGCTTCAAGCGGGCCCTTAATGGGTCTGCCGAATAAGAGTGTAGCTGGCGGAAATCCTGTGGAAGTATGAGGAGATTCTCTGTAGCCAAATAATGCTGCAGGAATACAGAGATCCCAATCTTCAGGTTTCACTTGTGCCAGCTTACTTAGCATCATGGTGAGGTTTCCATTAGCACGATCCACGAGCCCATTTCCGGCCGGAGTATATGGCTTAGTGTGGATGTGCTGGGTCCTCAAGATCTTAACGATCTCATCCATCAACAGGTTTCGGTATGGAGATCCATTATCCGTCAACACTTGCTGAGGGAATCCCAACCGAGTGAAAATCTGCACGAGGGCTTCTGCGACATGCTTGGCATCTGCGCATGTTAGCGGGATAGCTTCTGCCCATAAAGTGCATGTATCGACTAAGGTCAGGATGAACCTGTTCCTTCTTTTAGTCCTTTCGAAAGGCCCTAAAATGTCGATCACAACCCGTTCGAATGGTGTTCCCATTATTGGCATTTCACCCATGTGGACTGGGGGTGCTCGTTGCTTGGGTGGCACACGTTGGCACTGGGCACAGGATTTGACATATCTGATAATATCAGTATTTACTCCTGGCCACCAATAATGAGTGGTTATACGTTGGTTTGTGGCGTTCTGTCCCATATGTCCGCTAAAGGGAAGAGAGTCCCCCATTTCTAGGATTTGGCTTCTGTACTGTTTCGGTACTAGGAGCTGGTTGTAACCTTGGTCAGGCTTGCCCGTTCTCCGATAAAGTACGCCATCCTCAGAAAAAATGTCCCCGTGCTGTTTTGGTTCCTTCGCCATGGGCAGTTTCCTAAAGCAGGGTGCCAAGGTAGGGTCCTTGTATTGCGCTTCTTTAAGTTCCATAGGTAACAAATTTGGCGCAGGCTCCCGTTCCTTCTTGGTTTGCCCTCTTATAGTTACTGCTGCCACAGTCGGCTCTTCCGGTTTCCCAATACACACGTATCTCCCGCCAAGTATGACTGGGTAGATGGGATCATCCATAACAGCTGCTTTGATCACACCTCTGACAAAGTCAGAGTGTATCTCCACCAATGCGATGGGAAGCGCTGTAGGTGCATCACTCTTACGAACTCCACAAAATTGGACGGTCTCTGCTGTCTCTTGACCGGGTTTAACCAGGTTTCTGGCAACAATGCAATCGTAAGAAAGCCCCGTGTCAAATAAGCAAGAAGTTTGAGAACCGTTCAAAGTAACAGTACCTCGCGTTGAGGGTCTATCCCCAACAGGTTGGGAATCACTGTCAATAATTCCGCCTTGCGAGACTGTCAATAAGCATCCGATGCGTTTCGGCTCGGTGTGCTCGGTCTGATCATATGTCCCGTGCTCAGGGGTTCTCCCTTTGCCACCTTGTCCTTTCTGGCTGCGCTGCCATGTAGGGCGGTCGGGTTGATCAGGCTGTTTGGGGTGGTTGGGGTACTTGTTCTTGTAGAACTTGGTTTTCTCAGGAGGGGGGTTTTGAGGTCCAGTTTCTCTGTGGTTATTTAGGTTAGAAGCCTGAGAAGATTGCTCTAGGTTATGTTTTCGAAAATGCTCCTCTGTCGGTTTCCGCTTTGTGGCCGGTAGTTCAGCCAGCGCATTGTGATAACGCTCAGACTTTTCCAAAATGTCTTCAAGTTTTTCTGCCCCCTGCTCAGCGAGAAATCTCCGGGTATCAGCAGACAAAGTGTTCTTTATTTGTTCAGTTAGAACAAGTTCCTCAAGACCTTCATAGGTAGAGGGGAGCTGCGAAAGCTCAAGGCTTTTTGTTAGATATCCCTTAAGACGAGATGAGAACTGGTGAAAAGTTTCAGAATTCTCTTTCCGGCTGTTGCGAAACAGTTGCAAAAACTTGCGAGCGTTCATTTCAAAGCGCTCCAGTAACGCTTTCTTCAACACATCGTAGTCGTCTTGTTGGCTACTTTCCAGCTTAGAATAAACATCATAAGCAGAACCTTTTAGGGCCTGGGAAAGTTTCATATTCCAACGCGACCTGGACCTCTCTAACCCGTACAGAGTTGCAATTTTCTCAAATTTTTCTAACCATGTGTCAATCTTCTCATTTGGACAAGGAAAAGATTCAAGAGTGAAAGACATAGCATTTAGTTGAAGAGATTGAGTGTTAGCAGGGTCAGTTAAGGAAGAATGAGGAGAAGACTCTCCATTGCTGGAGGTAGAGGCAGCACCACGACTTTGGAATTCTAGAGTTTTAAGAGCCAACTCGTGCTGTCTCTGTTTCTCTTTTTCCTCAAGCTGTCTCTCCTCCCTCTCCTTCTCCTGCTGTCTCTCCTTCTCTCTTTCCTCATGCTGCATCCTGCGAATTTCCATTTCCTCATCCATCTTCTTCTGCTCTCTAGCTTCGGCTGCTTCTTTTTCCTCTTTAGCTTCAGCTGCTTTCCTCTCCGCATCATATCTCTCAAGTTCGTCTCTGACAAATGCTTTCGCTTCCTCTCCTTCCAGTCCCTCCTCTCTCGCTTCGTCCCTGAGGAGTTGTCTAAGTTTTGCCCTCTCGGCCATATTATGTCAGTGACTGAGACTGTTGGAGAAAGAAAATAGGAAAAAGAATAACCTGGTTCCTACCACTTACGAGAAAAAAATACCAAAAAAATCAAAAGATGATATATTTAACCCTGGGATACCTCCTCCAAAATAAAATCTAACTATCGCTGCTATTATCGGCAATAAAGCACTTAATGCAAAACACGACTACGCCAACTAAATGGTAGTTAAGATTTACAACTGAAAAATAAGTTGCTACAGTGGAAAAGCAAAAGAGTATTGCAAAAATTAAAGAGAAAAATAATCCCTTAATTTTTAAAAAAATCCACTATAAGTTCGCCCCTGAAGTCAGATCGGGTAAGGGAGGGAATTAATCTGGACAAAAAGTCCGAAACACACTCCTTAACTTAGTTCAAACGCCGTTCTGCCTCAGTACCCAGTGAATGTTATACACTCACCACTTTACCAGCATTTAGTATTACAATCAGCAGTTAACATATATCCCGACAAAATCAACCTGTAACCAAAATGTATATTATTTCAAAGATGCTGTGGAAAAAAAACTTATTAGTTTGTGTGGTCAGCACGCCCGTAAACAGATCGCTAGTCTAGGGGGTAATATTTTTTAAAGATATAACAACTCACAAGACATCACACTCTTACTCTATATCAGAATACAGAATCTTAAGTTCAAAATCCAGATAGACGAGTCCACATTTGTCGTACTCGTCTTCCTATTCTTAGTTCAAAGACCGGAAACGAGCCCTCATTTGTCGTAGATTTTCGATAGGAGAATTAAGACTAGGTTTGGTCCCTTCTGAATAGGTTTGAATAGGTGATAGACTCAGTGAGAGTTAGTGAAAGGTAATAGAATTTCCACACACGTGAGAGGATAGATTTTGATATAGTGGCTGTCTCTGAAAGCGAAAAGAATTCTTCTCTCTCTCACCTATCTTCTACAACAGTTGTTACAGCGTCAGACAGACTACACCAATATACATATTACGTATATTTCTATCACTCACAGGCACGCACATACACGTGACGACAGGTAAACACACAGACGTGGGAAAACTATAACAATGATATATATATTATCTAGAACGAGCTGACCAAACACGATTATTAAGTTCAAGAGCGATTTTAATATCAGGAAAAATCGGCTCACAACATCAAAGAAAGTACATCAAGGAAAATACATATACACATAGTCATAAAAATTCAAGGAAATGTTGCAAGGATGATAGCCCCGTTATAGTGTTAACTCTAGGTTTAGCCCGGCCCCGTTAAGAGAACAGATGATGGCGCCCGAGTCACAGATACATAGGGTTTGAGTCTAAGAGTTTTCTTTGTTTTATCTCGTAATTATATGCACAGAGTTTGAAAAAAAAAATCTGATTTAACCTAAGACAAAAACACAAGAAACTCTAGCCTTAGCAACAAATTATGCAGATTGAAAAAAAAACAAATAGGACAGCAACAGGGTGTCAAAGATATAATAGTGAAAATATCACTCAAACCAGCGTACACTCATTCATTCCGCCATGGCCTCTCATACAGGTACTCACGACTTTGCTCGCTGCCTCTTGGAACACACTGATTTTAGATCTTCACACAGACTCAAAAAAAAAAAATGCAGTCTTCTGCCAAGAAGTCCCCAGTTCCAAAAGACGTATTTAACTTGGAGTCTCCGGGAACGACTACTTGGGTGTGCAAATTTGTTCAAATGTCTGATTAAGTCACCTAAAAATTATTCCAGGCGCGGGAGTTAGCAGAGCACAGTGTCAATAGCGTAGGTTTCTAGAAATGATGAATGTCAGGTCGGTGCCTTCCCTCAGTATAGGATTCACTTTAGTCACACCACAGATTTGTCCACAAAAATATATATATATATAGTCGGGAAATGTTAGTTAATACTTGAAGTATTTCGCGCCACCAGGCAGAAAAATTACGTAGAGTTTTTCTAGAAGAAATTAAGATCTGGCTCCAAGGTCCAGTATTTAGCATTACAGTCTTTGAAAACCCGTTATTGGGATATAGTATTTCTGGCTAACTCGGGTTGCATATGCACTGTTTAGACCAGTGGTACTTAAGAAACCCACGTGGTTCAAAATAAGGACTGTCTATTTCTTCACAAGTATGGAAACTACTACTAGGTGCTGGTAAAGTTAGGGTCACCCCAAAACTTTCACTGTGTGGAGGAAAAATAACACATATAATATAATAAACAGAATCTGTACTGGTTATAACTTACATTTAAACTTGCAAGCAGAGAGCTTTGCTTATCATTTAAACTTCCCGTGACGTAAGTTATATTTAAAAATCAGCAATCCTCATGAACCAGGAACACGTGCGTATTCCGTCACCATTCATGAGGCTCGATTCTAGAGTTTATACGTTAGTTTAGAAAAATACACTCGACTGAGTATTAGCAGTGAAATTAAATTCATAAATAGCTACAATTTCCGTTATAAGCTAGAAATTTTAATTTTATTCTGCTTTCCACTGAATGCTTCCCTAGAAAATATAATAGCCTACCACTTTATTTCTCTTCTGCGCTAAAGAAATAGATTAAAATGAATTAAGCGATTTAACACTTTAACACTCACAAAATCTATATATCTATCATATTAATTACCTCAACCACAGAATTACAGGTAGTCGCACAACTTAAGAATAAGATTGCTGAAAATATTTCTGGAAGTCTAGAAGTTCGACAAATTGCCGAAACAAACTGAGATCTTCGCTAACAGCTATTCTGTTTACGAGCAACCTATCTACTGTGAGTCTATGAGCGAGAATGAAATTAAAGTTTCAAACTTGGCCAATATCTAAAAATCAGACAAAGGGCCCAAACTTTTTTCGCCAAGCGAAATTATCTCCCCTACTCCCAACATTTACGTCCGCTTAACGCGTGTCGTAACTGTCACCTACTGACCACGATGTACGCGTGTCAGTTTCAAATCCCAGACAGCCTGACTCCAATGCAGGGCAGTTTTCACACTACAGCTGACCATGGCCCACCGTGAGCGCCGTGTCAGTTTGGGATTTTCCAGACAAATGTCTGGATACTGACCGGTGCAGATGTAAAGTATCACACCTCACCGGGACTTATGCCGAGAAGAAGCTCGCGCGCTCGGTGAGAATGTAGACGATTTGCTACGTCCTATGTTCAGCGAACCGACTTATCACGCCTTCTGACGCCCTGCAGCCCTGACATCTACGTAATATCGTCCTAGCGCGATTCTCAGTTTTAGAGAAAGGAAAACAGGTAAAGTTTGCGAATTATATGAAAATAATAATATCAAAACGAATGGATGAAAAATATACAGGAAAAAGGAAATACAGAGATAATAAAAGAGAGAAATCGGGTGAAAGAATAGGAAGAAGATGTAGGAAATTAAATGAATATAAACCCTACGTGACACATATAAGGCATCAATATGACGGTCTATAACGTCGTAGTACAGTCCCGTACTAAGAAACATGTCCAAGACATTTTCACACAGTTTATTTTAATAGAAAGTAACTCACGTACTTCACAGCATCCTCTTCAGATCGTTCATAAAATAACTAGACATACCACAAGGAGGTTTATGGTTAAGCTAGTGATGGTACAATGTAATGAAGATCGAGGAAAATCATATATCTCTCAGGAGCAAATACACACGCGTCCAACCCCTTGAGATGCCACACACAGAATCCTTGTAGAGCACGCTTTGGTTAGCCGACTTAAAAAGATCACGTCTGCAAAGGTGGCCAGCAGACGTAATGACGTCACTTCCTGAAACCAAGACAACGGTCTCCAAACAAATCAATAAGGAAGTCGAACAGCGACAACCAATGTTATGAAATTTACACATAACATTTTCTCCCCCCCCCCTCCCCCCTCCCCCCCCCCGTTAAATAATAAAACGAAGTTTTATTATTTACTTGGCGTGAGTTTAAAACATCACTGGAGTGAAAAGTTGGTATGAATCGTACAGCACCCAGGTTTGTGCTTCATAGTAGGTAAATAAACACCCAAGGTGTGGAAGTAAGTAATCGAATTACCAACACCATTGCCTATTGATAAGAGTATAATTGATGTTCTTATCGTAGGTGCAGGTTAATGGTGATCACATTGTTGGAATGCTATTTGTTGGTGTAAGGTGTTATGATTGTCAACTCGCTAACCGACACAGGGTTGTACATACAGGTCACCTGGTCCATAAAGTAGTGAGGCCCTGGACAGGTGATGTTGACAATGAGTGAAAGTGTAAATGTCAATTGCGCGAATGTGTGGAATGTTCTGAAGTTGACATGTTGGTTAGAATACACTCATACACTCGTATGCAAGTCAATGATGTCCTGAACTGCTATTGACGTTTTCATATATTTATTGTGACACATACTCTGACATTATGGTTGACAGTCACTGAAACAAGTTGACACACACATTGTTGTATACGTGAAGAAATACATAGCATCTGGATATAATGGAATGATCGTAGGCAAGCACATAGTATTCTGATCTGTCTATAGTCTCATTCCTTAGCTGACTAATCGCGTCAGCCAATAAATATTACTTAATAATGGCTCCTTATCAGACCCTCTTCTGCCTAAGTCTTACAAGCCTTAAATCCAGCAAATGTTCATGGTAACGATCTTAAACCACCAGTAGTGGGGTTTTATTTTCCTTATAGATAACAGATCTCTATCATCATCAGATAATAAGGTTGTCCCTGTTCTCGATAGATGATTTTATTAAACTGGCAATGAGATCCAAAATGGCTTTACTTTTCAGTGAGCCTCGCTCACCCAAGGTGAAAATATGAAGCATAATTAAAGATGCTGTTCATACATAAATGTCCTTATTGGGCTCTGAATATTCTGCAATTAATAATGCTGGTCACATCAAATAACATAGGACTGCTAGGTAGCATATCATCTTCCTCTGTAGTCAATAATAATCTAGGCACGACGAAACGTCTGCCCATCTAGGCATTGCAGAAGGGTACATAAACTGGCTTCGTTACCTTGTTATGGAAATACACTGGCGAATAGCTCACACCATCTTTTGGCGTTAAAAACAAACACTGGGGAGGATTACCGACATAACAGTCATATAGAGAAACTATCTCCTTTCCCCAAATAAACCACGGAAAGATCCCATCTTCGGACTTCCCTGGTACAGACCAGCCATCGCAGAAAAAACGTAACGGAAGACACTTTTCAAAACACACCCGGTCTGGGCATGCGTTAAAGATAACCTCTGAACTCTATATTCAAGTGGGACAACTATATATTACATTCATACGAAGCAAATACTGAGTATTCGCCCTTTGTCTGAAGGTACGTTAGAACCAAAATATTTTCAAACATAACAAGTATACAGACAAATAAATATCTTCCTATATATAATCTAAGAATCTGTGCGTAACAGATTACCACACCCCCCGGGGCGAAAAAAATGAATTTTGTGAAATGCATCTAGGAGCAACATACAACAGGCTCACAACGCACGAAACATGCGCAGATGATAAATATCTGTAATTTAGATAATGCCAAATAGGCTAAGTCGAATAAATCGACAAGCGAGAATATATCTCAACATCTCAGAGAAAGTATATCTCTAAGTATAAATATTTCCAGAGAGGCGTCACCCACTTATACTACAATCATGGCAATATTAGAATCCATACAAAAAATTTATACAACAATTCCATATTAGTTATTATGAGTACATGATTAGGAAGGAAGAAAAATCATCAAAAGACTCAGCGGTAAATATATATTAATGAACCGCTAAGTGGAGATACAATGAATATATTATAAATGTGTACATATTTTAATATAGGAAAGAACTGTTGTAGCGTTAGACCTATTAGAAAGTCTAGGACTTAACAGTTAGGTGGAATCATGTGGGCATCTAGACAAAATGTCCGCCATCACATTTTCTGAGCCACGGATAGCTCGCACCGAAAAATGAAAAGGTTGAAGAGCAATCGCGTATCGAGTTGATCTCGAGCTCTTCAGATTTTTACTTTGAATAGCTGTAAGAGCTTTCTGGTCAGTTTCCACTATGAAATGCGCGTTAAGAAGAAATCTTTCAGGTTTAAGAATTGACCAAACCATAGCCAATAATTCACGGTCTAAAACCGAGTAATTTCTTTCTGCCGCATTTAGTTTTCGAGAAATATACATCACAGGATGCAGAGTTCCAGAGTACTCTTGCATTAGTGCCGCTCCAATCCCAGTGGATGAAGCGTCACTACGAAGAACAAATGTCTTATCTTTAGTAGGTAACACTAAAATAGGTGGAGTAGAAAACATAGTTTTGATCTTATCCAAAGAGGATTGGCATTCTTGAGTCCAGTGGACTATATTAGGAGACCCCTTCTTTAGCAAGGAAGAAAGAGGTGCCATGATAGAGGACAGATTCTGAATGAATCGTCCATAAAATTGAATAAGACCTAAGAGACTTCTCACTTGCTTTTTAGTCTTAGGAATAGAGATGTTAAGTATTTTACTTGTATTATGGTCCTCTGTCTTTAGGAAACCATGACCAACACGATGACCTAGAAAAGAGATTTCGCTAAAACCAATAAAGGCTTTAGACGGTTTCGCTGTCAGGTTATGCTCGCGTAAGGTAGACAGTAATTCATTGAACCCTAAATAGTGATCTTCCCAAGTATCACTGAAACGACAGATGGCGTCAAGATATGCAATGACATCTGAACGATGAGATAGGATTCGACGCATCATGCGTACGGATGTAGCTGGGGCGTTCACAAGGCCGAAAGGCATGAAATTCCATTGGAACAGCCCCCTAGGTGTCGAAAAAGCCGTAAACGGTTTGGCGTGTTCGGATAAAGGAACTTGCCAATATCCCTTAGACAAATCAAGTTTAGTGAAGAAATGAGATTTCGACAGCCTAGTAAGTAGCTCTTCTAGTAAAGGCATAGGTTCAGCATCAAATTTCGTAACTTGGTTCAATTTGCGATAATCAACGCAAAGACGTATGTTATTGTCTTTTTTACGTACAATAACCATCGGCGAAGAATATACTGAAGTGGATGGTTCAATTATTTTCAAATCTATCATCTCATCCAACTCTCTCTCAACCTGTGCTTGAAAATGTATAGGGATAGGATACGGTCTGACCCTAATAGGATTATGGTCAGTTAGAATAATGTCATGTTTAATGACATGAGTTCGTCCAGGAATGTCAGTAAGGACATCCTGAAATTGTTGTAACATAGCAGAAACTTGTCGCTGTTCCCCTAGAGATAACTCAGGAGAGACAGTAACGTTTTTCCATGATTCACTAGAATGAAGTGGAATCATCGGAAAAGGAAGATTCACATCCGAGAAACTTGTTTCCTCATCCTGTATTACGGACAGTGATGAGTAATGCCCATGCGGGACTGGAGAATCGTCTGTTGCTTGGAAAACAGGTTGTAAATAATCCGGACGTTCATGGAATTCCGTGAGCATGTTGATGTGGAAGGTTTTATGCTTCCCGTAAATATCGACGATATAATCAACATCTGAAATTTTCGATATTATATCGTACGGACCTTTCCAAGCGAAAAGAAGTCTGTTTTCCCTACAAGGTAGCAAGACAAGTGCTTTGTCCCCAGGACAAAGTTGTCGTAAGCATCTCTTCTTATTGGCAAATTGCCTTGCCTTCTGTTTTGCAAATTCAGAAGAAGACGTTGCCAATTTGCATGCTTCAATAATCTTGTGTCTAAGCGCGATGACATATTCGTAAGAGGATTTTGTGTCATCGACAATATTATCAGCGGTTATAAGGTCATGAAGCAAGGACATAGGGCCGCGCGGTCTCGCGCCAAAAACAAGTTTAAAGGGAGAAAATCCTGTATGTTCATTGGGAACCTCTCTGTACGCAAAGAGGGCCGCGGTTAAAACCCTGTCCCAATCTTGAGGATGATCTTCAGTTATCTTCCCTAATAAGTTTTTGAGAGTCCTATTTAGACGTTCGACCATCCCATTAGACATTGGGTGATAGATACTACTTAAAGATCTCTCTATCTGCAGAGTCGACATTACTTGAGACATGGTATCCGATATGAGTTGGGTACCATGGTCTGATAATATTTCTCCTGGAAATCCCAGCCGAGAAAATATGAGCCAAAGAGCATCTGCAATATCGGTAGTAGTAATGCTCTTCAGAGGAACAGCCTCTGGCCAACGTGTGCACATATCAACACACGTCAAGATAAATTGATGTCCTCTAGCAGACTTGATCTTAAACGGACCGATGATGTCTATTGCCATTTTCTGAAACGGCCGAACAGGAATGTCTGCAGCCTGAATAGGTGCAGCATGGCGTGGAACTTTGTATTTAACTTCTTGACATACCTTATAAGATCGACAATAGATCCGAATGTCTTTGGTTACAAAAGGCCAAAAGAAGGACGCAAGAACTCTTGACTTAGTACGGGAAAAACCCATATGACCAGCACACTGAGAGTCATGAGCGTGCTGTAAAATTTTAACTCTCATATTTTTGGGCACAAGAATTTGAGAATGAATGGACTTAGCGGAGTCTTGTACCATACGTACAAGTACGCCATTCTTCATTGTAATCCAAGATTTACAATTTGTATCTTTATTTGGATCACCTTTTGTTGCTAGCGTGAAGAATTTTTTTAGAGTGGGATCATCTTCTTGTTGTTTTATAAACGAGTCACGAGAAATTACCAAGGAATCCTCTTGGTTATGCACATCATTATCTTCAGGAGGTGAAGATTGAGGCATATTAAGAGCTTGAGCTCTTGTGACTACAGCATTAGCAATTTGCATATTTTTATTTTCCCAAGCAGCAATTTGTTGTGGAGTACATTCTTTGACTCCATGAATACGACCGATGATAAGATCAGCGATCGGATTCGGCAGAAGACATGCGTGCACATCTCCTGTAAAGAAAGGAGTAGCAATATTGATTATAGCAGTAGAGTACTTTTCTAATGTGCCGCCAAATGTTACACATTTCACTACTTTGCCCGTGGCTCGGGAAGGATCTACGAGTGACTGCCTCACACCAATGGTCGTACATCCAGAATCAAAAAGAATTGAGACTAGAGTATCATTTACTAAACCTTTATTCAAGACAAGAGAACCTCTTCCATCATGCGCGACTGACGCAGGAAGAGCGGGAAGAGGGTGCCCACAGCTTAATGTAGACACTGTAGTTGGCTCGAATAAAGTTTTGCATTGGCGGCACTGAGATGCTCTCCCAAAATCAAAAGCAGAACATGCCAAATTATTATAGTCTTTATTATCATTAGTCTGATTATAGGCTTCATGAGTCTCTTGCTGTGCAGAGTTTGCCTGGTAATGTGCTTTATGTCTTTTATATTGCGATCTACCTCGATTATTATAACCTCTATAGTTATTATTGTTTCCTCTATTGAAACCCCTATTTGGGTTTGAGTCATAGTTTTCATGGTTACCATTGTGATACTCATTATAATGAGAATCTCTGTAAGGTTGATTCTGTTGTCTCCATGTTGGAAAACTTGGGTAGTTCCTATAATGACTTCCTCTGCGGAAATTTCTGTAATTATGGCCACCCCTGTATCGAGGGCTGTCAGAGCGTCTCCAGTTCTTCGAAGAAGAACCCTCATTTGATTGGTTACCTTGGCTTTGATAATTATTCCAATTACCCTTTTATCAAACCTATTTTTAGCTCCCTGCAATTTGTGTGAACAATTAGGATTGTATGGTATTGCCGAAGCAACTGGCATACCTTCTTTAATGTTAGTGTTGCTAAGAGTTACGTCAGGGTGTGCCGTGGCGTATTGGGTACAATACTCTTGCATTTGTTTTAGTGTTTGGGGTTACGCTCATGTAGAAATTCAAGGAATGGTTTATTGATAGAAGACATGATCTTGTCTCTGAGCAACAGATCCATGAGTGCCTCGTATGTTTTCTCTGTTTTGGATAATTCAATCCATCGTGTAAATGTAAGACGTGCTTTCGCAATGAATTCTGAGAATTCTAAACCTTTCTCAGGTCTCATTGTCTTAAACAAAAGACGGTAACCTTCCTCTGTTAATTGATATTTTTGTATCAAGGCTGCCCTGATAACATCATAATTATCCTTGTCAGCCTCTTCAACCAAACTTAAACTAGTCAGAGAATCACCTTTCAAATTTTCTGATAGCTGGTTAGCGTATTGTGATTTATCTACATTATGAGCTCTACAAGCACGTTCAAATCTATCAAGCCAGAATGTTATGTCATCACTGGAAGAATTGAACGCCGGTACCTTGACCTTGTAAGTAAAGGGTTTACCATTACCACTAGAGGATTGATTAACATTACTCATATTTGTCAATTTCAATTTCTCTATCTCAAATGCTAAAAGTTCTTTCTGATGTTCATGTTCCCTCATTGCTTTTCTCTCCTCAGCTTCTAATCTTTTATTTTCAGCTTCAGCTTCTCTGTCTAATCTTTTCTGCTCAGCCTCAGCTTCTCTTTGTAATCTTTTTTCTTCAGCTTCTAATTTTTTTTCTTCTATTTGAAGCTTTCTCTCCTCAGCAGCAGCTTTTCTCTCCTCAGCTTGCATCTGCAATCTTAAATTCTCAGCATCTATCTTCTTTTGTTCAACTTCTGCTTTCCATTTATTTTCCTCTTTTTGCTTCTTTTCTTCTGACTTTAATACCATGGCAAATTGAGCAGTTGCAAACTCCTCTAATTCCTTACCAGACTTATCAAGGGATTTCCCTTGTGCAATAAAGTATTCCAATGTAGACATGATGTCTAATAATGATAGCAATCACTTGAAACAATAATGTAATCTATTTCCAAGTAAACAGGAACAAGTTCTAAATGAACTTGATTAATTAGCTCACAATCCCAATCTCTGTGGGAGACAAGCCTTAATAAGGTCTTGTATAATTACCTGTATAATAATAAACTTGATAATAATAACTTACTGGTTTATTCTAAACCACTAGTGCCCTGCACAACTAATAGTGCCTGATCACCTATACCTATATATATAGCATATGTGAACAACCAACATACACAAAGTACAAATAAGAAAGACAACATGAAAACATTTGCAGAAATCAAATAAATCAAATAGGAAAATCAATGAAAATAATCACAGAATCTGTGATGACAACGGCAAAGGGATAACAACACAAATAACACCACAGTGTATAAATATAAAGGGTGTATAGAACTAAATGATAGCAAAGAGGAAACCTACAAATACAAACGAATCAAAACAAAACTAAAGAATGCGAAAAATAACGAAAACAAAAATGCACATGTCGTCACAACTATACATAAATAGCAATGGATATTGCTAACAATTTCAAGTTAAGGAAATTGCTCTGTTCCTAACGACACGCTCTCAATAGACAACCTCTGTTACGTGGTATAATCTAAAAGGAGACACCGCCCAACCGAAACCCGCAGAAACACACACACTAATATGACATATAAACATGTAAACATAAATACATATAGCATAAATACATGTGTAATATAATGAAATGTGTTGCAGATAGAATGTGTTGCGGAGAAGGCTCAGTTATACAGAATTATGGTACAGTTTCTATCAAAATTAACTACCACTTTAATCAATAATTGATTCTGGCCTTAAATATTACAAAGTTCAACACAATCTAGAGAAGTGCAGGAAAATCCACCGTTTACTGTTCCTAAGAATAACAAGTAGGACTTCTCGCTTCAGTTGCACTGTACTTGTCGCAAACACAGTCAAATATACGCTCCAACACTGATGTGTGATGCTGTTTCTTCCAAATAAACACAGTCTGTTCAATGCTGTCTGTACTATGACAAATGTCAACAAGCGCTGACCTAGTTACTGCATACGCTCGATAGGACAGGTCACGCTGACATCGACTGTAGAGTTGTACTGCAAACTTGTACACTGGTGTTCATGTGTGTCGTATGTGGCCACAGGAAACCGTCTGGTATCAGTAGTTGACTTCTGTACAATGTCCACTGTGCAGGTTAGACCCAGGAATCTGGCCTACCACATTGATAAGAGTATAATTGATGTTCTTATCGTAGGTGCAGGTTAATGGTCATCACATTGTAGGAATGCTATTTGTTGGTGTAAGGTGTTATGATTGTCAACTCGCTAACCGACACAGGGTTGTACATACAGGTCACCTGGTCCATAAAGTAGTGAGGCCCTGGACAGGTGATGTTGACAATGAGTGAAAGTGTAAATGTCAATTGCGCGAATGTGTGGAATGTTCTGAAGTTGACATGTTGGTTAGAATACACTCATACACTCGTATGCAAGTCAATGATGTCCTGAACTGCTATTGACGTTTTCATATATTTATTGTGACACATACTCTGACATTACGGTTGACAGTCACTGAAACAAGTTGACACACACATTGTTGTATACGTGAAGAAATACATAGCATCTGGATATAATGGAATGATCGTAGGCAAGCACATAGTATTCTGATCTGTCTATAGTCTCATTCCTTAGCTGACTAATCGCGTCAGCCAATAAATATTACTTAATAATGGCTCCTTATCAGACCCTCTTCTGCCTAAGTCTTACAAGCCTTAAATCCAGCAAATGTTCATGGTAACGATCTTAAACCACCAGTAGTGGGGTTTTATTTTCCTTATAGATAACAGATCTCTATCATCATCAGATAATAAGGTTGTCCCTGTTCTCGATAGATGATTTTATTAAACTGGCAATGAGATCCAAAATGGCTTTACTTTTCAGTGAGCCTCGCTCACCCAAGGTGAAAATATGAAGCATAATTAAAGATGCTGTTCATACATAAATGTCCTTATTGGGCTCTGAATATTCTGCAATTAATAATGCTGGTCACATCAAATAACATAGGACTGCTAGGTAGCATATCATCTTCCTCTGTAGTCAATAATAATCTAGGCACGACGAAACGTCTGCCCATCTAGGCATTGCAGAAGGGTACATAAACTGGCTTCGTTACCTTGTTATGGAAATACACTGGCGAATAGCTCACACCATCTTTTGGCGTTAAGAACAAACACTGGGGAGGATTACCGACATAACAGTCATATAGAGAAACTATCTCCTTTCCCCAAATAAACCACGGAAAGATCCCATCTTCGGACTTCCCTGGTACAGACCAGCCATCGCAGAAAAAAACATAACGGAAGACACTTTTCAAAACACACCCGGTCTGGGCATGCGTTAAAGATAATCTCTGAACTCTATATTCAAGTGGGACAACTATATATTACATTCATACGAAGCAAATACTGAGTATTCGCCCTCTGTCTGAAGGTACGTTAGAACCAAAATATTTTCAAACATAACAAGTATGCAGACAAATAAATATCTTCCTATATATACTCTAAGAATCTGTGCGTAACACCTATACAGAATACAAATCATTTGACACTAGTGTGAGGTTACTATAGTAAAACAACCAACATGTAAAAATGAAATTAATATACCAGTCCAGGCACTAACACACCGCACACTGTCCAAACGCATAATGTCAAGTCAGGAAACATTAGTAACTTAGTCTCATAATGCAAAGCATCAAAATTTAAGTAATAGAGACAATAGATGATATGAGGCAGACAAACAAATCAATAATGGGTGACTGCGACATTTTGTCAAATGAATAATTATTGTGTGTATTTCAGTAGTATATGTCATGAATGCAACATATAACTGTAAGCAATAAAGACACTATTCTCATGTGTTGTGACAATAAATTACAGTATGGCGTATTTGCTCATTAATGTAATAAAGTCGAAGGTGAGTGTGACACAATTGTGGTCAAAACAAACTCAACACTTTCTAAACATGTCATGTTAATCCTAATTAATATCATACAAGTGAAGTCCATTTCCTTGATCCAAAGTCATTTTGAATGAAGAACTGTTAATATCAAGTTCACCAATGTATGTAGTAATACAATATTGCGAATGTCCATGATTGTCCACCATGTGATATGTTATTGTGATGAATTCAAATGTTTATTATTACAGTGATTTTCAATCGAGTCAAATCCGAGAAGCAATTTATTTGTTGTTTCCCCTTGCTGTTTTTTCGACAGTCATTTTATGGTTACTTCCCTTTATCTTGCTCTGTAAGTCGATTTATTGGGAAAAATAGCATAGTCGTACAAAAATCTCTGGAAAGAATCTCAGTTGTAATTTTTTCTCAGTGTCATGTTTTTCAGTATGCATGTGGCATTTACGTAATGTCTTTTAACCACCATACTAGAATTAATATGCTGAGTTCAATGAGGTGTTAGTCTATTTTGAACATCCAGAAAATCAGCATCATCATGTTGCTGTGCGAACCGTTTTTCCTTATCAGCAATGTTTCTGTGATAGGTGATGTAACTCTGTAGCTTAATTCACAGAATAATGATCGTACTCAATGTCAGACAACCTTTTTGATTATACTCATTGTTGTGGCAACGTATAGATGCATATGACCAATTCGTTATACATGGAATCTTTTGTTGATTAGGTCATTACGTATTATGTCTGTAGATTACATGTGAACTTGTGAAACATCTGTCTCTGTAGTGTTCACATGCGATATAGGATGCTTCACGCATCTCGACAAGACGTTGGCGACGATATTTTGGCTGCCCTTGATTGCCTTGATGTCGTAGTAGTAGGGCTGTGGAGCCAAAGATGCTCGAGCGGCTCTTTCGTTCTTGAATCGAGCTGTCTTGAGGTAAGACAAGGCACGTTGATCCGACTCCAGGGTAAATCGAGCTCCCGAAAAATACCGCTGTACTTTGGAGAAGCAGAACACAACAGCAAAGAGCTCCCTTTCAATGATAGGATAACGTTGCTCCGTGGGTGTTAATTTTCCGCTGACTTAGAGCATTGGGTGCATGCAGCCTTCAAATTCTTGCATCAATGTCCCCCCGATAGCTGTATTTGACGCATCGACTCTGAGGGTGAAAGGTATTGAAGCTTCAAGCAATCTCAAAATAGGCATTTTTGAAAATGAACATTTAAGAGCATTTAAGGCCACATCACAAACATGAGTCCAGATGACTCTGTTTGGGGAATCTTTCTTCACCAACGAAGACAAAACCGAAGTCATATCTGCAAAATTAGGTAGAAACTTTCGATAGAAGTTGACTAAACCAAGGAGACTGCGAACTTGCTTCTTAGTTCGAGGAATTTCAAGGTTTAAGATCTTAGAAATAGTAGAGTCCTCAGGTTTTAGAAAACCACCTCCTACTTTATGGTCTAGAAAGGAAATTTCAGTGAATCCCACTCTCGTCGTAGAGGGTCTAGCAGTAAGGTTATGTAGGCGCAAAGTATGTAACAAAGACTGAATACCTACAATATGTTCATCCCAAGAGCGATGAAATAAACAAATATCATCTATATAGGTGATTAAATCTTCTCGGTAGGAAAAGAGTCTTCGCATCATGCGAACGAAGGTAGCAGGAGCATTATCTAGACCGAAAGACATAAAATTGAACTGAAATAGACCGAGAGGTGTGGCGAAAGCAGTATAAGGCTTAGCTCTATCCGATAATGGCACTTGCCAATAGCCTTTGATGGGTCAAATTTCGTGAAGAACGTAGCAGAAGTCATCTTATCTAGAAGAGACTCGAACAACGGTAATGGTTCGGCGTCCTGAATGGTCAGGGAATTTAACTGCCTAAAATCTATGCAAATACGAATAGATTTATCTTTTTTTCTAATCAACACCATAGGAAAACTGTAAGGTGACTGTGATGGGGTAATAATGTTCAATTTCATCATTCGTTTTATTTCATCCTGAACCTGAGATTGTAAGTGAATAGGTATAGGATACGGTTTTAACTTGATAGGTTGAAAATCAGTAAGAACGATATCATGTTCAATGATATCGGTATGTCCAGGGACATCTGTAAGTACATCAGAGAAAGATACCAGTAAATGAGAAATTTTTCCCTCTGATGAGAAGATAGAGTTGGCGAAATGGAAACATCTTTCCAACTCTCAGTAGCTAACAGATGAACACTTGGCAACATTAAAAGTGATTCACAACCATCATACAAGTCAGACCCTTCCTCCTGTATAACAGCCAAAAAAGAATGACGATTGATAGACCCGTCAAAAGCTTTAAAGACTGGTTTAAGATGTGGAGGACGTGTATGAAACTGTTGCAACATATTAATATGAAACGTTTTTTCCTTTCCATTAATTGATAGAATATAGTCCCCATCTGACAGTTTATCAACAATCTTATAAGGTCCTCTCCAAGACATAAGTAATTTGTTGTCTTTATTTGGCAATAGTACATATGCTTCATCACCCGGCCATAATTGGCGTAGTTTCCTGTATTGGTTAGCAAACAACCTAGCCTTTAACTTTGCCTTTTCCGACTAATCTACTGCTATTTGGCATGCGTCGATAATCTTTTTTCTCAAATTGACAACATACTGATATGACGTTTGAACCTCTTCATTCATATCAGCTCCAATCAAAAGTTGTTTTAAAATTGACATGGGTCCTCTAGGCTTTGCCCCGAACACCCATTCAAATGGAGCAAATCCAGTATGCTCGTTTTTAATCTCTCTGTAAGCGAATAAAATCGCTGGTAAAACTCTGTCCCAATCCTGTGGATATTTAATAGTAACCTTACCTAGCATTTGCTTTAACGTTCTATTTAGAACTTTAATTTTACCATTTGATTGTGGATGGTAGATTAAGCTAAGCGATCTTTCAATCCCGAACATTTTCATGACCTGTTTCATTGCGTCTGATACAAATTGTGTTCCCCGGTCAGATAAAAGGTTTTCGGGAAAACCCAATCTACTGAAAACCAAAAATAGCGCATCTGCGATGTCAACAGTTGTGATTGTTTTCAGAGGTATCGCCTCTGGCCAACGAGTACACATATCAATGCATGTCAACACGTATTTATTACCCCTAGCTGATGTGACTTTTAATGGCCCAATAATATCAATGGCCATCTTTGCGAATGGCCGCAAAGAAATATCAGCTGCCTGAATCGGAGCATCATCCTTAGGCCTTTTTGTTGCCATACCTTGGCACACTGCACATGTGCGACAAAAAGATTTAACATCTTTTGGTAACCCCAGGCCAAAAGAAATGTGACAACACTCTTTGTTTTGTCCTTGAAATACCTAAATTGCCAGCGCACTCAATGTCGTGGGCATGTCGTAAAACAAATGGTCGAAAACATGCTGGTACCATAATCTGTGTTTTTAAGAGTTAGAATCTTCAAAATTTCTAACTAAAATACCATTTTTCAAAGTATACCAGTGTTTTGCATTATTACCAAATATCACCTCATCCAATCTTGCAACCTGAAAAAATTTTCTTAAAGAAACATCATCCTTTTGTCTTTTAATAAAGGTCTTCATATCAATGAGTTCCACCTGGAAATCATCACTCTCCTCTTTGTCATTATTCATTACCTGAATATCATCAGTATTTTTCTCATTATCATGATTTTCAATATCATTATTAAACTCATCATCATCAATTTCCTCTTCAGTGTTATTTTCATCATCCATACCCTCATCTAACACATTATCACTTTGTATGTGTCTATTCAGTTCAGCACAAGCCTGAGCTCTGGTAGTCACAGCATTTGAACATATGAAATGTTGTTGTTCCCATTTTTCAATATAATCTTTTGTACATTCATGAATGCCAGGAATGTTTCCTAAAATAATTCCTGCTATTGGACTATTCAAGAGGCACATAGGAGTTCTTCCTGTAAAATATGGAGTATCCAAAAATACATCCGCTGTTGGATAGTACTCCACTGTACCACCAAATGTAATACATTTCACCTCTTTTCCTGTATAATCTGATTGATCCACTAAAGCTCTGCGTACACAAATTGTCGTTGCCCCTGTGTCTCTCAACAGTGACACTAGCTGATTGTTCACAAAACCTTTATTAAGCACCAATGAACCAGTACTTTCAAATGAGGACATGACTGGCAAAGGATGTCCGCATAATAATCTTGGTACTTCCTGTGGCTGAAATAAAGAATTACAGTTAGTACAGTTATTACTGTTGGACAGATCAACTCTACACGAATTTGCATGTGCTACACCATTATTATTCTGACTCTGATTATTGTCAATATTATGTACAACAGCATTTGCACGTTCAGGGTTCCTCGACTGCCTGACATTATTGTTCTGATAAGAACTTCTATTGTTACCATAATTGTCATTACTTCTATGGTATGATCTATGTCCTCTGCATGATTTGGGATTATATCCTCCTCTATTTTGAAAATCATTAGACCTGAATGATGACTGTGGATTGTAATATCCCTCATCAAATGAGTTATAATTTCTTTGAGGTTGTTGGAATTTTTTGTTAAAGTTATATCTACCTCTGTTATGGCCAAAGTTATGGTTGTGATCGACTCTATAGTTTTTGTCAATACTAATAGATCTCTGCCTAGGTGTATTATAATTAACAGATCTGGCGGATGCTGCTTGCAGGGAATCCTTAATGTTATTTCTGCTAAGGATTCTATTTGGATGTGCCTCTTGATATTGTCGACCGAAAGTTTCAAGCTTAGCTAAATTCTCTGGTTTCCTTTCCTGCAAAAATGACAAGAATTCTCCATTAACAGAAGACAATACCCTGTCTCTCAAAATCAAATCAGATAGTCCTTCAAAAGTCTTTTCAATTTTGGATAAGTCAATCCATCTAGAAAAGTAAAGTTTACAAGCTGAAATGAATTCAGTAAAATCTTTACCTGAATCTCGCAATAATGACTTAAATTTTAACCTGTAGCCATCTTCATCCAATTGATACTTCTTAAGAAGCAAGATTTTTACAGCCTCATAGTCCTTTCTAGCCTGATCATCCATGGTACATACTGCAGTGAAAGCTTCATCCACTAATAGGTTCATGAGCCTACTAGACCAGGTAGTTTTATCAATATTAAATTCTTGACAATAAGTCTCGTATCTATTGAGGAAGCACGAAATATCGTCTATGGATGAGTTAAATTTTGGCAAATTGATCTTAAAATTAGCAGAATGATCTTTATTTCTTACCTCAGCACTCATAGGATTAACCTGTGGTTGTTGTAGTTTTATTTTTTCAATTTCAAAATCTGCCATTCTGAGTTCTTGTTGAGATCTTATCTCATCCTGAGCTCTAGCATAGGCCAATTTTTCTCTTTCAAGAGCCATCTCTTCTGCTCTTTTTTTCAGGCAATTCTTCTTGTCTTCTTTTTTCAGACAATTCTTCTTTTTTCAGTTCTTCCTGTCTCTTTATTTCCTTGTCTACATAGGTTTGCAAGGCTTCACCCTCCAAAGCAAAATCTTTTCCAATCTTTACCAAATCTTTTAAGGAAGTCTTGATTTACAATTATTGCGATTAGCAATATGAACACAATAATCTAACTTATATATATATGAATATGTCAGCAATATATTCAATACTTATTCAACCACTCTCAAATCACTCTTTGTATGCAATGACATATATTATAGTAGATGTTATATATTTAGCAAAGAAAAATAACAGAGATACAGACAAGATGACTGGATACAGTGACAAGAGTTAAAGTAAGATAATTCAAATAGTCAACTAAAGAAGAAATGTATGAATTGTAGCACAAATAAATAAAATGTTGCTCTATCACAATTATGACTAGACAAGTACGAATTCACAACATTTATGACATCTATTAAATAAATGAGAGTAAGGTCAGGCGAACAGTATCACAAACAATAATGAAATAAACTGAATAACAAATTACACTGAACTTCACTATAAAAACATACTTTACACTGAACAATACTGCACAACTAGATAAAACATGGATCTGTATACTTCACTTGAGGCAGTATCCCTCACAGCAATGTACGCCGGCCCCTCAATTTGGACTACACAGATGCATAACCTAAAGAACGCCTGCGAATCCATTTTGAAAAGACATATGTCGGTATAGAAATCGGATTACAGGTCCCAAGCCAACCTCCCGCTAATACAATATATAGACATAATAAAATACACATATGGTGAAAAAATTTGTTGGCAAACAGTTCTCATCAGCACACAAGCTGTATGTAACCGAAAATACACTTATCTGTTATGCCAGTACAGTTTCCTTCTGGACTCCACTTCACTCCAAGCAAGGAACGTTGAAAACTTTCAGCACAGACCAAGTTAGGCCTAGCACTCGAAACAGCTGACATGAAAGGACACCGCTATGGTCCAGCATTCACGTAAAAAAATTCGCCATCTTCGGCATCCAGCTGGTAACAGGAACTGTTGACAGTACAGAAAAGTCCTTTTCCTGACGAAAAAATTCAACTTTGACTGGAAGTTGATAATGACTTGTAAAAATGTTCCGTTACTTTTCAATTGACTTGGCAGACGATACAGGTCGCACTCTTAAACATATTTTTCATCCTTGAAAAATGTAGCTTCGAAAAACTTTTTTCTTTCACCTTGGAAAATTAAGATCCTTCGGCCTTGGCCCCCATTGATACGGGATCGGGTTTGTTGAATGTGTGCTTGTGGCTTTCTTGTAAATATATTCGTTGAATATATTATATATTTATTAGGACACTGTTTTAGAGCAAGTGTCGCTATGAGTATGACCTTTTCAGTCCCCACCCGAACACCGTAACTTTAAAAATACGAATCACTTCTCAAGGCCAGGTTGGACAATTCACAGAATACTTTATTTAACATCTTGACAGCTCCAATATACTTCAGAGAGAATATGTTCATGCATATAAGGCATCAATATGACGGTCTATAACGTCGTATTACAGTCCCGTACTAAGAAACATGTCGAAGACATTTTCACACAATTTATTTTAATAGAAAGTAACTCACGTACTTCACAGCACCCTCTTCAGATTGTTCATAAAATAACTAAACATACCACACGGAGGTTTATGGGTAAGCTAGTGATGGTACAATGTAATGAAGATCATATATCTCTCAGGAGCAAATACACACGCGTCCAATCCCTTGAGATGCCACACATAGAATCCTTGCAGGGTACGCTTTGGTTAGCCGACTTAAAAAGTTCACGTCTGCAAAGGTGGCCAGCAGACGTAATGACGTCACTTCCTGAAACCAAGACAACGTCTCCAAACAAATCAATAAGGAAGTCGAAAAGAGACAACCAATGTTATGAAATTTACACATAACACTATCCTATCTTATCCTATCTGTCCGTCCGTCCGTTTGCTCTACCCTGCTCTGTCTGTCTGTCTGTGGCGAGAAGGATGTAGGATAGAAAATAATAAATATAGTTCCCAGCAATGGAGAAGAGAACTGGTGAAATAGTGGCAGAGATGGCACAGGACAAGTCAGGTAGTTAACTGCACAGTTCTAGATGGTAGCTGTAGAAGAGAGCTGTTATGTAAGTCACCTTCTCGCTATACCCGTCTTATGCTCCAATGGTGTCTCTGTTAGTAGTGAGTGGGAAATGCAGCTCGTCAATTAACCTTACCAATTTAAATATTAAATAATTCTCTTAATTTCCACAAAGTAACAAAATTTCGAACAGAACTGGAATTTTACAAAATAAATCAACAGCGATGTGTTGTTTCTTCAAGGTAACTATTACTTATCTAGTTCAGGCCCTCCACTATGGACACTTTCCGTCATAAATTAGGTGTTGATTTCCAATATACGTATTCCCTGGACAGGTAGCTCAATTCTACTATCCGGTGAATTGCAGAGGTGGTCTTTTAATCACCCACACCTCAGTCGGTTATGCTTCAGCTCAGAAGCTTTTGTTGTGACTCTCGGATAAGAAACATGAAACATATGCACAGATTATGGTATCTGTTTCCTACCACCAAAGGCAATCTTCCGATGATGGTGGGCAACTATAGATCAGAATCCTCATTTAGACAACATAATCCATGAGGTCGTGGTCATGTAAATCAAAGAAGTACGTCATACAGTCAATAAAATACATCAATAGACTATAGACAACATTTACACATTTTTCAGAATTCTGTCGTGATTACTTTTCTTTGGTCTTAAGTTGAGCCAAAAGTGGTGTCCCTTTAAAGATATTACATCAACGAAATTGTAAATTGAACGAAGGAAACTAAGGCAGCGAAGAAGCAGAGGAAGAAGGAGCAGAAGAAGAAGAAGACGAACTCTTTGGCATTCAGCATCTAAAAGCTAAGCTCTGAAAAGGACTAAGCTTTTATAGCTAGTATTGCGCAGTCCTGATCAGTACTTCTAGCTGCGTCATGCTGTTCAGGATTGTGCAGGTTATATTTAGTAGGAACCAGTTTCAGTTATCAGCACAGCGTTTAGAGTACCAATATTAAGATAGTTAGTTAATTCAAAGTCAATGTTAACATTACTATTAAATATTACAGCAAATTTATATAACATAAAAATACTTGTAACCCAATGATTAATACAAGTTTAACATATCCTTTGTGCTAGACCTTCTTCAGAGACACTATTACGAATCTGAGCTAAGTGATTTATGCAAACTTGCTCACAAGCAGGTCCGCTTTGCTTTTCTTAACTATTCGCTGTGGCTATGTGGCTTCGACAAGCGTGTGTCAGTTCGCTTGGCGTCTTTTCAGCTCCGAAATTTTGAGAGTGTAGAATTGAGTCTGAGCGGGCTTATATACCCAACCTAGATCTACCCGTTTCCTTCTCGGAGGTCTGCGCTTGAGTTCACTTTTCTGCTGGTAACTTTTTCAAATGGTACTGATGACGGCCATATCGACTTTCTCACTCCCTAGTTCAGGGGTAGGTGGATTCAGCACTCTCTCAGCCCGGTAGGACTCTACCGAGTTAGCGACATTCTGCTCACTTTTGTGTGACGTCATCATCAAGTGAAGTACGTTGCACTGTGTCGTTAGAACTGTGGCTCAGTGCATCCGATTTCAACATGTATTTATGTCGGGTTGCATTCCTTAGCTTTTGACTGTCCCCAGCCCACCTCCAAGGCAGCGCAATAGTGTCTCTACTTGACTGGTATCGACAACAAAACGTTGACATTTTTAATGTCAATATTTATGTCTCCATCTTAGCAAGAGGAGATCACTGGCAGCGATGAACATCAGCTTAATTCCATTGCGATAAATTGGCGGAGAGTAAAACTGTTGTTAAAACTGAACAAGGAACCACAACAAGCTGAACACAGATACTAACGTAGGGGAGTGAAGTATTAATAACTTCATTATACTAGGTCCAGCTTTATGAGGTAGAGTGACCACCAGAACCGGACCAAAGGATATTTTTTTGGGTGCGAGATCTCGTGATGGTGCCCTGATGCGATACTCTTTTGCGCAGCAAATAGGAAATATTGTTTGAAAGGTATTTATCGCGCGTGAAGGGATCGAGGCGCATGTATTTGTGCAGTTGGGTGATGACGTTTTTTGTATTTTTGTGAGCATACGCAGTATACAAACGTGTTTGTGTTTTTACTACGAACGTGTTGGTACGCGGTCCTATACGTGGACAAAGTAAATGGATCCCGAATGTCAAAAGGGTATCATAAATATATAAGGACCCCTACTCATTTAAGTCAATTGTATATTCTTGGATGAGTATATTGGGCACAAGTTTGAATACTTACAATAATCTTGTTTCAGGATTTTAAAATGGAAAATTATACATAACGGATTAGGTCTCTTTATAAAGTGAGACAAATAAGGAGATGGCTTGAGTTATGACCAAGGAATATGATCTTGTCGGATTTGTAATGTGTCATGTACGACAAAGAGATGTATGAATATTAAATTCCTGTTGGATCAGACAACGATGTTTATATATTCATATATTTATTACTTTCGAGAAGTTGTATTGGACATTGTTGTCCCCTTTACGCGTTGCTATAATTTTGTCTGACATAAAACGAATACGTGTAAATTAAAAACACACACCTCCTGCGTAACACGCCGCTCCCCCTTTCTTTTATGCCGTACTGCATTGCAATCTTCGCGAATAAATTTCATGCTACTAGGTTGGGTCACACTTTAATTTCCGCAGACGATGTTCATATGGCATTTAACAAATATATAATACACTTTTTAAAACCTTACGGTAGGTAAGTAAAAAGAATGGTTGCTGATTTTTATATGGGCGCTCATTGCACTGTGTTTGAAAAAAGAAATAATATAGACAAGAAGAAATCGAAAAACGTATATTTAAGAAAAGAAATCAATGTAAACGTAAAAATAGTTCGTACAAAACAACACAGTTTCAAATGTTCATCTAAAATTTAGCGAAGGTTGTAACACTCCATTCCCACACGGCAGTATCTGCTATGATACTTCCGTTACCTTTTTTATAAATAGTGTGAACGGATTGATGACGTCATTATATAAAAGATACCCTCAATTCTATCTAACAAAAGAAACTTAACATAGACACAAAAGACAGTTATAGGAAATGACGACAAGATGACGTTAACGTTACTAGTGCAGTATCGATGACATATACATTAGTGGTACACAAATAATTGTAACCAGTGGTTTTAGCCAATAGATTCATTGGACTAAGGGACATCCGTTATGAAGACGAATGTTTACAGGTCTTTTAGCTACTGACCTTGCAACGAGATGGTCGTGATATTGAGACAGACCGATGTTGAAGTAGACTCAGATAGACTCAAGCTATTTTATCCCCTGACATTGGACAGTGTATTTCTTGCTTTGACGCAGAAATGGTATGAATTCGCTCGATGTGATATATTATGAATTCGCTCGATTTGAAATATTATGAATTCGCTCGATTTGATATATGTCAATGACAAACAGTCATTTGTGTTTAAGATCGAACATTGTTAGAATAGTTTTTTTGGAACATATTTATTTTGGAGATTAGCTCCCTAATTGTCTTCCACTCTCCCATCGTTCAAAATACACCAGCTTCTTAGTTGGTTTTGACGATGACATTCTGCATTACATAACAGCTACATACGAAACTGGAATAATACCAAATTCCCTTTGGTACCAGTTTCCAACGTAATATAATAGAGTAGGACATTGTAATCTGCAACCGACACTATAATTATATGATCAAATCGTCTATGAAAATTGGAAGACTTGTAAAATAAAGTTATTGTTGGAACTTCTATCATGGATTAGTTCTGCATTCAGTTTGGATGATCTCTGATGAAAGAGTACTACATTATATGTCACACAAAGTCCAAGGAAACCGAATCAAATAAAAACCTGGGTCCCGTAAAATATCGAAGAGAATTTCTACCTCTGGTGAACCAAACCAGTACTCTCGTTTTATGACTATTCAGAAACACTTATTAAAAGGAAAAAGAGAAAAGATAAAAATATAAAATAAACTTTACCCAGTATGTAAAACGGGTACATACTTAGAGGGCAAACCTCGTGCTCCCGTCACATGAGAGAGGGTAAATTGGTGCCCCTGTCACATAGGAGGGGTAAATTGGTGCCGTGACCAGGATTCGGTGGACTGCTAAAAAATGACGCAACCGAACCCACACGTGGATAATTACATGGATGTTTTGCAAATGCAGCATAACCAACAACAGGCATTAATGATGCAGAACCCACAGCAAAATCAACCAGAAATGAATGCACATCAAATACCACTTCCAGTGGATCCTGTTGAAACAAACCTAATGGCATTACGTAACATGACTGACACTCTTCAACGTGTTGACCAACATGCGAAATTTAACAATATAAAAAACTTTATCACACCGTTCAATGGGGATTCGAAAAGATTTCGACAATGGATGGTTGACGTGGATAAATTCGCCTACTTGATAGATGCAGTTGAAAAAAAAAAAAAAAAAAAAAAAAAAAAAAAAAAATACACACACACAAATAGTAATACGTCTTACAAGGAGAAGGACAAGAAAAACCTACGTTGCGGCCACAAGGCCTTCGTCAGGGACAGACAAACAAGAGACAGGAGGGAAAGAAAATGAGAATTAAGTAGAGAACATGAAACTATAAAAATAAGAGAAATAAAACTCCCTTAATATTAAGTCCAGTCACATGTGAAGCAAAGCAGGATGGCTGCCACTAAACCGGAAAGAGGAAGTAGATAGTACATAAAGATAAGAAATAATGAAAACAAGGACTGGAAAAGAGTAAGAAAAAAGTAATCAATAAATAATAAATAAAATAAAAAATAAAATATAAAATAAAATATAAATAAATAAATAATAATAATAAATAAATTTAAAACAAATAAATAAATAAATAAAAACTAAATAAAGAAATAAATAAAATAAAAAATAATAAAGGAAAAAAATAATTTAAAAAAAAAAAAAAATTTTAATAAAATAAAATAAAATAAATAAACACAAATAAAAAAATTGAAAAAAATTAAAAAAAAAAATAAATAAATAAATAAATAAAAAAAAAAAAAAAAAAAAAAAATGATCGCATCAAAGTAGAAAGTCATAATACAACAGGGACTCGATAGAGAAAGGCGTCTCAGAGAAAAGAATGTTGGGTATTCAAACCGTGTGGTTTGAGGCAACCCATAAGATGGATGAGGCGTTGTTCCTGGCGAAACCGACTGTTGGCGTCCGAGGAACAGTATCTGATGGCTGTCACCTGGATGTCAGTGGCACCGTGGTGGTCAGGGCCATTGAAGTGGATGGCCACAGGTGTGGAATTAAACTGAGAGATGCAACTACAGACATTGACAAGAAGAAAATAATTTTTTTTGTCATCAGAGGGCCTGGTCACAGATTTTGTCCGACGGCGGGCAAAGGCATTTCCGATGGAGACCTTTGAAGAACTCAAGAAAATATTGGTATCAAGATACTCAGAGATTACCGACGCTGAGCACGCGTGGACGATGTTAAGAAGAATAAAGCAAGATCGACAGGAAAGTGTTCAAATGTACGGAGACAGGCTATTAAACCTCGCCGAAGATGCTTTTGTTGGAGGTAACATTCCATCAACTGATCTGGAAAAACATCTAGTCGGAATTTTTGTGGACGGACTGTATTCTGATTCACTGAAAATTCATCTACTCAGAAAAGATCCTCAGTCAATAACTACCTCAATACAATTAGCTGTTTATGAGGAGAATGTGAAGAAAAGATTCCAATAACGGATTGGAAGGTGTCCGGTACCAGAGTATGAATACCAACATACCCAACATGATCAACAAATGCACCAACCTATGGAAATTGATCATTCGAGACATCGATGGGACAGAAATCAAGAACATCACAGAAGATCATTCAATAACTCATACCAGAATCAGAGAAATCCAGCACTACAGAGTAACCACAGAAGAGACTACAGAATACACAATGTAGAACCCCAACAACCAACCACCGTCTGTTTTAACTGTGCAGGTCAAGAACATGTAGCAGGAAATTACAGAAATTCACAGCCCAGAAATCATTTTGGGGACAACAATTCAAGACCAGAAATACATCATAGAAATTATCAGTATCGAAATCACTATCAGACAAATAATAATAGAAGACATCATCAAAACAGAAATGACTCCCAACCAACCTCAAGGGGAATGGGAAACGGAAGGACCTCACATTAACAGAGATCGGATGTGATGGTCTGCAGAATCGATCTCTATCTGATAAACCAGCGACATTAAAAGAAGATCAAGCCTACATAAATGTTATCCCAGACCCTTGTTCTTGCATTTTAAAAATAGGAAAACAAAACTTCAGAGCTCTCATAGACACTGGCGCGACGGTTAGTCTGATTAGAGAGAAGTTGTACCATCAGATAAAACATATGACGAAGTTCTCAAGACATACAGTAAGAATGAAATCAGTAACGGGACAGGATCTGAAAGCATTAGGAACTGCCTATATACATTTCAAGATGGGAGAAGAAATGCTAGAACACTCATTTATTATAACGAGAGGACTGTCTAGAAATTTTATAATCGGGAGAGACTTCCTTAGAAAGAATAATGCCAGAATATACTTTGATTTGAAACAGCTCAGAATAAATGGCAGTTATATACCTCTACAAGATGACGTACATATCGCAACGTTGATAAGAACTGCCGCTCCAGTAACTTTGAAGCCGAGTTCTATCACTGTAACAAAGGCTCGAATAAAAAACTCACCTTATTGTTGCGTACATATTTTTTATATGTCGCACAGATTACAGTTGATACGATTACAAATGAAAATGTAACTATCTGTTTGATAAAAGGATATTTATTTATGAACTTACAACTTTTAAGAAAGGGGAATAACTCAGAATAGTAAATGTGTATTTATTCTTTGGGTGATCGGTTCCTGTTTTGTTCCCGTGTATTGAACAAGCGGAGGAATCTAGATTTATATCATTTTATGTCCATTATAGCTGGAAACGCAATATACAAGAGCAAATGAAGAGGTGGACAGAATATTTTGGGGACCTTCTCAATAGACCAGCTCCACAAAACCCGCCGGACATCCAGCCAGCAGAAGAAGAGCTACAAATTAACGGTGAAAGACCAACGAAGGAAGAAATAAAGAAAGCCATAAAGCTTCTAAGAGATGGAAAAGCGTCTGGACCTGATGGCATTCCAGCAGAGGCCATCAAAGCAGATATCGACACGGCTACAGAGATGTTATATAAATTACTTGGTAAAGTCTGGGAAAAGGAAGAGATACCAGCAGAATGGAAGGAAGGATATCTGGTTAAGTTGCCTAAGAAGGGAAATTTACAAGAGTGCACAAATTATAGAGGAATAATGTTACTATCAGTGCCATGAAAAGTATTAAACAGGATTATCCTTGAGAGATTAAAAGAGTCCATAGACAAGAAACTGAGAGATGAACAAGCAGGTTTTCGACAAAACAGATCATGTACAGACCAGATAGCCACTTTGAGAATAATAGTTGAACAAAGTCTGGAATGGAATTCACCACTATACATCGGATTTGTGGACTACGAAAAGGCATTTGACAGTGTAGACAGAGAATCACTTTGGAAATTGTTGAGGCATTATGGAGTTCCCCTGAAGATCATTAATTTAATAAAGAAAACATATAAAGACATGACATGCAGAGTTCTTCACGAAGGACAGCTTACAGAACCGTTTGGGATAAGAACAGGAGTGCGACAGGGATGCCTCTTGTCTCCATTTCTTTTCTTGCTGGCAATAGATTGGGTTATGAGATCATCGGCAACACACAACAGAAATGGAATCCAGTGGACTCTGACTAAGCAGTTGGATGATCTGGATTTTGCTGATGACTTGGCTCTTCTGTCCCATAGCCGTAATCAGATGCAGGACAAATTGAAAACACTTGATGAGAGGTCACAGCAATTGGGTCTGAAAATACACAGGGAAAAGACAAAAATAATGCGAATAAATGCAGGTAATGATAACAGGGTTGAACTTGAAGAAACACCAATACAAGATGTAGAATCATACACATATCTTGGCAGTAATATAGACAAAGTTGGAGGGACAGACAGCGATATCAAAATAAGAATACAAAAGGCAAGAGGAGCTTTCATTGCATTGGGAAATATATGGAGATCAAGAGAAATAGGATCCAACACGAAAATAAGAATCTTCAACTCAAATGTGAAGTCAGTCCTATTGTATGGCTCAGAGACATGGAGAACAACAAAGACAACAACCAAAAAGCTACAGACTTTCATAAATGGGTGCTTGCGTAGAATAGAGGGATTAAAATGGTATGACAAGGTTACCAACGTGGAACTGATGACAAGAACTAGACAAGTGCCAGTGGAACAAGAAATGAGAAGAAGACGATGGCGATGGATAGGACACACACTGAGAAAACCTGTTGATAGCATTACAAGGCAGTCCTTGTTCTGGAACCCCCAGGGCAAGAGAGGCAGAGGAAGACCAAGAAGTACATGGAGAAGAGAGTTGGAAACAGAGGTGAAAATGATGAGGAGAACATGGAAAGAACTTGAGATGATGGCACGTGACAGGAGGACTTGGCATGTGTTTGTTGAAGGCCTATGCTCCTGTGGGAGTGGAGGGTTATGAATGAATGGAATAGCTGGAAACAGATTGTTCTCGCTTAAGGTTTTGCAGGAATATTGAAAGTCCGAATCTAGGTTTACTGTTTGTCTGTTTGAGACGATTCGGTCTTATATCATGTTATCTTTGTGTGTCTTGGCTGGATTATTTCTTCTTACACGCTCAGCGGAGGAAGATAAGAGAGTGTGTTCTTCGGTTATGGAGTCTGGCGGGACGCCATGTCGAGCGGTCCAAAGTTTTGTGATCTCAAGTTATCATGGGAAAGAAGATTGTGTCTTCTAGGACTGTTTTAGTCTATGTGTTCCCAGTATTGTTTCTATTACGCCAGAAAAGTGTTTTTTGTGCTTGCTATTTATTCTTGGCCAAGGTAAACGTACTTTTACTGACTTCGTTCCTAGGCTTACGATGGGTTATGTTTAGGCCTACATGATATCGTCTAGCAGCACTAATAATGTTTCTACACAGCAATTATGAGGACAGATAATGCTGATATTGGTGGAAACTTTGATATCCTTATGAAGTGAATCTTTCTAGAAGTTTGTCGTCTCACCGTTGTGTGAGTGATGTTAAGGACCAAGGAAGCCATCTTGGAATCCGAATTATTGTCAATCATTCATCAGAGAACAGGGATGCCACCCCCCCCCCCCTTACTACCCGATAATGATCCAGAGATCATATTTATGGAAGAAAGATCTATTATGGGAGATTTAGCATTTACTCCGAAGATATGTACTAAATGCTATTTGAAGAAATCTTCACGAGAGTACAAGCTACACTCATGCTAAGAGAGATTCTGTACTGTCACTATGAACATTAAGTATAAACTGACGTGATATCAGTAACTGATATATATATATATATATATATATATATATATATATACATATATATGTCATATATATATATATAGATATATATATATATATATATATATATATATATATATATATATATATATTTGTATTAACTATGGAACTCTGAATGCTTGTCTACAAATGTTCCAGTATGAGGTTAATCAGGATGAATGCTAACTTAAGATGATACACCATTGATCAACACTATGCTGTTTATGTCGACATGTGTTCCTGTAACCATACACGTACTGTTCCAGTGTGCGTCTCATTAAACGTTATAAAAAGACCACAGTAGTCCCTGTAATCCTTGACTTCTAAATGTGAGAGTATGAATACATTGCTACCAAGTTGTCAACTCTTCAGAACCATTCTACCATTCGCGTACAATGCACTCTCACTTCAATGTTTACACTACCCTGTGTAGGTCGAGTTGACCTGTGTCTGTCTTCACTGTGACAGCACCCCTTTGAACACGATTGTAACCATACAACCAACAGATTACCAGCCATCATTGACACTACACCACACCATAATTTTACAGTGGAGTCCAAACTAACAACACTTTACAGCGGTGGCCACTATACCCATTACAAGAGAATGTAGTAAGAATCATCAGATCTTTACAGTGGTGTGCCAGCTTCCTGGGTCAACCTGCACAGTGGACATATTTGAGAAGTCAGCTACTGAGACCAGACCATTCCTTGGGGCCTGTTACGACACACGTAAACACCGGCAGTACAACTTTACAGTCGATGTCAGCGCGACCTGTCCTATCGAGGTATACAGTAACTAGGTCAGCGTTTGTTGACATTTTTTGTTGATGGACATTTGCCTTAGAACAGACAGCATTACACATCAGAGTTGGAACATATATTTGACAGTGTTTGCAAAATGTACAGTGCAACTGAAGCGAGAAGTCTTACTTGTGATTCTGAGGAACTGTAAACAGTGGATTCTCCTGCACTGCCATAGTTTGTGTTGAACTTTTATGATTTAGGCCAGATTTGATTATTTAATAAAGTACCATAGTACTGTAGCATTATTGCGTATAACTGAGCCTTCTTCGCAACACATTCTATCTGCAACACATTACATTACATTACATTATGAATATTTATGCTATATGTACATTTATGTTTACATGTTTATATGTGATATTTGTTTGTATTCTGCGGGTTGTTGTTTCGGTTGGGCGGAGTCTCCCTTAGATCATACCACGTGATAGAGGTCGTCTATCGTGAGCGTTTTCTATAGGGTGTGCAAATTTCCGATACTGGAATTTGCAAAGCGACTGCTGTTGCTATTTTTTGTTAGTTGTGACGATATGGTCAGTGTTGTTTTCGGAATTTTCTTCACATTCTTTAGTTTTGTTTTGATTTGTTTGTAATTTGTTGGTCTACCCTTTTCTATCTTTCAGTTTCATACAACATTTATATTTATATACTGTGGCGTTATTTGTATTTGTTATCCTCTTGCGGTTTATTTTTTATTGTTTTTTCCATTTGATTTATTTGATTTCCGCAAATGTTTTCATGTTGTCTTGTATAATTGTTTTGTTATGTTCTTGATCGACTGTTACTAAAGGTACACAGTTGATTAGATAAGACACTATTTCTTGTGCATTGCACTTATGTTATAGAGTGTTGCAGCAATTTATAATTGTTAGTTTACAAAAAAATATACAAGACCTTGATAAGGCTTGTCTCACACAGATATTGTGATAGTGTGCTGATTAATCCAGTGATTAAGAACTTTTTGCTATATTACCTTGAAATATATTTTATTATTATTGTTTCAAGTGAGTAGTATCATTGTCAGACATCATGTCTACATTAGAATACTTTATTGCACAAGGGAGATCCCTTGATAAGACTGGTATAGACTTAGAACAATGGGCAGTTGCTCAATATGACAAAGCATTAGCTGCTGAAGAGAGAAAAGCTGCTGCTGCTGCTGAAGAGAGAAAAGCTGCTGCTGAAGAGAGAAAAGCTGCTGCTGCTGCTGAAGAGAGAAAAGCTCTGGCTGAAGAGAAAAGATTAGAAAGAGAAGCTGAACAAAAGAAATTGCAGATACAGACTGAGGAAAAAAGATTCCAGATGGAAATGGAAAAAGAAAAAAGAAAAGATGAAGCTGCTGCTGCTGCTGAAGAGAGAAAAGCTGCTGCTGCTGCTGAGGAGAAAAAAGCAATGAGAGAACATGAACACCAAAAAGAACTTTTAGCATTTGAGTTAGAAAAGTTAAAATTAACAAACATAAGTAATGTTAATCAAGCATCTGGTGGTAATGGTAAACCCTTTACTTACAAGGTCAAGGTACCAGCGTTCAATCCTTCCAGTGATGACATAACATTCTGGTTAAATAGATTTGAACGCTCTTGTCGAGCTCATAATGTGGACAAATCACAATATGCTAACCAGTTGTCAGAAAATTTGAAAGGTGATTCTCTGACTAGTTTAAGTTTGGTTGAAGAGGCTGACAAGGATAATTATGATGTTATTAGGGCAGCCTTATTAAAGAAGTACCAGTTATTTGAAGAAGGTTATCGGAATTTGTTTAAGACAATGGTTCCTGAGGCAGGTGTAGAATTCTCAGAATTCATTGCAAGGACACGTCTTACATTTGATCGTTGGATTGAGTTGTCCAAAACAGAAAAGACATATGAAGCCCTTATAGACTTGATACTCAGAGACAAGATTATGTCAAGTATAAATAAACCATTCCTTGAATTCTTACATGAGCGTAAACCCAAGACACTAAAAGAAATGGAACAGTATTGTACCCAATACGTCACTGCACATCCAGACGTAGCTATTAGCAATACTAAGGTTAGGGAAGGTATGCCAGTTGCTTCAGCAACACCATACAACCCTAATCACTCACGCAGATTCCAAGAACCTCAAAATAGGTTTAATAAAAAAAGGTATCCATAACGGTTATCAGAACCAAGGTAACCAATCATTTCAGGGTTCTTCTTCGAATACCTGGAGACGAGCCGACAGCCCGCGATTCAGGGGCGGTCATAATTATAGAAACTTTCGCAAAGGAAGTCATTATAGAAATTATCCAAGTTTTCCATCATGGAGACAACAAGATCATAATTACAGAGATACTCATTATAATGAATATGATAATAGTAACCAAAGGAACTATGACTCAAACCCAAGTAGGGGTTATAACAGTGGAAACAAGGATAATTACAGAGGCAATAATAACAGAGGTAGAGCACAATACAAAAAACATAAATCTCATTACCAGGCGAACTCTGCACAGCAAGAGTCCCACGAAGCCTATAAACAAAATAAAGATAATGATGACTCTAATAATATGGCATGTGCCGCTTTTGATTTTGGGAGAGCATCTAAGTGCCCCCAATGCAAAACATTATTTGAGCCAACCACAGTGTCTACTTTAAGCTGTGGCCATCCTCTTCCCGCTCTTCCTGCGTCAATCGCGCATGATGGAAGAGGTTCTCTGGTCTTACACAAAGGTTTAGTAAATGACAATCCAGTCTCAGTACTTTTTGATTCTGGATGCACAACAATTGGTGTTAGGCAGTCACTCATAGATCCTTCTCATGCTACAGGCAAAATAGTCAAATGTGTAACATTTGGCGGCACCATAGAGAAATACTCTACCGCTATCATTAGGATTGCTACTCCTTTTTTCACAGGAGATGTACACGCATGTCTTTTGCCGAATCCGATCGCTGATCTTATCATCGGTCGCATTCACGGAGTCAAAGAATGCACTCCGCAACAAATTTCCAGTTGGGAAAAGCAAAATATGCAAACTGCTAATGCTGTAGTCACAAGAGCTCAAGCTCTCAATATGCCTGAAACTTCATCTACTGAAGATATTGAAGTGCATATCCAAGATGATCCCTTGGTAATTTCTCGTGACTCGTTTATAAAACAACAAGAAGAGGATCCGACTCTTAAGAAATTCTTCACTCTTGTAACGAAAGGTGATCCGAATAGAGATACCAAGCGTAAATCTTGGATTACAATGAAGAATGGTGTACTTGTACGTATGGTGCAAGACTCCACTAATTCAAGTCATTCTCAGATTCTTGTACCCAAGAAGTTGAGAGTTAAAATTTTACAACATGCGCACGACTCTCAGTGTGCTGGACACATGGGTTTTTCCCGTACAAAGTCAAGAGTTCTTGCGGCTTTCTTTTGGCCTTTCGTGAATAAGGACATACGGATCTATTGTCGATCTTGTAAAGTATGTCAAGAAGTCAAATCCAAAGGTCCTCGTCATGCTGCGCCTATTCAGGCTGCAGACATTCCTATTCGACCATTTCAGAAAATGGCGATAGACATCATTGGTCCATTTAAGATCAAATCTGCTAGAGGACATCAGTTTATCTTAACGTGTGTGGACATGTGCACACGTTGGCCAGAGGCTATCCCTCTGAAGAGCATTACTACTGCTGACATTGCAGATGCTCTTTGGCTTATATTTTCTCGCCTGGGATTCCCCGGAGAAATATTATCAGATCATGGCACCCAACTAATATCGGATACCATGTCTCAAGTAATGTCTACTCTACAGATAGAGATATCTTTGAGTAGCATCTATCATCCTATGTCCAATGGGATGGTAGAACGGCTAAATAGAACACTTAAGAACTTATTAGGAAAGATAACTGAGGATCATCCTCAAGATTGGGACAGGGTTCTACCCGCGGCCCTCTTCGCTTACAGGGAGGTCCCCAATGAACATACAGGATTTTCTCCCTTTGAACTTGTCTTTGGCGCGCGGCCGCGCGGCCCTATGTCTTTGCTTCATGATCTCATAACAGCGGACAATATTGACGATGACACAAAATCCTCTTACGAATATGTCATCACGCTGAGAGAAAAAATTATCGAAGCATGCAAATTAGCAACGTCCTCTTCTGTATTTGCTAAACAGAAGGCAAGGCAATTTGCTAATAAGAAAAGAACTTTACGACAACTTTGTCCTGGTGACAAAGCATTTGTTTTGCTACCTTGTAGGGAAAATAGACACCTTATTTCTTGGAAAGGTCCGTACGATATAATATCGAAAATTTCAGATGTTGACTATATTGTCGATATTAATGGGAAGCATAAAACCTTCCACATCAATATGCTTACGGAATTCCATGAATGTCCTGACTATTTACAGCCTATTTTCCAGGCAACGGACGATTCTCCAGTTCAACATGGTCATTACTCATCACTGTCCGTTATACAGGATGAGGAAACAAGTTTTTTCGGATGTTAATCTTCCGCTTCCAATGATCCCACTTCATTCTAGTGAATCATGGAAACACGTTACTGTTTCTCCTGATTTGTCTCTAGGAGAACAGCGACAGGTTTCGGCTATGTTACAAACATTTCAGGATGTCCTCACTGACATCCCTGGGCAAACTCATGTCATTGAGCATGACATTATTCTAACTGAACATACTCCTATTAGGGTTAGACCTTACCCTATCCCTATACATTTTCAAGCACAGGTTGAAAAGGAGTTAGATGAAATGATAGATTTACAAATAATCGAACCATCCACTTCTGCTTATTCTTCGCCGATGGTTATTGTTCGAAAAAAAGACAATAACATACGTCTTTGCGTTGACTATCGCAAATTGAATCAAGTGACGAAGTTTGATGCTGAACCTATGCCTTTACTAGAAGAGCTACTTACTCGACTTTCTAAATCTCATTTTTTCACTAAACTTGATTTGTCTAAAGGATATTGGCAGGTTCCATTATCCGAACGCGCCAAACCTCTTACCGCTTTTTCTACTCCTAGAGGTCTTTTCCAATGGACTTTTATGCCTTTCGGCCTTATGAACGCACCAGCTACATTCGTACGCATGATGCGTCGAATCCTATCGTATCGGTCAGATGTCATTGCTTATCTAGACGACATCTGTCTTTTCAGCGATACTTGGGAAGATCACTATTCAGGGTTAGTTGAATTGTTATCAACTCTACGCGAGCATAACCAGACAGCAAAATCATCTAAAGCTTGCATTGGTTTTAGCAAAATTGCTTTCCTAGGCCATCGAGTAGGTCATGGTTTCCTGAAGACAGAGGACCATAATATCACTAAGATACTTAACATCTCTATCCCTAAGACTAAAAAGCAAGTGCGAAGTCTTTTAGGTCTCATACAATTTTATGGACGATTCATTCCGAATCTGTCCTCTATCATGGCACCTCTTTCGACACTACTAAAGAAAGGGTCGCCTAATATGGTTCACTGGTCTCAGGAATGCCAAATCTCACTAGATAAGATCAAAACTATGTTTTCAACACCACCTATTTTAGTGTTACCTACTACAGATAAGACATTTGTTCTTCGTAGTGACGCTTCATCCACTGGGATTGGAGCGGCACTAATGCAAGAGTACTCTGGAACTCTGCATCCTGTAATGTACATATCCAGAAAACGTAATGCTGCAGAAAGGAATTACTCGGTTTTAGACCGGGAATTATTGGCGATGGTTTGGTCAATTCTCAAACTTCAAAGATTCCTTCTTGGTGCACATTTCATAGTGGAAACTGACCAGAAAGCTCTTACTGCTATCCAAAGTAAGATCTTGAAGAGCTCGAGATCAACTCGATACGCGATCGCTCTTCAACCTTTTCATTTCTCGGTACGAGCTATCCGTGGTTCAGAAAATGTGATGGCGGACATTCTGTCGAGATGCCCACATGATGCCACTTAACTGTTAAATATTGGACTTTCCTAACATGTATAACTTTACATCAGTTATTCTTTTTCTTCTATATCAAAATGTGTACACATTTGTAATATATGATTTGGTGATTGTATAAATACTTAGCGGTTCACTTATTTTGATTCACTGCTAATTCTTTGATGATGTTTCTTTTGCCAATCGTGAACTTATGATACCTAATATGAAATGGTTATTGAAATTATGGTATGCATTGTGTCATTGCCAATATGGTAGTAAGCATTGGTGGCAACTCCCTGGAAATGTTTACACTTAGAGAAATACTTTCTCTGAGATGTTGAGATATATATTCTCACCAGTCGACCTATAATGCGACTTTGCCTTAATCTGGCTTTATAAATTCTTGATACTTCTCACCTGCGCATCATATGTGCGTTGGGGGGCCTATTTTATGTGGCTCTCAGAGAAAAAAAAAATTTAATTTTTTTTCCCGGGGGTTGCGGTAGTCTGTTGCGTACATATTTTTTATATGTCGCACAGATTACAGTTGATACGATTACAAATGAAAATGTAACTATCTGTTTGATAAAAGGATATTTATTTATGAACTTACAACTTTTAAGAAAGGGGAATAACTCAGAATAGTAAATGTGTATTTATTCTTTGGGTGATCGGTTCCTGTTTTGTTCCCGTGTATTGAACAAGCGGAGGAATCTAGATTTATATCATTTTATGTCCATTATAGCTGGAAACAGATTGTTCTCGCTTAGGGTTTTGCAGGAATATTGAAAGTCCGAATCTAGGTTTACTGTTTGTCCGTTTGAGACGATTCGGTCTTATATCATGTTATCTGTGTGTGTCTTGGCTGGATTATTTCTTCTTACACGCTCAGCGGAGGAAGATAAGAGAGTGTGTTCTTCGGTTATGGAGTCTGGCGGGACGCCATGTCGAGCGGTCCAAAGTTTTGTGATCTCAAGTTATCATGGGAAAGAAGATTGTGTCTTCTAGGACTGTTTTAGTCTATGTGTTCCCAGTATTGTTTCTATTACGCCAGAAAAGTGTTTTTGTGCTTGCTATTTATTCTTGGCCAAGGTAAACGTACTTTTACTGACTTCGTTCCTAGGCTTACGATGGGTTATGTTTAGGCCTACATGAATCTACTTATGTTTATATGTCAGAACGGCATATCGTCTAGCAGCACTAATAATGTTTCTACACAGCAATTATGAGGACAGATAATGCTGATATTGGTGGAAACTTTGATATCCTTATGAAGTGAATCTTTCTAGAAGTTTGTCGTCTCACCGTTGTGTGAGCGATGTTAAGGACCAAGGAAGCCATCTTGGAATCCGAATTATTGTCAATCATTCATCAGAGAACAGGGATGCCCCCCTTACTACCCGATAATGATCCAGAGATCACATTTATGAAAGAAAGATCTATTATGGGAGATTTAGCATTTACTCCGAAGATATGTGCTGAATGCTATTTGAAGGAATCTCCACTAGAGTACAAGCTACACTCATGCTAAGAGAGATTCTGTACAGGAGTCACTATGAACATTATGTATAAACTGACATGATCTGTCAGTACAACCTGATATATATATATATATATATATATATATATATATATATATATATATATATATATATATATATAGATATATATATATATATATATATATATATATATATATATATATATATATATATATATATATTTGTATTAACTATGGAACTCTGAATGCTTGTCTACAAATGTTCCAGTATGAGGTTAATCAGGATGAATGCTAATTTAAGATGATACACCATTGATCAACACTATGCTGTTTATGTCGACATGTGTTCCTGTAACCATACACGTACTGTTCCAGTGTGCGTCTCATTAAACGTTATAAAAAGACCACAGTAGTCCCTGTAATCCTTGACTTCTAAATGTGAGAGTATGAATACATTGCTACCAAGTTGTCAACTCTTCAGAACCATTCTACCATTCGCGTACAATGCACTCTCACTTCAATGTTTACACTACCCTGTGTAGGTCGAGTTGACCTGTGTCTGTCTTCACTGTGACAGCACCCCTTTGAACACGATTGTAACCATACAACCAACAGATTACCAGCCATCATTGACACTACATCACACCATAATTTTACAGTGGAGTCCAAACTAACAACACTTTACAGCGGTGGCCACTATACCCATTACAAGAGGTTGTAGTAAGAAACACAGATCTTTACACTTATGTAAATATAGGACAGACAATCTATGTATCTCAGATGGAGAATGAAGAAACGGATGATCCACATGTGGAAATACAAGATGGCATTGTAATGGTGAGTAAGAATAGAGACTTTCCAATAATGATTGTTAACTCTTCAGGAACCACTCTTACTATCCCAAGAGGAAAGATTGTAGGACAAGTTGAAATACCAAAGGATGAGATCTCCCACAAACTATCAAGTTACAAGGACGATTATGTGAACCTCTCTACTCAAACGTCATCCAAAACCTTTCCAAACACATTTCCTTCGGGGAATAAGAAGCGTCCCTATCCCATCTCCTCCCTCCAGTCCCAGAGAAGAGAGTATCACAGAAAATGTATTTCGAATGAGATTTCAGAAACAGACACCGGAGAGAAATGCACGAATGTCGATCCATACCTTGATGAAAGAGATAGAGACATATTAAACGAGACATATGGAAGGAAGAGTAAGTATTGCTCCTCTAAAAGCAGATATTATACTGTGGAGTCAGTTTCTGCTTGGCCGAATAGAAGAAGTGGCAAATTTTATAACAAATCATATTATCCCTCAAAACCAGCTTGTCAGAACCAAATGACGAGAAATCAATACAGTCTTCTCAAAAACAACAATGATGAAAATCCAGACAGGATGAAAGTTTTACTAGAACAATTACATACTACTGAAGAATTTCAGAATAGACTGGAGAATTTCATAAAGAAACATAAAGATGTATTTGCAATCTCTGATATGGAGTTGGAGAGAACAAATACCGTCACAATGGAAATACATACTACATCGGAAGAACCAATAAGTCTGAGGTCATATCATACTCCTCTAAAAAATAGAGAAATCGTAGAGAAAGCTATCCAGGAAATGTTAGCGGCTGGTATTATTGAAAGATTCCGCTCACCATGGTCATCTCCTATAGTAATAGTCACCAAGAAAGACGGAACTCACCGATTTTGCTGTGACTATAGGGCATTGAACAAAATTACTAAAACAATATCGTATCCTCTACCCCGCATAGACGACATTTTGGCGATGCTTGGGAAATCCAATTGGTTCACCTCATTAGACGCTCGATCAGGATTTTGGGCTATTCCTATGTCCGCGGATGCAAAACAGAAAAGCACTTTCTGTACTCACATGGGATCTTTTTCATGGTCTGTGATGCCTTTTGGGTTAAAAACAAGTCCAGCCACATACATGAGTTTGATGGATGAAGTTTTACAAGGGTTACACAAATTTGCATCAGCTTACATAGACGATATTTTAATACACACCAATGGAACCATTGAGGATCACCTTAAACATGTAGAGACTGTCTTCGACAGATTACGTTTACACAAAGTGAAGTTAAAATTGAGTAAATGCAGCTTTCTACAAAAAGAGATCAAATATTTAGGTTTCATAGTAAATCAGAATGGAATCAGACCAGATGACGATAAAATTGCAGCAATACAGAAGATACCTCCACCAACGAATGTAAGGCAAGTGAGAGGATTCATAGGATGTTGTGCTTACTATCGAAAACACATAATCAATTTCTCAAAAGTAGCCGAACCTTTGCTGAATTTAACCAGGAAATATGCAAAATTCAGGTGGGAAAAAAATGTCAGAAAGCATTTGACTACCTAAAGTCAGCACTAATTACAATACCTTTTCTGGCACATCCAGACATCACAAAACCCATGATCATCTATAGTGATGCTTCCGACACTGCAATTGGAGCTTGTTTGGTACAAGAAATATCACCAAATGAACAACCAGTGATTGCCAATATTCTTCAAGAAAAACCGATAGCCTTTCTTTCACATGCCTTAAGCAGAACTCAACGAAAATGGACGACAACGGAGAAGGAAGCTTATGCAATTCATTATGCTTTGCAGAAGTTTGACTTTTATATCAGAGGAACGTCGGTTATCATAAAAACGGATCACCAACCTCTAGTAAATTGGCTTACTAAACCCCAAGAACAACCAAAAAAAGCTTCAGACATGGGCTATCAATTTGCAAAATAACGATACCAAGATCGAGTATTTACCTGGTAGACTAAACACGTGTGCAGATTTATTATCGAGAATACCATATCCTGAACCTACAGACGTGGACGATCTGAAACAACAAGACTTAACTGAAATAGATGATAATGCGAAAGAAATCTCCGCCATTGACTTCATCCAACATAGTCAAGACACTGGGCCTCCTGATAGTCAAGAACAGAAAACACAACCTACGGAGAACTCGAGAACTGATGATGGCGATGAATCTAGAGATTTTTGAACAGAGTCTAATCTTCAAGAAGGAACAACTGAAAGACGAAGCATTAACCAAGATTATAGTACAAGTACGTACCAATCCGAAAGAAAAGAGAGACTATGTGATATTACCTGAAGACAATATTTTATATCATGTCAGTCCTAGAGAAAATGGATTACTGCAGAAATGTATCCCCACATCATTGGTACCAACTGTATTGAAACAATTTCACGATGACAATGGTCACTTCGGACGCGATAAAACCCTCGACGTCATTACAAAGAGATACTATTGGCCAACTATGATAAAAGATATCATAGAATATGTAGGAACGTGTAAAATTTGTAAACTCAGAAATATGAGAATGATTAGAGCACCGATTCAGGAAATGTCATATCAACATTATCCCATGGAAGTCGTTAGTCTAGACATATCGGGACCGTATCCAGTTACATTGTCCGGACACAAATACATATTACACCTGGTGGATCAATACTCTGTGTGGCCAGAGAGCTTTCCTTTAGAAAATGCTACTTCAGCTCTCATTACAGACATCTTCTTACAACAATTCATTCCGCGACATGGCTGTCCTCAGAGAATAATAACAGACAATGGCAAACAGTTCATAGGAGATCCTTTTGCCTCAACAGTAAGAAAAATGAATATAAAACACACGAAAACCTCATTTTATCATCCAGAATCAAATGGAAGAAACGAAAGGATGCACTCTACCCTACATGACATATTAGCAAAACTTACGGAAGGTAACAGTCAATATTGGGATATATACATAAATCAAGCCTTAGAAGCCATCAGAATGAACATCAATGACTCAACAGGATTTTCGCCTTTTTACTTACTTTATAGCCGAGAACCAAATTTTCCTTTGGATAACATCATGCTTCCCCAGAGGAAATATACAGGTGAATGTCCGATACAGATTATTTTGCAGCAAAAACATAGGGCACATGTCATTGCTCACAGAAACGTTCGAAAAGCTTTTGCTAAACGAGTCAGGATCCGTAACAAAACCTCTACACTGCAAGAATTCAAGCCTGGTGACCAAGTATACTATAAGAAGCATGTTAGGACGGATAAATTTGACAACCGATGGTTACCCGGATACAAAATATTGGAACAAACTTCTCCAACTAATTATATCTTGTGGAACGAAGAACGCAATTCCACTACAAAAGCTCACGTCAATCAGATGCGACTTGATGATCACCGACCGCTTGATATACCAGAGACGAAGTTCCAGAGACCAACTCGTTTATCTACGTTAGCCCAACCTCCATCTTCTTCTTCATCTTCTTCGGATGCAGTGGACACATCAGAACATTCTTCCTCAGAGTCAGAAATTGTACCACATCGTTTGGATCATGCGATTCAAAGAGCTAAAGATTGTAGAAGTTCGTCATCAAGTGAAGATAACGTTCCACTACAAGAACTTAGACAGCGTCTCATTTCAAGACAAGAACGCATTGCTGATGATGAAAGAATCGAACATAATGAAACAAGTATGAATCTTGATTTTCCTCAATCTACACTATCAACACCATCCGATATCGATTGCTCCAAACCCGTAGTTTCAGAAAACGATTCAGTGACTACAGCTTCGGATACCACCTTGATGGACATGAACAAAAGGCGAAAATTAGCAGATAAACGGAGATACGATTCTTCACTTTCCGATTCCATCCCTGTAGCCAAGCTTCCAAAATTTTCGAAAGATCAAATATATGTCAAACCTAAAAAACGTAGAAGAAAACCGAATTCCCCACGCCTCTCGTGTGATGTAGACATGATTATTGATGATTCTTCACATCTCACACCTACAGTTCAAGTTCCTCGCAATGTTTCACCCCACGTGGATAAAGGCATGCTTTTATCCCAGCTCATGTCATTATTAGCTGACAAACTGTAACTTGCATTTTGGCAGAAACGTTTCCCCTTTACATAAACCTTTGCGGAGCTACGACAAATTTCATACATCGTGATTCAACTAGATTCTAGTTTGTAAGGGAAGTATCTGACTCCACGACTACGTTATTACTCATCACTCAAAAACCTTACTGAAACTGATCCAGGTTTAAGAGACCTTGGGCTCTTCATCGTGTTGTGAAGCCAAACAGTTGATGCCTATGTTGTCTTTCTACAAGTCCTTCATCAGGATTTAAACCAAATGAAGAGGTCCTTGCCACATTTACGACCTGTTCTATGTGATACTTCAGCCAATGATGTGCTTTCAGACATTCGCTCTTAAGTTTTCCCCATACATGCACGTTATGAAGTGTTTTATTATTATTATTACTCTAAAATTAAGATGCTACATAGATAGACCGACTGATAGTACCGGAAAATGTCTCTTGAGATACATTTTTATGGCATGGGGACATATGTGAACGGATTGATGACGTCATTATATAAAAGATACCCTCAATTCTATCTAACAAAAGAAACTTAACATAGACACAAAAGACAGTTATAGGAAATGACGACAAGATGACGTTAACGTTACTAGTGCAGTATCGATGACATATACATTAGTGGTACACAAATAATTGTAACCAGTGGTTTTAGCCAATAGATTCATTGGACTAAGGGACATCCGTTATGAAGACGAATGTTTACAGGTCTTTTAGCTACTGACCTTGCAACGAGATGGTCGTGATATTGAGACAGACCGATGTTGAAGTAGACTCAGATAGACTCAAGCTATTTTATCCCCTGACATTGGACAGTGTATTTCTTGCTTTGACGCAGAAATGGTATGAATTCGCTCGATGTGATATATTATGAATTCGCTCGATTTGATATATTATGAATTCGCTCGATTTGATATATGTCAATGACAAACAGTCATTTGTGTTTAAGATCGAACATTGTTAGAATAGTTTTTTTGGAACATATTTATTTTGGAGATTAGCTCCCTAATTGTCTTCCACTCTCCCATCGTTCAAAATACACCAGCTTCTTAGTTGGTTTTGACGATGACATTCTGCATTACACAACAGCTACATACGAAACTGGAATAATACCAAATTCCCTTTGGTACCAGTTTCCAACGTAATATAATAGAGTAGGACATTGTAATCTGCAACCGACACTATAATTATATGATCAAATCGTCTGTGAAAATTGGAAGACTTGTAAAATAAAGTTATTGTTGGAACTTCTATCATGGATTAGTTCTGCATTCAGTTTGGATGATCTCTGATGAAAGAGTACTACATTATATGTCACACAAAGTCCAAGGAAACCGAATCAAATAAAAACCTGGGTCCCGTAAAATATCGAAGAGAATTTCTACCTCTGGTGAACCAAACCAGTACTCTCGTTTTATGACTATTCAGAAACACTTATTAAAAGGAAAAAGAGAAAAGATAAAAATATAAAATAAACTTTACCCAGTATGTAAAACGGGTACATACTTAGAGGGCAAACCTCGTGCTCCCGTCACATGAGAGAGGGTAAATTGGTGCCCCTGTCACAATAGTTCTGCGAATCATTTCAGATCATCAGTCGTTTTGCCACCTAGGATCGGCTGCAATGGTTCTCCAGAGTCTTCTGCTTTTTGTCTTGATTGTCACGAAATTAGACCGTTCAATTTTTCTTCCATTTTCCTCTCTCTCTCCCTCTCTCTCTTTCTCTCTCTCTCTCTCTCTCTCTCTCTCTCTCTCTCTCTCTCTCTCTCTCTCTCTCTCTCTCTCTCTCTCTCTCTCACCTCTCTTTTATTTCTCATTTTCGCTGCACAGAGCTCCGTACTAGAGCCATTGTTTCCATTTGTCACACTTCACTTGTCCAGACAAGCGTATCGTCCATCCCTGAAAGATTAATTGAATCACTAAAACGTGTTAATACTACATTGACTGTTTGCGTAAGATTGCATAATCACTTCCGACTCGACTTTTTGGGACAGATGATTATAGATAAATACAATCATGGAAGACATTTGGAAAAGTGAGCAGGAAGTGTTGTATAATTAAAACGGAGACAACGGAATTTTGGATCACTCACAACATGTTTCTGAAATAGAAATAATACCCAAGACGTGTGTTCGATCACAAACTCCATGTATGAGGAGATTACGTACGACCCGGAGAGACATTTGAAGACTTTTCGAAGCTTGAATCACCTGAAGAACTTGCCCCTGCTTCCTGAACTGATCTGGAAACGTACCCCTCACCACAGAGACGAATCTACGGAAAAGCAGCATCGGCCCTTCAGCATTTTGGCAAGTCCCAACCTTAACCGGCCAAAAACAGCAGAACTTTATTTTGCTAGATTCATGAAGCCTAAAGACTTTTCAGTGAAGAAACCTAATTATCTTTTAAGAGTCATAATTTATTTACATTGTTTTCAAAGTGAACTTGTATATTAGGCTACAATCACTACAGAGAGAAAAGGCATACGAATGATCTATAATGCGCGAATAATATATATATATATACTAGAGAGGGAGAGAGAGAGAGAGCTAATAAGAGGAATTTTGCTGAATTAAATCAGCTGGGGGCTTGAACGAGCTAATTCATACAATATAAATCTTCACAAAAGGCGGCGGGTCAGATATAAAGTTAACGTGCTCAGACGCATTCGGCATTATTCTTGACTTCTCAAATATCGCGTGAACACCCTCTCGAGGTGGAAGCATCATTATCCTTTTATCTAAAAAGTTTGACCTTTGAATACGGCTATTGCATTCCAGCACACTCTGATAGACTTTTTCCTGTCCATCTTTTGATGTTATCTTCTCACTTATTCCTGTCCATCTCTTGATGTTATCTTCCCACTTAAAGTGCCTTCTTCCTCTTGCAGGCTTGCCTTCAGCTCTGCCTTCCATTTTGGTTTACAGCAAGGAGTTATGTGTGGCCAAACTATTTTAAATAATTTTGATTTCATTTATTCTTCTCATTTCTAGCTTTTCTAGGATCTGTTTATGTATAATTTTGGAGAGAGGGTCAGTAAAGTTATCAGCATTTTTCAAGAAGACAGTTTGTTGATAAAAGCTGAGAACTACTGTTACAGACGAGATATTTACATATAAAAACACACAAGAATCTAGGATCAAGATGATATTTACAACTCTTGTCTTAATGCTACATTCAACAAAATGCTATCTGACATCAGGTAAGCGACAGTAAGTGTGGCTCCACCCACAAAGATTAAAGTCTCTTGGTGTTTGACATGCTCAACAAAAGTAGGCTGAAATAGCAAATAATACCCTTTGCTTCCCCAGTGCACTTCATTATAGCCGCAGGAAAATGTTAAAAATTAACATTAAATACGCACAGGAAATGATCAGTTAAATTTAGACAAGAAATTAACGTCTAGAGCACGGGTCGTATGGTAGATCCCGATTCTCCGGTAATTCTTATTTAATTACTTAGTCGTTCCTCTTCTACCGTGAGGTGTAGAGGTTTGGAAGAGAGAGCGCCATACTATCCTATCGGCTGTCTTCCTCCTGACCTGGTTCCATTCTAGTCCTCGGTTCTTCAAAGATTGTCTAATGTTGTCCTCCCGGCGGACTCTGGGTCGTCCTGGAGGTCTGGGTCCCTGGCTCTTAGTGTCCCATGCTTGTCGTGGTAGCCGATCTTCTCCCATTCTGCAGACCTGGCCAAACCATCTTAGTTGGGACTGTTCTACTTGGGTCAGCAGGGGTTGTGTGTTTAGGCCTTGACGTATCGTCTGGTTGCGGACCATGTCTCTTCTTGTTACTTCAAAAACCGTCCCCAGATACCTCATTTCTGAGGTTTGGATCGGGCTTTTGTGGGTTGTAGTCATTGCCCATGACTCGCATCCATACGTCAAGACTGGGACATTGGTGGAGCGGTATACAGCCATCTTCATTTTCTTATCAACGTCTCTTTTGCTGAGGAATCCTCGATTTATGGCCTGAAAATGTCTCCCAGCAGCTGCTCTCCGGGTAGCCAACTCTTCTTTGATGCAACATTCCGGTCTATGACAGCTCCGAGGTATTTAAAGTGGTTGACCTGCTCCAGGACCTGTTCTCCCAGCTTAATGTGATGCCTTCTTTCTTCTCGTGATATCACTATTGTTTTTGTTTTAGAGTTGCTTATGGCCATTCCTCTCTTCTCCAGTTCTTCCTTCCAGAATTGCAGGTTGGATTGAAGAGGTGCCTCTGATTTAGCAATCATGGTACCATCATCAGTAAATACCAGCTCTGAAATACAGACCTGTCTCATCTTCCAGTACCCCACTGAATACTTTCTTGTCCTCCATTTACATGCCTTGATGGAGTATGAAAAGATAAGGTGACAGGATATCACCTTGTCTTACACCTGTTGTGGTCCTGAACTCTTCTGACTTATGGTTTGCCGTTAATACATAATTTCTGCAAAACTTGTAGAAGCTCCTTATAGCATGAATCAGAAGTGCTGGAATGTTCTTCCTTTCCAAACAGTCATAAATTTTGCTACAGGTAACCTTGTCAAACGCCTTTTCCAGATCTAAGAAACAAAGATGCATCTCGCTCTTATACTCAAGGGCCATTTCACTCAGCTGTCAGAGTGTGAAGATTAGGTCTTAAGTTCTTCGATTTGCTTAGAAGCCACACTGGAGCTCATCCCTTTGTGGCTCAGCTAGGCGTCTAAGTCTCTGCTCTAGGATTCTAGAGTAGATTTTACCAGGGACACTGAGAAGGGATATGCCTCTATGGTTTCCACATTGTCGGTTGTCACCCTTTTTTTTAAAATCGGTATTATGATCGCAATCTTCCAATTCTTTGGTATGGTCTTGTTGCACCAAGCTGCCTGTACGACCCTCAGGAGTAAAAGGTTGCCTTCTGCTCCCATGTACTTAACCATTTCTGGTGTTATACTATCATGCCCTGCTGCTTTGCCCATCTTGATTTTCTCCAGTGCTGCCTTCAGTTCTTCCATCTTTATGCCATCTTCACCACCATTGGTTTCCTCTTCGGTGCTCGTGGTTATCATTTCTGATTCTTGACCTTGCTCACCATCAAGGAGTTCTGAGAGATATTCTTTCCATCTTTCCATTACTTCCTTTAGGGCAGTAAGCAATTTGCCTTGCTTGTCCTATATAAATTTAAGAGGGCACTGTATTCCCTTCCTCGTGTTCTTTAGGGTCTTGTAGAACAATTTCTGGTTTTCTTGAGCATCTTTTTCTAGCTTTTCTCCAAATTCTTCCTAGGACTTCTGTTTTGCTGATAGCACCTTGTTCTTTGCTTCTGTTCTGAGTATCACATATTCTATATATTCCTCTGTTTTTCCTGCTGTGTTGTTTAGCTCCTAAGAATTGTTTCCATGCCGTGTTCTTCTCTCTTTTTTTCTCTTTAGCCTCCTCTGTCCACCAAGGTGTCCTCTTTCTATTCTTCCCAAGTCGGTCTTCACCACATGCTTCTGTTGCAGCTGTCTTTATGATGTCCTTGAATGTAAGCCAGAGGGTTTCCAGGTGATCAGGTTTTTCTTTTGTGTTTCTCACTGCTGTAGCAATAAGCCCTTGATATCTGGTCTTAACCTCTGGCTCACTCAGCTTGTAGGTCTTAATGCTCATTTCTCCTGTTCGTTTACTTAGCTTCCTGCGTGATGTTAGGCTATTCCTAGGTCAAGCAACTATTTCAGTTGTTCTTTTAATTGTTGTCAAGTAGTGATCACTTCCAATCTCTGGCCCCGTCCAGACTCTAACATCACGAACATACTTGAATGAGCTCTTCCTAACAATGGCATAGTCGATCACTGACTTCTCATTCTTTGTTGGTTCACATCGAGTGTAAGCATGTATGCGCTTAAGGGGGAACTTTGTGTTTGTAATGATCAGATTTTGCTCAGTGCAGAATCTAAGCAGTCGCTCTCCATTGTTATTAAGAGCATCTTTTCCATATCTTCCAATAACTCCACCCCATCTAGCATAGTCATTTCCAACTCTGGCACTGAAATCTCCGAGCATGATAATCTCATTTAGGCAGTCGTCCACTGACCCTTGATGCAGCTCGAAGAATTCCTCCTTGACCTCTGCTCGCTCATCTTCATTTGGCCCATACACAATGACAAGGTTGACTATGGTTTCTCCTTCTTTTAGTTTTAGGACCATAATGCGCTCCGAGACAAAGTTTCATCCCTTGATACTATGCTTTTGGTTTTTTGCAACAATACAACCCACGCCCCCTTTAGCTCTTTCAGATGTGGGACAACACTGTAGAGCAGCGTGTCACCATCGAGATCCATAACTCCTTGTCCCTTTTTCTTCGTTTCCGTTAAAGCCAGGATTTTTAGTTTTGCTTTCCTCGTCTTCCACTAGCTCCTCTTCCTTCACATTTATACTCCTTGTATTCCAAATTCCATAAGTCGTAGTCCGTAGTCCGTTCCAGTTCGTCGCCTTTAGAATCAGTCTGGTTTTCTCCCTTGCATTTCGTGTAATCGTGTTTTAAGGTAAACAGGTGTACCTTTGCATGATGTAGGGGCTGCCTCCTTACGGCTTCCATGCAGGCCGCCCTTCTCCTTTTTCAGCCGGGCTTGGGACCGGCCTAGGCGGAGTTTCCGGTAAATCAAAGCGGATATTCTGGTAGATCTCTAGGTGACGAAGCGTAAAAAAGAAGAAGAAATATGAAGAAAGAGAAATTTCTGATTACTCTCTTCCCGCCGGCATTTAAAAGCACGGTATCTTCAGGACTCAAGGTACTTTTTCAGCATTCCAGTGAAAACTCACGAAATCGTTAACACTGAAAACGGCCGCAAGGTCATTACCATTCGGACATGCGCTCTAATATAACCAAATTTTTTGTTGTTGTTGTTGTAAACACGAGTTCGTTAAAACTCACAAGATAGTGAAAACTCACAAGATCATGAAAACTCACGAGATAGCGAAAACACACGGGACTTTCTTCTTCTTCTTCTTTCATCCTTAGCCGCCGACCGTCAAAGCAGTCAGTGGCCATTATGCCTGGTGGCGTCTTGTAGGGCAACAACAAATTGATTCCACTTTGCTCGGTCGGCGGCCATCCTTTGTACAGTGCCCCAACTCTGATTCATTCTTTGCATCTCAGCCTAACAGTCCTCCGCCAAGTTGTTTTTGGTCGGCCTCTCTTTCGTTTTCCTTCAGGGGTCCATAGCATAGCTGTTCTTGTGATGGCATCGGGGTCTCGTCTGAGGACATGGCCAACCCAGCTCCAGCGTCTGCCAGCTATGATGGTGTGCATGTCCTCTTGCTTGCTCCAGGACAGTGAAACTCAAAAGATAGTGAAAACTCACGAGACAGTGAAAACTCACAAGATAGTGAAAACTCAAGAGATATTGAAAATTCACGTGATAGTGAAAACTCACAAGATCGTGAAAACTGACAAGATAGTTAAAAACTCACAAGATAATGAAAACTCACAAGATAAGGAAAACTCAATAGATAGTGAAAAACTCACAAGATAAACAAACTCACGAGATAGTGAAAACTCACAAGATAGTGAAAACGCACATGATAGTGAAAATTCACACGATAATGAAAACTCAAGAGGTAGTGAAAACTCACAAGATAGTGAAAACTCACGAGACAGTGAAAACTTACGATAGCTATAGGTCGCTGACTGCATTCTCTATTGGTGCATCTTTGGGTCCCTGTTTTGGAAGTCAAGTTAACGTTCGCTAAAATAGCATTTAGTTTATATGCTCCTCTGCTCTGTTGATGCAACTATAGCTAGCAGATCGTGCGGCAGAGATAACAGTTACATATAGGTTGGACATAATACAAATTCCAAAGAGTCTGAAACTTGAATACAGACAACGTTTTATCAAGGTAGATATTTAGAGAGCACATTGTTTCTAAAGTAGATTCCACAGCACCCGGGTTGCCTACCACTGCCCTTGCGCCTCAAAGAGGTATAAGGACTGCCGCACTAGTATGGCGTTGAAAGACAGGAAGACATGAAAAACATAGGGTACGTGCATTCTGCTGTAAAAGATAATGAAACGAATGGCGACTTGTTCGTAGACAGTACAGATGTGCTTGTCAGCTATGTCTCGTACATTAACTCTTTGTCCATGGATTATACAGAGGTACTTATCTCTCGCGGCAAAAGTGCCGGGTTCGAAACACGGTGTCGTCAGGGTACCTGACTCTGCTCTTGGGTTATGGAAGGCTAAGGCAGCGAGAAGTGCACTGGTCACCCTATCTCTCGACGTTAGACCTAGTACAGTGAGGTCTTTAACCGTTAACTTCCCTCTGGCAGTATCTGATATGGTACTATCTTTTTTCTTTTTTTTTTAAATTTTTTTTTTTTTTGGTAACTTGGCAGCTATACACATTAACTCATTGTCTAGGAAGTTATTTGTTTACGCGATATATGGGTTCCCGAGAACTTCGCAAAAACAGAAATCGCGTAAATGGAACATGATTTGTTTCATTCAACTACATGTAAAATAAGGGGTATGCGTTCCACCAACGCCGCACATAATAAACAATAAATACATGTAATAATAAACAGTTTAAATTACCACATACCATTAAACTTAAGTGAATGTACAGAAAACAACATTGACAAATTATTCAACATTGACAGGGCAGGACCATTACTGTCTTCATTTTCATTAAATCCAACGAGGGATGGGGGTGGTGAATTATCTGAATGCAGGCGATACAAGCATTTATTTTTTTCTGAAGAAGATGTCCAGAGTTGAGTTTGAGACTTTTTCTGCTCATAGAGGATTTCTTGGTAGGGAGCATTGCATTCTATAATTTTCCTCCTGGTCATTAAGCTCCTGTCCATCTTTTTCAAAGATCATAAGGCAGGATTCAGGAAGTTGGAAGGCCTCGTTTAATCATTTCACTGTAAGTTGTAGGCCTGGTGATTTTTGCTAGCTGGTGCAAGTTGTTGCGTCTTCTTCTTCTTCTTCCGTGTTGATGGTCTTCAGCGCCAACAACTCTTCGCTGCTCAGTTCAACTTTCTGAGATTCAAGCAAATTTACAATTTAATTTTTGTCAGCTCCATCTAAGCCAACTCTTAGGGCCATTCTGACAACCTCCTTAATAGCTGCGACACTATTGCCATCACAGCTAAATCCTTCAACGTCATGACATATTTGAGGGCACAGTTTTTCCCCTACCACCTTTAATGCACTGCAGCGGAACTTCATTCCGTGCAGTTTTGATTAGCGAAAGTGCATCTTTACTAGTCAATGCCTTCTAAAAATCATTCAAAGAAACATTCAAATGTCATCATCTTGCTCTCGCTAGGAACCAGCTGTGACTGGATCAGAAGGCAACGACAATCATTGTCACTAAGTGGCGAGCGAGCTAAGTACAGACACAGCTTATGGACCTTTATGTTTTTTTTTTTTAAAATCAACCATCACTTAAGATCTTCCCATGAAGACGACCAAAATTAACTTTTTTTTTTTGACAAATCAATTTTATTTATTTTGATCTTGTTGATCAACTATTTTTAAAATAAATCTTTTGTTCATTATGTAAATATAAATCTAGAGCTGAGTCCTTGCCATTCTAGAAATCCTGAAATAGAAGCCCCAACCTTCTACAAATCTCTGCCAAGAGTATCCTTGAGCGAAGGTTGCTTACTTTGTAAAAAAAAAGTAAATAAACTCATTCCGTTTTACTCAAATTTTGGCCATTAGTAGACCACTACTGCAGAGCAGGGGAGATATCCCGCGACAGACTATACAGACGTTCTTGTTAGCTTTGTGCATTAACTCTTTATCTGTGGAAAATACAAACGTACTTATCAGCTATGTACATTAACCCTTTGTCCCTGGACTATACCGACATACTTGTCAACTATTTACATGAACTCTTTGTCCGTGGACTATACAGATGTACTTGTCAGCTATTTACATTCAAGAATCAAATATTTTAAGAACTATTGCGTCCTTCAGAACCTGGTAAAGAATTCTTTTGTGATACGGCACAGAATAGAAACTCCTGAATACAAGAAAAAACAATGTCGGAAACACGATACGGGACATAGCTTGACGGAAAAACTCTCTGGAACCATAGTTGTTTTTTAATTTCTACTTTCCCTTTTACTCGGGTGTCTTTGAAACACTAGAATAGAATAACTTAGACATAAGAATATGAGGCTAGCCAAACTCTATATATAGGCTTAACACCATATTCCCAACATACCACAGTGGGCATGTAACGGGATCCTTTACTTAATTTTTTTTTTCTTCAAACTCTTTCAGGACGCAACAAAGAAGGGACCCTCCAATAAACCACATGGGGTTAACACAAGCTAGGACAATTTCGCTACCTTATTGTTCACGTTTGAACGTTTATTTTATTCGTGAAGTTAACTCTACACGGGCGGCGCTGGCGACAAGTCTGGAAGCTGTGCACACAGGGCGGTACTGCGCAGCTCTGGAGACCTGCTGATACCTTGAAAGTGAAAGCTAATTTATTAAGAAAATATTGAAAAGACGAATCTGTAGATGAGGTTGAAGTGTTTCTTTAAACTGTTGTTCCACTGATGAAAGCCGAATAGCAGAGTGGCTACAGCGCTTGCATCTTGAGGTAAAGATATTGGGTTCGAAACCTAGTAGCATCAGTCTACACAACCGTAAACGAGAATCTGACTCAGCTCTTAAATTATGGAAAGTTGAGGTACCAACGAAGGGAACTGATTACCTCATCTTATAAAGCAGAACCTAGTTTGTTGTGGTCTCTAACACTTTACTCCCCATACGAAAGTGTCTGCTATGAGACTACATTTACCTTTATAGATGAGATGAGGTTTTATTTATTTATTTTTTCCACAAGAAGAAACCATTTAACATCATTTCAGAATAGTATCTTATTTCAGAGCGTCCGATTGGCAGAGTGGTTAGAGCGCGGGCCTCTCGCGGCAAAGGTATCGAGTTTGTCATTGATGGTAGGCCCCAGGTATGTGAAGTGGTGCACCACTGCCAATTAATAGTTATCGATAGTAATAACTGGTACAACATCCACATCCTGACTGAGCACATTTGTTTTCTTTAGACTTATTGTGAGGCCAAAGTCCTTGCATGCTTGGATGAAGCGATTCATCAAGCTCTGAAGCTCCTGTTGGCTTTGGGTGACGACTGCAGCGTCATCAGCGAAGTCTCTTATAGTGACCATTCTGATTTGTTGTTTTTGTCTTCAGCCTTGCGAGGTTAAACAGTCGGCCATCTGACCTAGTGTGACTAATCATCCTGAAAATAGGCTGCCCCACTGGTAATGATAAAGTCATTCCATGAAAACATGTAGGGAACAGTCTAAAATGCTAGAACATCGCAGCCTTTGAAATACGCAGTAGCGTTAAACAAGGCTGCGTGCTGGATCCTCTTCGGGATCTTCTTTGGGTTGCTCTTGAAACATGCATTCAGAGATGCAACTGAAAGAATATGCCTTTTTTTAAAAATTACGGCCGTTTCATTAAAACGGTTAGTGTATGGGTGATAGTGAATGTCTCTGCTAAATCCTTTGTACATAAGCGGTATCGATGTATGGTATGTACACCACCTTGTTCCAGGTTCACATTCGATACGTTGTAACTCGAATATTTTTTAAAGCAAAAGGTTAGTTCGTCTAAGAAAACAACGAACACGCACAAGTGACGGTATAGCTTTGCAGAAAAAAAGTGCAGTAAAAAATCGAGTTTATCGACAAAAGAGACTTCTTAAGTTATTTTAAAGTACACAAAGGAAAAAAAAAGTAAACGAGCAATACGTCGGTATGTCTTAGCTCGGCGTAAAAAACGCAGCAGGGACAAGACTGAGAAATAATATTGAGTGTAGATAACCCTCGATGTTTACAGTGTTATGAGTAAACAAATGAAAACAGTTCCTATATACAAGACTTCAGTAGCAGATGGGGGCTTTGATCTATTAGATCGATGGCTGCATACGCATGGTGTCCGCACGGCGTGAGAGGGTCGCTCTTATAAAGCTCCGACAACCAGTAGTTATTAATATCATCATCATCGCTATGATTTTCCTTTGCGCTCTTTGCAGTCACCACTGAGTCTGACCCTTTGCAGTCACCACTGAATCTGACCCTTTGCAGTCACCACTGAATCTGACCCTTTGCAGTCACCACTGAATCTGACCCTTTGCAGTCACCACTGAATCTGACCCTTTGCAGTCACCACTGAATCTGACCCTTTGCAGTCACCACTGAATCTGACCCTTTGCAGGAAGCATGACCCCCAAGCATTCTTAAGCTCCTACAGCGGTGGTTTATGTAGCAATTTCTTTTACATAATGACGTGACCAACCCTCAGCACAACCTCATATTAGTCGTCTTCTACGACATGCCTGAGGGATGACTGGTTCTATTCTTTTTTTTTTTTTGCATCTTCACAGACCCCCCAGGGGAACTCCACGGGGCAAGTGATTAATATATCTGGGTATAAATACCTTAAATACGGAAAAAGAAATAGGGCTTTGACACCGAGGGTAAATGCGCAGACTACAAGACATCGTCCTTTTAACGCTTGTGTGTTCTACTTACAATTGTCACATTTTATCACCAGAATTCACATAACTATAATGGTATCACAACTGTACTGCTATTAATATTTTATTAGGGTGGTCCACATATGACGTTACGCAATGTTTGCCATTTTTAACCCCCTCCCCCTTGTCAGATTTCGTCACAAAAACCCAGAACCCCCCAACCCGCTTTTTTACGTGACATCAGAAATCTCTTAACTTGTTAACTAGTGCAGATAATTTTAATATTTCAAGTAAAATAGTGTTTCAGCAATCCGGCTTTTACCAATATCTTCCCTTTCATGTGCTGTACCCTAGCACGAGACAGGGCCCAACCTTTGCAGTACTCAATAAAAGCATTTGTATTTTATAAAATTGTTAACTGTGAGTTAACTAGTGCAGATAATTTAATATTTCAAGTAAAATAGTGTTTCAACAATCCGGCTGTTATAAAGATCTTCCCTTTCATGTGCTACACCCTACCACGAGACAGGGCCCAACTTTTGCAGTACTCAATAAAAGCATTTGTATTTTATCCCCCCTCCCCACCCACCCAAACATACACGCACACACAGTTGATTCAATTTGCTAAACGTTTGTGTCTTTATCTTATTAGACTGTTGTCGTGATGGTAATAACTTGTTACTGTTTTTGTGTGTGTTTTTTTAGATATAATTTTACAAAGTACAGTTTATTTAGTTTGCATTTTGTTTTCTAAGGTGTCTTCTTCTTCTTCTACTTCTTCTTTGATCCTTAGCCGCCGACTGTCAAAGCAGTCAGTGGTCATCACGCCTGGTGGCGTCTTGAAGGTAAAGGTAAAGGATCCCGTTACACGCGTCTTGTAGGGCAACAACATACTGCTTCCACTTTGATCGGTCAGCGGCCAGTTTCGTGCAGTGCCCCAGCTCTGGTTCATTCTTTGCATCTCGACCTCCACAGTTCTCCGCCAAGTTGTTTTTGGTCAGCCTCACTTTCGCTTTCCTGCAGGGTTCCATAGCATATCTGTTCTTGTGATGACATCAGGTCTCTTCTGAGAACGTGGCCACCCCAACTCCAGCGTCTGCCAGCTATGATGGCGTGCATGTCCTCTTGGTTGCTCCGAGTAAGCAGTTCTGGAGTGGTGTGTTTTCTAAGGTGCGTATTGCATTAAGAAATATATAATTAAAAATAATTTAAACCAGTTAAATGTTACAACAATTAACCGATATTTCAGCGGAGATCATAATATTAATATAAGCCATCTACGAGTGAGTTGTCCACTAATGCGGATAAAGGTTAACTATTGCGGATAAAAGTAGTGTTATGAGTAAAATTCATAACATTTGTGTCGATATCATTAGATATCAGATGGTTCTGAACCGCTTTTGTCTTTACCTAATTTACCACTTTTGTCTACTGAGAGTTGGAAAGATATTTCTATTTCGCCAACTCTAGCTTCTTATCAGAAGGAACACATTTCCTTGTTACTACAATCTTTTCCTGATGTGCTCACGGATGTTCCTGGGCATACATATATCATCCAACATGATATCCTTCTGACAGATTTCAGACATATCAGGCTTAAACCATATCCTATTCCTCTTCATTTGCAATCATAGGTACAGGAAGAAATAGGGGATATGATAAAGTTAAACATAATTTCTCCCTCACAATCTCCATATAGTTTTCCTATGGTGTTGATTAGAAAGAAAGACAAATCCATTCGGATTTGCATTGATTTTAGGCGTTTAAATGCTTTGACCATCCTGGACGCGGAACCTTTGCCTGTATTAGATTCTCTACTAGATAGACTAGCTACAGCTACTTTCTTTAGTAAATTTGACTTGAAAAAAGGATATTGGCAGGTCCCCTTATCGGACACAGCTAAACCTTATACAGCCTTCGCTACACCTCTAGGATTGTTTCAATTTAATTTTATGTCTTTTGGTCTAGTTAACGCTCCTGCTACTTTTGTTCGCATGATGCGCAACATTTTCTCCGACCGTGATGACATAATTACTTATATTGATGATATTTGTCTTTTTCATCAATCTTGGGAAGAACATGTTCTTAGAATTCAGTCGTTGTTGTCTACTCTTCGTCTCCATCACTTTACTGCTAGACCTTCCAAAACAAAAATAGGATTCACTGAAATTTCTTTTCTTGGTCATAAGGTAGGAGGTGGTTTTCTTAAACCTTAAGAATCTATTATCTCTAAAATCTTGAATCTTGAAATTCCTAAGACAAAAAAAACAGGCCCGCAGTCTTTTAGGTCTTGTTGGTTTCTATAGAAAATTCTTGCCTAATTTTTGAGAAATTACCTCATGTCTTCTTTATTAAGAAAGAACTCCCCAAATAAGATTGTTTGGTACCATGTGTGAAATGATTCTGTAAATATACTCAAAACTAATTTTTTCAAAACCACCCATTTTGAGATTGCCTGATGCTCGATTTCCTTTATCCTTAGAGTCGACGCCTCTGGATCAGGGTTCGGTGGTACGCTAGTGCAGGAATTCGATGACTGTCTACATCCATTTCTGTACGTTAGTCGAAAATTGACACCTACTGAGCAGAAATACCCGATTTTCGAGCGTGAATTGCTCGCTGTGATATTCTGTTTTACCAAACTCCAAAGATATCAACTGGGTGCGGGATTCGTCTTAGAGACAGATCAGAAGGCTCTTTCATATCTCAAGACAGTGAGATTTAGAAATGAGAGGGCTACCAGAGCATCCCTTGCGCTCCAGCCTTACGATTATGAAATACGGGCTATCAAAGGCAGTCAGAATGTTCTTGCGGATGTTCTGTCACGGTGTGTCAAGGACCCTATGTTACCAAACAACTCGATAAATGCAGGTACCTTGTGAAATTACGACTCACCTATTGACTTACTTCGTCACATGTTGACCCGAGTAACATTGAACTTATGGGAGCTTTTTTGACTAACACTGCTGATGCTGATGAGAATTTTCATACGTATTACTGCGGTCCAAGGATGGAAGGTACATTGAGTCGTTGTACAATGCCAACTCTGAGAACTAGCTCGAATTTTTGCATCTGAAATTCAGGGACAATTTTCAATAACTTTTTTTTTTGACAGTGCCTATAGTTATTGATCGGTTCACACAGCACCTGATGATGATGAATTTGAACATTGCGGATTTCATGGTGGAACTCGTTCCACTCAGCACATTCTTCTTCTTCGATCCTTAACCACCGACCGTCAAAGCAGTCAGTGGCCATCACGCCTATTGGCGTCTTGTAGGGCAACAACAAATTGATTCCACTTTGCACGGTCGGTGGCCATCCTTCGTACAGTGCCCCAACTCTGGTTCATTCTTTGCATCTCAGCCTCCACAGTCCTCCGCCAAGTTGTTTTTGGTCGGCCTCTCTTTCGCTTTCCTTCAGGGGTCCAAAGCATAGCTGTTCTTGTGATGGCATCGGGGTCTCTTCTGAGGACATGACCAACCCAGCTCCAGCGTCTGCCAGCTATGATGGTATGCATGTCCTCTTGCTTGCTACGAGTAAGCAGATCTTGGTTGGTGATGGTATTCGGCCAAAAGATTCGATGAATTTTTCTTAGGCATGTTGTGTGAAAAGAGGACAATTTTGACATTTCCTTCTCTGTGACTCTCCAGCATTCCGCACCATAGAGAAGCACAGAAAGCACGCAACTCTGGTATAATCTTAATTTTGTGCTTGTGCTGTATTGGGAGGACTTGCAGATGTTATTTAGGCTAAAGAAGGCTGTTCTTGCCTTATTCATTCTGATGTTGATGTCTTTGCCTGCCCCACCGTCTGGTGTTACTATGCTTCCTAGGTATGTGAAGGTATCTGTCTGTACCAGTTGCTGATTCCTTACTGATATGGGCTCAGGGTTGCTCACATTGAGCGTCATGACCTCAGACTTCTTTAAATTGATGTTCAAGCCCACCTGCTGGCTAAATTTATTAAGTCTATCCGTTTTTTCCTGGATGTGTTGATGTGAATGTGCCAGCAGTGCAATGTCATCTGCATATTCCAGATCTTCCAATGTTGAAAATGTAGTCCATCTTATTCCTCTTGGACTGCCCTCTGTTGTCTGGCGCATCACCCAGTCTATGACTGTTAAAAATAGAGTGGTTGATAAGGGGCATCCCTGTCGTACTCCTGTCTTCACCTCGAAGGTTAGGTTGCTCTGCCCAACACTACACGTAAAGTTGGCATAGAGGCTTTTTATGACTGACACTATGCAGCTTGGAATTCCATAAGCCCTCAGTATTTTCCATAAACTGTCCCTATGTATGCTGTCAAAAGCCTTTTCAAAATCAACAAAATTTATGTAAAGCTGTCTTTGCCATTCTGAGCACTGCTCTATAATGTTCCTGAGAGTGAATATATGGTCTACACATCTTCTGTTCTTTCTAAATCCTGCTTGTTCTTTCCTCAGTTTGTAGTCTACTGCCTTTGAAATTCTCTGTATAATTATCCTGCCTAGTATTTTGCTGGGAACTGAGAGAAGAGTGATTCCTCTCCAATTATTGCAGTCTGAAAGATCTCCCTTCTTGGGCAATTTGACAATTATTCCTTTGTTCCACTCTGATGGTGTTATCCCCGTTTTCCACACTTGTGCAAATAGTGGTTCTAATAGTTCTGCTGCTAGCTCAGGGTCTGTCTTAAATAGCTCTGCATTTAAGTTATCATGGCCCGGAGCTTTACCGTTCTTTAACCCTTTGATTGCTGTGATGATTTCTTCTTTTCGTGGAATGTCTGTATTTACATCTAGATCGTTTTCAGCCTCAGGAACATTCAATTGTGTCTCTGGTATTTCCTTGTTCAGAGTTTCTCTGAAGTGCTCTGCCCATCTTGTTTCCTGTCCCTCTGCTGTCTTGATGAGATTTCCTTGCTTATCTCTTACTAATGTAATATTGTTTGCACCTTGTTTTCCGCTGATGAATTTAGTTATTTTGTATACTGTGCTTTGTTCATTTCTCAGTGCTGCCTCTTCTGCCTGTTTTGCAAGATCGTCTAGGAAATTCCTTTTGTTGGCTCGGGTTTGGCGTTTAACTTCCCTGTCCAGTTGACTGTACTGTTCGCTATATAGTTGCTTTAACCTGGGGGACTTCGCTTCTGTTTTCTTTCTTTTCATTTCCTTTCTCATCTTTATGGTGTTTAGTGTTTCTGGTGTTATCCAGTCTTGCTTCTTCCTTTCCTGGAATCCTAAGCATGATTTGCTACTTTCCTTATATATTGTTGAAATGGTGTTAAATTTCTGGTCTATATCATCAGTCAATGTCTTTTCCTGGGTTTTGGCAAATTGATATCGTTTCTTAATGTCGGCCGCAAAAGCTTTTCTGGTAAGGGGGTCCTTCAATTTGCTGATGTCAAACCTTTTCTGTGTAGTTACAGTTGGTCCAGCCCTTCTTAGTTTCACTTTCAGTTTTGCAACTACTAAATGGTGATCGCTTCCCACATCTGCACCTCTTCTTACCTTCACATCTTGTAATGCATGTCTCCATCTACTGTTAACCATGATGTGGTCTATCTGGTTTCTGTCCCGACCATTTGGTGATTCCCATGTTAACTTGTGAATTTCCTTATGTGGGAAAAGTGTTCCTCCAATGACCAGGTTGTTAATGCTACAGAACCATATTAGCTTATCCCCATTTTCGTTTGCTATTCCGCTGCCGCATTTCCCCATTGTTCTTTCATTATATGTATTGTGTGTACCAACTTTCGCATTGAGGTCTCCCATTACTATAACAAGATCATATCTAGGTGTGTCCTCCATTTCTTTCTGCAGTTGTTGATAGAATTCATCCTTGACCTCCTCATCGCTATCATTCGTTGGTGCGTAGCATTGTATTATTGTAGTGTTGGTGAATCTCCCTCTCAATCTCAATCGTATCAGTCTGTTGTTGATGGGTTTCCATTCCAGTAATGTCCTTTCTATCCCTTTCTGTAGAATAATGGCTACGCCTTCACTGTGCTGTCCATCCTCTCTTCCAGAGTAAAGTACTGTTTCTCCTGTTGCTGTTTTAACTTTTCCTGCCCCTGTCCATCTGCTCTCGCTTATCCCCAGGATGTGTAACCTATAGTTTCTCATTTCTGCCGTGACCTGTCTTAGTTTACCTGTCTCGTACATTGTCCTGACATTCCAAAATCCTATTCTTGTATCCTGTTTTGCGGTCAGGACATCCGTTTTCATGTCAGTGGCTTCCTTTCGGCTTTCACCACTGACAGTCATACGAGCCACAAACTCCGAATGTCCATCCCGCAGCAAAGTTTGTTCATTTGATGTTGTTTCCGTAACTTCATTGTTTTTTTTTACATAGACAGGGGTGTCAGCCCTATGCTAAAACCCCCAACCTGGAGGACCAGGGTACCAGCTTTTGTCTGACCCCTACCCACACAGACCAGTCCAGCTTGGTTGAACCTACCAGGAGTAAAACTCCCCCTGGCATAGCTCTGGGGATTGTCAGGGTACGCAAGCTGCCATACCGCTACAAGGTATAGGTACCATTGAATTGCTCGCTGTGATATTCTGTTTTACCAAACTCCAAAGATATCAACTGGGTGCGGGATTCGTCTTAGAGACAGATCAGAAGGCCTTTTCATATCTCAAGACAGTGAGATTTAGAAATGAGAGGGCTACCAGAGCATCCCTTGCGCTCCAGCCTTACGATTATGAAATACGGGCTATCAAAGGCAGTCAGAATGTTCTTGCGGATGTTCTGTCACGGTGTGTCAAGGACCCTATGTTACCAAACAACTCGATAAATGCAGGTACCTTGTGAAATTACGACTCACCTATTGACTTACTTCGTCACATGTTGACCCGAGTAACATTGAACTTATGGGAGCTTTTTTGACTAACACTGCTGATGCTGATGAGAATTTTCATACGTATTACTGCGGTCCAAGGATGGAAGGTACATTGAGTCGTTGTACAATGCCAACTCTGAGAACTAGCTCGAATTTTTGCATCTGGAATTCAGGGAAAATTTTCAATAACTTTTTTTTTGACAGTGCCTATAGTTATTGATCGGTTCACACAGCACCTGATGATGATGAATTTGAACATTGCGGATTTCATGGTGGAACTCGTTCCACTCAGCACATTACGTGGATATATTGTGCCTTATTGACAGTGATCATATTCGGTTTACAGACTAACGAACGTGCATTCTGTAAAATGATGAAAATGCTGTGACTTGAGGATATTTAGTGAATACATTCATTTTCGTTCTCAATTTGCTAACAGCATCTAAGATTAAGGGACATAACTCCAGAATGACTCGCATGATCAAGGGAGATTACCAGGAGTACTATTGTTGTACTTTTTTCGGTTCTCAATTCTTTTGGACTTGAACATTCGTACTTAAGATGAACATACGATTGTATGGAGGAGAATCAGAAACATGGACATTGGTCTAATTTTTAATTAATGGGTATAATACCATTACATTACGCATTTTAACTACAGTGCTTAAGTTGAGTGTTACTTAATTTTAATTCGCCAGATATGGTTTGGTCTTTGATACAAATCAGTTGCACACTCACAATAGATTTTGAATCAATATATGGCTGATATTCCATACTATTATCAATGCGTACAACACATCAGCATATTCTTATCTTATTGCTCACACAGTTGTGTTAGCTGCAAGATAACATTTTTTTTTTCTTTTAACACCACAATGCTATGTTTATGACAAGTACTTAACAGGTACAAATAACTTTAAATTTTTTAGCGCGTATAATATTACATTCATTCACTTTATTAATATGATTGTCTGCCTCATTTCATCTAATTACGCTGTTGCATATCTATTTACTCTTTAATGCTTTGCATTATTGCTGTTGATTAATAAGAAATTAATTGACTACGGTTACTGGACTTGACAGATAGGTGTTATTGGACGGTGTGAGGTATGTGAGTGCATGTATTGATACTATCATATTTTAATATGTTGGGTACTTTTAGTTATGGCCACCTCACTCTGCTGTTAAAATGGATTTTTGTTCATAGTAAGACTTTGGCTTTGGTTTTTACCACTGTCCACACTTTGAGTGTTTAATTGCCTACTCTATGGCATTAGCCTGGTGTTATGCTTTTTCGTACTTACATTGAAGTTTGATGATACCATGTGTTACTCTCGTGATGTTATACTCACACCACGAAAATAATGAAAACTTTGTTTCCATTATTTTGCGGAAGGGGGGGGGGGGAGGGGGAGGGGGGGGGGGGGGAGTAATGTTATGAGTAAAATTTATAACATTTGTGTCGATATCATTAGATGGTTCGACAAGGCTTCTCGTTTGTTTATTATACGTAGTCCTTGGTAACACATGAAGTGACGTCATTGCCTCGAGGTGGAGTTTGGCAGACGTGAAGGTTTGGATGAGCAAATGTCAGAGATCGTCTGCAGGGACTTCGATGTGTGGTCTTATGGCGAGTGGACGTATGTCTCTGAGCTCATGAAATTTATATAATATTGTGGCATATCCCTATTATGTACCATCACTAGTGCATCAATATACTTCTGTGAGATGAATCTAGCTATATTTTACAAGGGAGAATGGATTCTGTATATCAAGTGAGTCTGAATTAATAAAACTTTGAAGTCTATCAAAGGACAGTGTTTGAGCTACGACGGTACAGAGACTTTTCAAAGACTGCATATGCTACGCCAGGATATATATATATATATATATATATATATATATATATATATATATATATATATATATATATATATATATATATATATATATATATATATATATATATATATATATATATATATACAGTATATACCTGTATTGGCTTGTTTTAAAATGCACGTGGAGCAGCGTCTCAAATAACATTAAATGTATTGTATTCGTGCCACTTCGCCTTGGTGACTTTACTACGGCGTTTTGAACGTCAACTGTGTGCGTGGTCTCGTTGTTCAACCCTAGTAGTTTCTTGGCCAGAGTAACCAGTCGGTTACTCCAAAAATAACTATACATATATAAAAGACACGCAACACAACAAGTAGGAACATCATTTATGAAAGAAGCGAGTGTGACATCACATTTTTCAACCACCCCTCCCCCTATCGTCACACTACGTCACACTATTTAGACCCCCTCCCTTCCCCCCACTGTGTGACGTCATATGTGGACGACCCCATTGTCGTGTGAAAGGTATTCTAGCTATACTATGTTGGGTAAATAAGTGCTATAAATGGGAACATATAATCACAAGATGGACAAGAGATTTCCAGAGTGTACCATCAAGACAAGAGACAGAAGATGTTGGGGATCCATTGGAGTCAACCTTCGATGTGAAGGTGGACTCTGATATGATGCTGGGTGTGCCCAGTGTGATTACCGGGGGTCTCTGACGAGACTAAGCTAAGATTGTGCATGAGGCAGGCAACCCCCACCTAAAGCCCTCTATATAGAGTTGCGCGAACTATGTCAGAATCGAAAACGAGGCTGAACGACGTAGACGCCATTTTGGGCTGGACAATACCAGGGCTAGTAGCGTGAATAAGCATCGAGTAAGATGCCTAACTGTTCATCATTTGGCTGTAGCAATATCTCTAGCAGAGGATACAGATTGTTCTCGTTTCCAGCATACAAGAAACTTAGATCGATCTGGGAATGCAAAGTGAGTAGAAAACATTGGAAAGCTTCTATTAATGCAAGGCTGTGTGAACAACACTTCGAGACGACTGAGGTTGAATTGAAGCGACTGGATGGGAAGAAGAAACTTAGATGGAATGCAGTACCTACCAAATTTTTACACCGTGCACCTATTCAGCACAGAAGATTACCTAAGATAAGGGATGTTGTTGTAGGACACTGCAGCGCTAGGCCTAAACCATGATCACACTTACAACAAGAAGAAAAATTCAGCAACTGACAGTTCTATTGAAGACAATGTAGGAACAGATAGTGTTAATGACAACCACACGGACTCTTCAGCATCACAAAATAGCATGCAAACAGAAGTCATTAAAGATAACTGTGCCGGTTGTGTTGCTAAGGAAACATTAATTAAGATACTTAGAAAAAAAAGAAGTAAACTTGCAGCTAGTTTATCTACAGAGTAGAGGCAGAACAATAGAATCAAGAAATAAAAAATTGTCATGCCAGACAGATAAAATATTAAACATGCTATCTGAGGATCAGGTCCGGGTTCTTAATTGTAGGTCTTCAAGAGGAGTAAAATGGGGCAGTAAGACTGTAAAGAAAGCATTGCTAATTCGATTTGCATGTGGAGCAACAGGTTATAATATGTTTTTGAAACCGCATTATTGAATATTGTCGTGAATTATTCTAATCCCCATATATAAATTAAAACGTAAATGCAAAGCCTAACAAATAAATTTAATAAAAGGAAAGAAGAATGGTAAAGAACAGTGCTGTCACAATGACTGTACTCGAAATCCCCCTTGTTTTCTACTTCGTCTGCAAATTGTAACGCTTTCACGTTGATAGTAAAAGCCTACTGTATTATTACCCGCTTTCTTCAATGAAACGTGTACTGTATTTCTTGGAAAAACCTTGAGATACGCAAGCTGATCAATGACCTAAATTTAATATTTCATTCATTCCATTTTATACACGGCGTAACTAAAAGACAGATGGACTAAAGGATAGAGAGAAGGGAGAGGCAGAAAGCAGGGACACCTGCAACACTAAACACGCGTCGCGCGATACACAATTGCTGCCATCACGCGTGTAAGGCCACATGCACTAACTTTATTTCAAATCGACAGTGATAAAATTCACTACCCATACCAGAGTTAGGTTTTAAAATCCTGAAAAACGCTTATTGGGAATTATGACATTATACCGGTTTACGTTTGAAAACATGACAGTACCCAGACACCACATGGGGATTGAAGTGAACAGGAGGTGGTAGAAAATGCACATTTTTGAACGCAGCCACCTAGCTCCCTTAAATTCGTATATTTGGGTTCCTTAGGGTTTGCTGACAAAGAATATGTAAAACGTTACGCAAATAGTCTAGGAATTACCAAGTTATGGCCAAAATAAAATAGTGGGGGTGCCTGACAGCATGAAATCATTTCTGCTCATAAAATTTTTTTATAACGTGTTTGAAGAAACATTACGTTACGGAAATAGCCTACCATGTTAACTCCTATTTGATTGGAGCGCAACAAATGAAAGACTAAACACGATTGGTCGGACTATAAATACTATCTTGTGTTGTCAGGGGAAACGTGAGAAAGGGGTACTTTTTTGAAAAGATGTGTAGACGTGGTGTGATTGGGTAGAGCTGCGAATATACTAAATTCAGAGCGTCTGTTCATTGCCACATCTTGTAATAAACCTACTAAGAAGCAGTGCGTTGAGCACCAGTGTATATTTTTTATAAAATAAAGCCTGGGACATCGGCAGATCGGAGTTGTGCTATATTCATTGCCAGTCAACGAAACTGTTTATTATTATTTCCATGAATTGTGGTAAGCTTGAAATATTCAATATTTTTAAATGAAAATTGAATGTAAATTGATAATTTATGTCTGTATATATGTGTGGTTCAGTAGCGAACATGATGTAAAGCCTATAGGGCTCCAGCCTGAACAGAAGGTGTCGGAGGAAAGTAAAACTGCATGGAATGGCCAAACAGTACACTGACACCTAGATTATTAACTAGAAAGAAATAATGCTGGAATTGCAGAGGCGTAGTAACCATTAGGGAGGGAAATACTGGTATAAAGTATTTCAGATGAAGCTGACAGTTGGCCTAACGCTCTGAACTCAATGTTTGTGATGTATTGTGCTCAGTGTAGAAATAGAGTATAAATTAGTTCTGACGTAGAAGGTACATCCTTCTTGTTTCAGGGACCGTGGTCTTAAAGTTATTGAGCAGCACCTGGTCAGAGCTTTGTTGAAGCCAGAGGTGGACAGCATACTCCTTGGTCCATATAGCAACCAGTGGGGTGGCTCCAGAACTCATTACAGTTATCGAGCAGAAGAGTCTAAACACTGTTAACTGGTTTATACGCTCTTACTGCAGTCATCACGCAAGATAAGAGAGTGTGGCCATGGAGCTCAACATTATGTACCCCATCTTAAAATGACATTGTAAACTAAGATTAAGAGGGGAATTTAATTGTTTTAATACCAGGAACTGAGAACATCTCCAATACTAGTTCCAATAGAAACAAACTATTGAAGTCATGATGACAAATACCAACAGAGCTTGAACAAAACAAAACCAGTATTACCTCATATTACCACTACACAACTGACACACATAGGATACCATTAATAATATATGTCACTACACGAATCATATTAATAAATTCTGTACATATAACTTGTAATTAAAATTGATTGTGATTCCTGGTTCCCTTTGTATTTGAATCAGGACACATATACATTCATGACAGCACTGAATAGATATTGTTATTTGAAAAGTTATCAGTGACTCCTTTAAGATATCCTCTTAGAGTGTTATATGTATGTGAGTGTCACAGTGTTGTCAAGTGTGGTGGAATAAATTAAATTGTTTATCTGTCTGTTGTTGTTATGACTTACACTTCATCATACACATACCCTAGACATATAACGTAGTCATCACACTATTCCAGAATAATTCTGACTGAGGTATACATATGTGGCAGTAAGTAAGGTTATCTATAATACACTACTCTTATTAGATATAGATACCTTCACAGCTGATCTCAGTCAGTACACTAAGTCCCCTATAAATATCTATAACATCCCACTTTACCACAAATATGATGCAAAAATATGAGAAATTCTTGGTCATGTCAATGTACCTGAGCATAAGGGCATTGAGACAAATGCACTAGTATTCATGCTAAGTGGACTATCAAGCAGATGGAAGCAAACTGTTGCTTTTTATTAGTCAGGAAGGTCAACTAAAGGCTATGTTTACAAACCAATTATTCTGGAAATAATACATAAAGCTGCTGCACTTGGTCTGCATGTGGTAACTGTCACAAGTGACATGGGAAGTGCAAACAGAGCAATGTGGGCCAGCTTTGGTGTTCGTGCTTCCAGAAACAAAATTGTTAACAAAATTGCACATCCAGAGCAACCAAACAAGTGGCTTTTTTCCTAGCTGACACACCTCATTTGATCAACAATGTTAAGTCTCCATTTATCTCTGGCCATGATTTCAGATTATCTGAGGAGATGTGTGTATTGTTAAATGTTCCTTCTAACATTGCAAATATACTGCCTGTTATTGAACTGGCTGACTTACAAAGGAACAGCACCCTGAAACAAGCTCCACATCTTACTGATGACATACTCTGCCCTGGACATTTTGATAAGATGAAGGTGTCACAGGCACTTCAATTTTTCAGTATATCTGTCAGTGCAGGGATCCACTACATGGTAGAAAAGGAGAACAGACCTGTGAATAATCTGACAACTGCTCGGTTCATTGAGGTGATATCTAAATGGTTTGATTTAATGTCAAGTCGCAGTCGTGTCATGTCACTAAGCAGCTTCCAGATAGGTATGCAAATGCTGTTGAAATGTTACGACTTGTGATTCGAATGTTTACAACGCTATCAGTTGGAAAGCAGGGAGCATGGAAACCATTGCAGACAGGCATCGTTTTGTCCACCGCATCTGTGCTTGATCTTGCAGAGGACATGTTGAGTGGAAATTTCAGTTTCTTGCTGACATCACGTGTTAGTCAAGACTGCCTGAAAATGTTTTTCAGCTCCTAAGATTAAATAATACAGTGCCAACTCCTCTTGAATTCAAACATAGATTGAGAACTATCTGCTTGTCACAATTCCTCATGACTACACTCGAAGTAGTTACAACGAAGATGATAATGACGTTTTGCTTGATTGTACTGATATGAATACAACAATAGTTACACACACCGAGCAGCATGTTGATTTGTCAGATGTAGAAATAGAAATAGAAAGCACAGCTGAGGTCCATGCAATTCATCATTTAAGTGGCTACTGTGTGAACAGTATATTAAAGCAACATACTGCCTGTCGTATCTGCATTGCAGCTGTCACTGCCCCTCAGTGTGCACAAATTACTGACATTTCACGACTAACAGAACATAAAGAGTATATTCCAGGCTCACTTCTTTATGCCAGTGACACAGTAGTAAATCTGATGTTAAAAACTGAACAACTGATCCGTCAGCATGAGCGTAGCTTCGCAACCATGAAAAAACATTGCAACTTTACTTTTGGCTATGGCATTACAGGAAACAGCTGAATGCAGAATGAGCAACTGCCATGATATTAAACAATATCTGGGACCTAAGACACGTCAACAGTGAGAAATGCAGTTAGCGACCCATAGCTAGACTGCTTGCATCAGGGTCAGCGAACCAGAGCTGACCCAGACCCTACTCCAACTCCAAGTGGTGGTCCTGGAAACAGGCTGCATCACTGCAGTCTGGCTGAGTGAGTAGGGATCGAAGAAAGAAGGCTAACCCAGTCCCAAAAATGTCGTGCTGAAGTCGGATGTGTCGGCCGAAAGGCGCAAATATCGCAGCTTCGCTGTAAACAGACACAACGCAACCAACGTCCTTTTCAGGACGAACGAAGAAGAAGAAAACAGAATGCTCGAGCATCAATGAGCAGTAAAAGCCATTGCAGGAAATCTCTGGCCCAAAATATGTAATTAGATTTTGTTAAAACTATCTGCACATTGTCGCATTTTTTTATGAAAATAAAAAATGGTGTGATCATCTGGTTCTAGTAAAACTGCCAGTGTCTACAACAGTCATTCACCTGTTTCCACATTTCAAACTAGGTAAATATTTCAATTCGAAGGGAGTATGTCTTGCAAAGTGTTGCAAATCTAACGGAATATATGTTGCTAAATAGTGGAATTCTAACGGAATATAAAATTCAACGGAGTATGTTTTAAAAATTCAAACTACTAATTCTATTCAACAAACCGGTAAGTAAACTCGTTTTCTTCTGTTTGTTTTGTTAGTTGTTTTTACATTTATTTTTCAATACAAAGAATAGGATAAATATGTGCTACTGTATTTGGATCTAATTTTATTTAAAATTATTAGTTAATCTAAACGAAAATGCAAATTGGGTGTGAAACTCGCGATTGGGTCCATTTTCCTGCAACACGGGTGTGATGATGTCCGAGATTTCACCGATCGAAAAGAATATATATATATATATATATAGTTGTTCATAAGTGTAAAAATAACCTAGGAATAAACTAGCGAAGTTATGGACAACGTTGTCTCCTACGCCGCAAGTCAGTGCTACGATTTTATGCCTCGACCTTGGGACACTAAAGTAACATATTTTGACACAAAACCAAAGCCTAGTTGTTCCGAGAAGATAGTAAGACAGAAACGGGGAAAGAATAAAAGGAAGCATAAGAGGGAGAGAGAAAATGCTACACTTCGACAAGCGTTTGGTTCCACTTGGTCGTTGCGAGCCGAGCAGACGATAGTGCATGCCGATATCGTAGCTTGTTTCAAAAATACGATAGAAAAACCCCTTTTTCTGTAACGCCGATGCGAATGTATATTACCACACTGATTGGACGCGAGACAACCAAAACACATACACACACGTATTTCAAGCGAAAAAGTAGTGAAATTGTAGCGTACAGACAGCACTTTGTCGCTTTTGTGACGTATTACTACAAGCGTTGTCTCGTAATGAATGAGAACGACAGTTTAAAGAAAAGAAAAAAATTACGATTAACGTGGAATATTTTGAAAAAATACAGTATGGAACGGGGAAGGGAAGGAGCATAGTTGGTGGTACTACGAGGTAGTGTTTACAAATTTGAATTGGCAAGGTAGAAAAATATGTTAGTTGAGGAAATGAAGAATAAAAACGATAATATTGAATATAATGAATACAAGAATAAAAATTTAATCACTGTGTGACAGATAACAACAGGATCAATAATTATTGGTCAGAATTATAAACTGTTAGGAACTAACTGAGATATTGACGAAGACAGATAGACGAACAGACTTGAATCTTTTTCAGTTTGCCTTGTAGTGGGGATAGGGGGGAAGTTAGTCCAAGATTTGAAAATTGAGTGCAGTTTTGAAAATAAGACGCTAGAAGGCAAACAGTTCCTGATTGGCTGGAGTCAAATATACTATGAGGGTGATAAAAATCATTTGGGAAAGGCGTTCGTCACCACTTTAGAAAATTGTTTCTACAATAAAGTTGTGTTAAAATCAAGCTAATAGTACTGTCTTGACTTTGCTGATCTGCACCAGCAAGCGATCTGGAGTTGACCATATATATCGCAATTAACCTTATTAGAAGGAAATTTTCATTTGATGCGTGTTTCATCTATGACTCGAAGTGAGCCAAGGTCAACGTAGATCTGTATATAGCTCGACATCATAAAGAAGTGAGGCAGTGTCAACTGTGGGCCTCCCTGTTATTTCAAGATCAGAACCCTGACTTGGTAGTGGACGCTGGTGGTGTGATTATACTTCATCTTGTAACCCAGACGACACAAAGTTAAGAAATTGTCTGCAGGCACCTGATTGATCAAACCCAACTACTCTCATTTCCCAATTGTTTAATAAATCATTCAGATTATGATGAACAGAAACGTTCTTCCTAACCTTACCCATTCATAGGATCAAGAGTAAATTAACAGATTGACACAGTTAATTAAATTTGTGAATAATAAGATACTCAGTTATAAATTGAATCAATTTCATGTAAATACTTTGCATTATCATTTGAGTTTCAATATTCCAATATACACAAAATTGTGATACTGGAACAATAAATTGTACAAAAAAATTTCTCAATTTAAACTTAACTCTGGGTGTTGTTAAATACTTTTCATAGAGTTCTTAGTTGTATTTGTTGTCATTTTATTACAACACACTTTACATTACCCTAGACATTAGACGTAGCTATCAGACATACTAGTCAAGAATAAGTCTGAATGAGATCATAAGGTGGTAGCAGAAAGGCACCCTGAAAACTCACCCTAATAATTGTTATACTCAGTAGCCTTCACAGCTGACCTCATTCAGTACAATATAAATATATATAACAACAACAAGTCATAACATCTAAATCCACCACAACGGGTGCAGCCGAAAATGGTGGCCAAATTTTAGTTTGCGCAACTCTCTATATAAAGGAGCTCTACCCCCACCATGTAAAACAAATTGCTACAGAAGCCCGAACTACAAGAGCACATACATGCATTGGCGCAAGCGTTCTGTATAGAGGCTGTTGAGTGGCGGTTTCATGTCCTGTGGGGTGGGGGTCGAGGGAAGAAGAAGAAGGAATAACACTGGGTCCCTATGATAATACCAACTCCAGGATTGATACATAATCTTAATGAATCACGTGATTAAATAACGAAGAATCCCATGATTATATCGTTTCCATACATCACATTGCAATATTACACTGACATGTTAAAGAAACGCATGATGATGTAATGTTTCAGATTTACATGTACGTACCTCCTCTAAGAGAAACATGTAGACACTATCAGACGAAATCGCATGATAATCTTACCTTCAGAAATAATGTGATTAACCCCAGAATTCATGAGCGTAATTACCGCAACTATACCCAAGCATAATCAGACAGTTCAGCACATGTTCCTCACTTCCACAGGACTCTCTACAGAAAGAAGAACGCTGTTGCCGGGCTCCTCAACAATATCGCACACTCTACAGAGCGCCACACCACAAGTACAGAACACTTGGAAATCCTTCAACGTCGCATCGGGCGTTAAAGAGCGGCGAGATCAGCAGCCCTCGTTAAACAACAACAACATTATATCCTCAGAAATCACGTGATTGTGTGATCTATATAATCATTTGAATATAAGCTCCATGAATCACATTGTTTTATAATCCACAGGAATCACATAATATTGTCATATTGGAGTCTTGCCTGAAAACATGATGTCAAAGAATAATATATTATATCACCCGAAGCAACCACGACAGTATCATCTCCGAAGATCACATCGTTATATAAGCTTTATGAATCAAATGATAACTTCATCTCCAGAAATCATGTAATTATATGATCTTTGTGAATCACAAAGATGACGAACGAACGAAATCTTTATTTCATCAGGGTAAAGGTGACGTAATCTTCAGTATTCTTATCATTATATTATCTTTATGAACCAAATGAATACTTCATCCTCAGAAATCATGTCATTATATGATCTTTATGAATCAAAAGATTACTTGATCTCCATTAACCTTAACATTATACTAGCAATAACCAGTCAATAATGACGGAAGTAAATAAAAAACTGTAATATATTTTTTAAATATTTTTAAATTCAGTATCAAAGTTCTGTGATGACAACATTTTTTTTGTGAAAGTGCGTGGATTTGTTTCAAAGAATGTTCCCTGATAAAAAGCGTTTTTAACAAAAACTTTCAAGTTTTCTTGATTTGTTCCTCGGGTGAGGGCGATATACAGCTGGCCGTGTCCGAAAACAGGTTCAGGAAGGAAAACTCCTACGTGAAAAAAAAGATTGTCATTGCGCTTTATTGATCGTCATTGCAAATGCTCAAATCACTGGGAATTGACGACGTCGCATCCTAAATGGCAAACTGCGCTCGCTCCGTTCTAAGTCAATACGAAGAATTAAGACTCATTCTCCCTTATTAGTGCCAGTGATGATTTCTGCATCAATCGAATTCCGATGCAAGACAGCTCGTTTTGCAGCCATCTTATCATTTTGATCCATAATAATAAGTCTGCAATAGTTTAAATACAAATTTTGTCTTGAAGAAACAATCAAAAACTTAGATTTTAAGGTTATTTTTAACAAAATGATGAGTTAAATCCGTTTCCGGGATGAAACTGGGTTCTACACCGACTTTTCTTCGCTGAGTGTTACTATTTTCGGGAGAGTACATATAAGGGAAACAATATAATTAATGTCTAACTTTCAACCACAGCTGCATCCCTTAGATGTGACCGACGTACAAACGGCGAGAATTATGGATTTTGATGATGATAATTGATGATGATGATTATCTGTCTAAGCTAAATGATTACTTCATCCTCAGAAATCGTAACATTATATTATCTTTTTCTGCAGAAATAATACTATTATATAATCTTTATGAATCACAGTTTTACATCCTCTCCAGAAATCATAGAATTATATAATCTTTATGAATCAACGGATTACGTCATCTCCAGAAATCATAATATTATATAATCTTTATGAATCAAATAATTACATCGTCTCCAGTATTAATCGCGTGCTTTTCTTCAAACGTGATGATAACGCTTTACAGTGCAGACTCATACAATAACCGTTATGGTGAATCTCCTCACGTGACTCCATAATCCTCATATATATTGTCATCCCCAACAATCATTCTATCACGTTTACCTTTAAATACACATTTCACACCTATTGCTCCCACAGATGCGTAATTAAAGTACTTGGCACCCTGTGCGAGATCCTTATTTTGGCACACCACCCCTCACCACCTTAAATAAATACACAGAAACATGTGTTTGCCATTAGATTTTTTAATAGTGCAGTAGTATCAAAACAGAGTCCGATGGCACCCCCTTCCCCTTGGCTGTCACCCGGGGTGGACCGCCCCCTTTAGCAAGCACCCGTAGTGCGCCACTGGCTCCCCATATTATCCTTCATCGTTTCGTTTTTGCTCTCTATAGATCACGAAGCCGCCACTGCAACTAGCCTCCCTGCAGTAATCCTGCATCAAAGCATGGTGCTCTTGCAGGAGTAGTTTCTGTAGCCAGTGGCGTACTAAAGGGGTGCAGGAGGGGGGGGCGGTCCGCTCCGGGTGACAGCCAGGAAAGGGGTGCCATCGGAGACTGTTAATGTAGTACTTACAGTTAACATGCTACTTACTATTGTTTCTTTACTGGGGGAGGGGGGTGTCAAAGGTAAGATCCGCCCCGGGTGCCAAGTACTTTAGGGACGCCTCTGTCTGTAGCTCTTTTGTCTGACATGATTAAGGTGCTAGCCACATATTAGAGCCACATATTAGAGCCTCACATTAGAGCCTCATTTTAGAGCCTCATATTAGAGCCTCATATTAGAGCCTCATTTTAGAGCCTCATATTAAAGCCTCATATTAGAGCCTCATAATTGAGCCTCACATTAGAGCCTCATATTAGAGCCTCATATTACAGCCTCATATTAAAGCCTCATATTAGAGCCTCATATTAGAGCCTCATATTAGAGCTTCATTTTAGAGCCTCATATTACAGCCTCATTTTAGAGCCTCATATAAGAGCCTAATTTTAGAGCCTCATTTTAGAGCCTCATATTAGAGCCTCATATTAGAGCCTCATATTAGAGCCTCATATAAGAGCCTCATATTAGAGCCTCACATTAGAGCCTCATATTAGAGCCTGCGAAGAAGCAGTAGGTCTATTCTTTCTGTGTGTCCTGCGACACATCCCCCCCCCCCGGAACTCCGCGGGGCATGTTTCATATACAGGTATACCTCGGAGATACTGCGGGTTCGGTTCCACCGCATAAAGCGAATATCGCAATAAAGCGGGTCATATCCATTTTTGTAGGCTTCCCAGTACATATAAAAGCCTAAAATCATGTTTACACTATGTCTATTAAGGGCGCTATAGCGAAAGGTCTTAAAATAACAGTGTATTGTAAAATTAAAAATACTTTATTGCTTAAAAAAAATGCTAATCTTCATCATCTGAGCCTTCAGTAAATCGTAATCTTTTTGCTGGTGGAGAGCCAAAATCTATCGGAAGAAGAAGGCACGCTCTGATAAATAAACATGAATAATTTGAAAAAAAGCGCAATATCTGCGAAGCGCAATAAAGCGAAGCACAATAAAGCGAGGTATACCTGTAGTTACAACTGTATCAACACTCTCATGGTTTTAACGCGCTCCATGTGATCAGAGGCGGATCTACTATGAAGTTAATGAAGCTTGAGCTTCAGTGCCCCTAAGTCCAGTTTTCTCTAAAATATGTTTCTTTCCCATCCCACAAAACTTTTTAACAGGGGACCTTCTAAGAGTTCATGCTTCAGGGCCCCAGAACATGTAGATCCGACACTGCATGTGATATACACTTGTTACGTATTTTCAAGAATTCAGACAGTTAAAACAATATACGATTCGCCAGTTTCGACCACAGAGCACTTAAGTGAGTCAAAGATATATACTGTAAATGTTAAACGGGAATACCTCTGAATACATTAATTCTAAATAAATTATATAACCACCTAAGCAGTGGCGTATCCTGGTAATGTGAGCTAGGCGTGCTGCTACTTAAAATGAATATGTACGCCTACTATTTAACTTCTTCCCCTCTTAATTTAAAAACCAGCTATATTCAATTACGCAACGATAGTTATTAGGGGTATATGTCAATTATCTCCGAAATACTAATTAACTTACAACTTGAAACTCACTGTCACTGTAATAATCTGCATTCCCGGCAACTAACAACAATTAATCACAAAAAACACTGGACGGACACAGCCGATTTTTACAACTCGAGAGCTGCAAGACCACCGCACGCATGTTCGTATTGTATTGACGTATCTGGCCATGACCCCGATCCACACAAACCAGTCTTCAAACGTAAATCCGAATTTGCAGCACGCATAGTGACGGAATTACCCGAGAAACTTCGGGCGATTGCTACCAACTAAAAAAAACTGCACTATAAAACGCGTCTGGGAAACTGAAACTAGATATACTCGTAGATTCTATGCGGGGAAAATCCGTTATCCTGATGCGTGCGGTCCGAAAGCAGAACATTATAAGAGAAATATTTTATAGAATAATACATTAAATTTTTATTTTCCTTCGGGCATAGGTGTGCGCAGCACGCACAGCACACATAGAGAATACACCACTGCACCTAAGTGGTTACACATATTTATATTCGACAAAATCAGGTTTTTTTTTTCTAAACACATTTATTACAAATATTTAACCCATCAAACACGGTATAGAATATTCACATGGTTTAACTTGACTGTTATTCCACCAATGCAGTTTGTAAAGAATTAATTTAACAATTATGTTGTACTACATCCTTGCAGCCAAACCACGTGCGGTTTTCCTTGAACAGTGAACGACAATGGTCTATTTCTGAAGTCGTAAAATGGCGCTGCTAAACGTCACGCGGGCGCTCTGACTTTGTACACGCGGCCAGGACAGAGGGAATCTGCCGTGACGCAGACGTCGTCGGCGGTTAGGTCAAAGCTGGAATTCGTGTCCGTTGTTTCATGAAAACAAAATGTTTATCGATGTGTCTCTTCCGTAAATTTTCGTAAACTGGTTGTTGTTTAACTAGGGCTGCTGAGCTTGTGGCTCTTTTGCAGCCAAAGTCAAGTTGAAGAATTTACAGGTGTTTTGTAGATGGTGAGTACATTATTCTGGCAACTCCTGTGACGTGACTGGTACCAAAAGGTATCGGCTACTGCCGTTCCCTTGAACGTTGGAGAGGGGAAATATGCTTCTGTAGAACTACCTTCTGGTTAAGAGAAAAAGACAAATGACACAACAAACATATTGAAAAAATAGATGAACTAAAAACAATTGAGCAACATAGTAAGATGAAAAGATAAAAAGATAAAATAAGACACAGGTAACACGAGAAAAGTAACACTAAATAAGCAAGTGGAAATACAGAACCAAAAAGAAGGAAATATCAACGTAATGAATCTAACAACAAAATAAAGAAAGAAAGAAAATGAAATGACACCATTGGTCTGTGGTGACATCCAGATTCGTAGAGTATTATTTACCCGTAATGTTAAACAGTAAAGAAAGTGCATCCAGTAAATCTATAGAGATGTCAGTCAGTCATCTAGTAAAACTATTGAGATGTCAGTCAGACATCCAGTAAAAGTATGGAGATGTCAGCCACTCATCTAGTAAAACTATAGAGATGTCAGTCAGACATCCAGTAAATCTATAGAACTTAGTCAGACATCCAGTAAATCTATAGAACTGTCAGTCAGCCATCCAGTAAAACTATAGAGCTGTCAGTAATCCAGTAAAACTATACAGATGTCAGTCAATCATCCAGTAAAACTATAAAGTTGTCAGTCAGTCATCTAGTAAAACTATAGAGTTGTCAGTCAGCCATCTAGTAAAACTATAGAGATGTCAGTCAGTCATCCAGTAAAACTAATGAGATGTCGGTCCGTCATGCAGTAAATCTATAGAGCTGCCAGAGTCATCCAGTAAATCTATAGAGATGTCGGTCAGTCATCCAGTAAAACTATAGGGATTATAGTCAGTCATCTAGTAAAACTATAGAGATGTCAGTCAGTTATCCAGTAAAACTATAGAGATGTCAGTCAGACATCTTGTAAAACTATAGAGATGTCAGTCAGTCATCCAGTAAAACTATAGGGATTATAGTCAGTCATCCGTAAAACTATAGCGATGTCAGTCAGTTATCCAGTAAAACTATAGAGATGTCAGTCAGACATCTTGTAAAACTATAGAGATGTCAGTCAGTCATCCAGTAAAACTATAGGGATTATAGTCAGTCATCCAGTAAAACTATAGCGATGTCAGTCAGTTATCCAGTAAAGCTATAGAGATGTCAGTCAGACATCTTGTAAAACTATAGAGATGTCAGTCAGTCATCAAGTAAAACTATAGTGCTGTCAGTTATTTATTCAGGAAAACCATCTTCTGCCATTTGGACTGAAAGCTGCAATTGTATCTCGCTATTGAAAACTATAGAGATGTCAGTCAGACATCTTGTAAAACTATAGAGATGTAAGTCAGACATCTTGTAAAACTATAGAGATGTCAGTCAGACATCTTTTAAAACTATAGAGCAGAGGACAATAAAGAGGCAATAAGAGATTAACAATAAAACAAAATTTCATTTGCAGAAACAGAACAGTAAAAAAAAAATATAGTATGTAAACATATGCCACGTTAGTAGTCCCCTTCAGTCGTTCCTTTCCTTTCGTGGTGTTAATTTTTTTCTTCTAATTGTTGTGGGAGCTTCTTTTCACCCAGTCTGAGGTAGCTCCGTAGGGAGCATCGCCACTTGGTGCGATCGGCAGCTTCATCCTCTCAGGCTGCTCGATTTATGTGCACTTTATAATGCCACTTTATCAGACAGTATAAACTTTTATTTCTGCTAATATTCATTATGTCACGACACAAGGTTTGGGGGGAAACCTTCCGTCTCACTACTGACTTCTAAGGGAGGAGATCGGAGCTCTGATGGAGTTGTTCGTGTTCAAACCAAACCAAACTGACTTCTAGTTCAGGAACAACAGACTTCCCTTCCTTCTTCAACGAAGACGACACTAGACAACAACTTAAGTGATTAGGCTCTCCGGGTGGAATAGAATGTGCTTAGTTGGTTGTGTGAGCTTTTCCGATACAGACACGCAACGAGTCAATGGATCCGCTCGGCGGGTCCCTGGTTCGATGCCCCCGGTGAGCCTATCACATCGGTTATTTTTCTGTTGTCTATTGATATCGGTGATAACAGAAAATATTGAATGAAACAAAGACACAGGACGAAAAACAAGAGAATGTACTGGACATTTTGACATCATTGCATGGAAATAAGTCAACAACAGGATTGATAAATAGTACGGGAGATAGTAATTTGTTGCATTCCTCATCATCGCACCAGATTATAATAATTGTGTTGAGCGTGCCATTTGAATCCAGATTGGACGAGGAACACTCGTTCAAAGTGGCCAAGTATAATGATCTGGTCACGGACTTGAGACACGACAGGTTTACTGCAAGGGTCATGGCTGTTGAGGTAGGTGCAAGAGGTCTCATGGCTGTCTCAGTGTATGATCTACTGAAGCTGTTGGGTTTGAAAGGACAGTCAAGAACAAGGGCACTTAAGAGACTGTGAAACTGCGGAAATGGCATCCTGCTGGCTGTGGAACAACTGCAACGGGCTATGGAACTTGGGACAGTAATTTGTTTTCAACATAGGGGTTACTTTCACAATTGCCTCCAGCTGGCATAAAACAGGGGTGAAGTTTAAAGCTGCAACCAAAGTGGAGTGGGTTCAATTCTCTGAACAAGACAACAGGAGGCTGACATTTGGGAGTCATGATCCAAGTGGGCCTGTCCCCCTTAGAGTGTAAAGGAAATTAAGGGGCCGAAACACTTGATTGACAGGGCGACTACTTCTGATGGTCAGATTGCCCCCTGTTGTATCGCTGTGTATAGAGTTTCCTATCATTTTGTGGAGAGACATGATCGCCCAAGCCAGCAGGTATGGTACTTGAAGAAGACGAACGAAATAGCACCTTCTTTCTGTCTCAAGAATCCCTGTTTCTTACCTATATTCGTTTATTTATTTACTACCCATTGGCCTCGGGTTTTCGGTTTTCCTTCATTATTTATCGGGCTGACTGGTGCAAGCTAGTACAACAGCAGAGCATGCAGAGTGCTCTACTTTTGTATACATGTATTTGAATTGTAAAGTTGTATTGAAATCTGTGACATGGATTAAAAAAAAAGCTTTCTGTGCACTCAGTTAAAAACGGCCCGTTTGTGGCACTAAAATGGGACATTAGAGTCCCAATTGTAAGACACGTTGATAGTCAAGCTCCGCAGATAGTCAAAGAACTCGACACTGTTATACGCAAGATATCGTTCTGAGCAGGTATCCAAAGAAGTTCCTTATCAGATACAGTGGTAAAGGAGTGAAATGGTTGAGATTTCGCTACACTATGTCTTTGCTTTATGAGGTTTGGTGACCTGTTCCCTTCCTCGTTTCCGTTGCCTTTCCCAACTCAAGAGCATAACCGGTACCCATTTACAGCTGGGTAGACAGGAGTGAAACGCTACTGAGTTTTGAACCGTGTAGCGTTACATCGAGAAATAAGCGTTCTAATCATTCTACTAATTGAAACTCTCTCAAAGAAGTGGAGCGCTATATTGTGTGGCGTAATCAAAAGGGACGACGAAATACATCTTACAATCTTCAACTTTACATAAGACAGTGTGGCAAACAACTATTATATAAATAATAGTACATATAAGGGGAAACAATGCAATTATTGTCTAACTTTCAACCACAGTTGAACACCCTTGGCTGTGGTTGAAAGTTAATGTACTCTCTCGAAAATAGAAAAAGTGCGCAAATGACGGTGTGCAAAATGTGACTGACCGACCGACCGACCGAAGTACTTACGGCGGGTATTATGGTATTGGATTGTTAAATGTTCTGATTTGTTTCTTTTGTTTTAGTCCTTGGTAACTCTACCCTTCCGCCTCCCCAGCAGCAGAGGCCTTCAACAAACGTATGCCCAGTTCTCCTCTCACGTGATGTCAGCTCAAGGTTGTTCCGTGTCATCCTTATCATTTTCATTCTGTTTCCAGTTCTCTACTCCAAGTGTTTTTATTTCAGGTTTACTCCTGCTTCTCTTACCCATGGATTCCAGAAAAAAGATCTGCCTTGTGATGCTATCAACAGGTTTCCTCAATGTTTGTCCTATTCAACAACTTCTGATAAAGTTTGCCTGCTTTCTGTTGTTACGCCCTGTTTAGAGTTTTCTATCATTGCTACGCGCGCCCGATTGACTGAGTGGTGAAGGCGCTGGTCTCTCGTGATAAAGGTGCCGTGTTCGAATCACGGTACCGACAGGCTCTAGTCTACCCAGCTGTAAATGGGTACCTGTTGAGGTTCACTTCATAGTGCAGCAAATTTTGGTAAAGTTAATTTTATCGGGATTTTTCCCACACCTTGTAGTAACCCAACTAATTGTACAAATGAATGTTAGTAAGGGGTATGACGAGCGACTATATAACTAGGCATGACGTAGGCTTACTATGGAAAGTCGGCTTTACGCTTTCACAGCGTACGGAGGTTTTGGTACTGATGAGAGTGTGGCAAAGCCACTATAATGTGATGCACAGTGTTTGGATAGTGTCAGCATATATATATATATATATATATATATATATATATATATATATATATATATATATATATATATATATATATATATATATATATATATATATATATATATATATATATATATATATATATATATATATATATATATATAGTGAGATTGCGTGTTGCATGCATGGCTCAGTATTATGAACGTTTGTAACCCTTGTATGTGTATTAATTATCTACGTTCGTAAAAGTGGATCGATGAATATTAGCAGACAAAAGAACGCGTGCTTGATAGTGTAATGAAGTCTGAATCATATCTCGGCATCTTTCAAAATTTATCACCGCGCAAACCCCGTGGATATAACTGACCAATGAAACGCCAGCTTGGTACAAATAGTGTCGGAAGAATCGCTAGACATGGAGGAAACAAAAGTGTAGATGTTGATGATATTTCGGAAGGCAGTGTGCAAAAAATCATGGAGTACTTGGATGAAGAAGGACCCAATTCGGTAATAGGGATCATTAGCCTTAGACAGACAGCAATAGATTCACTGGATGTGTTATAGAAAGGATCCCGTTACATGCCCATTGAGGCATATTGGGAATATGGTGTTAGGCCCATATTTCCTTGACCGTCGGTACACTAGGGGTGATGTGGTCAGCATCACGCCGACCGCCTCATCCTTCTCAGAGTTGCTCTGGTACCCATTTAGGGCTGGGTCGACACAGGAGCCGTTTGCGGTCTAAAATAATCCCACCTCATCTGGGGATCGAACCATAGACCGCTGAGCTAGGAAGCCAGTGCACTAACTACTATGTGTTGTAGAGCCAACGTTATTAAGGATAGAAGGCAGTGGAGAATGAACCATGTTGTGTTTTTCCCTGTTTCAGCTGCTCCAGTGAATAGTCGGATAAACTATATGATAAAGTGGATATCTATAGTGATAGAGCCCATTCATATGAGTAAAATAAGCCTAAGATGGAGGAAATCGGTGTAGAAGTAAAGATTCCATAATTATTTTAGATTTGTTATCTAAGCACATCTTGCCATGTCTACCCGATTTTGGATGCATGCAAACGTACTTTGGGCTAGTTGTCATCTTGTACATCCGCAAGTCCACTACATAAGGGAAGAGAACGAATGACGCAGCCTAATTCAAACTACAGACACAGAGCACAGCATTTATATCACCTTCGTTGCCATATGCAGAAGTGTGAGCAGACTGTGTAACCATTGAAAGCCTGTCTGTGATTGAGGGTAAGCGAGATGTTAATTAAATATATATATATATATGTAAATATATTATCAATGTGTGTTTAAGGTAATTTTGGTATGTGTAGAATCATTGTGTTATTTCTGGAGGAAAACCCGAAGTGTGTTGGTTTAGTTTAATTGTATTAAATCAGTAAAACGAATAGATTGAGCTAGTTGTTTGTGGAAAGCATTTTAAAGATGTTATGCTTGCTGGAAAGGACTATCCAAACTGGAGGAAGGAATGACTATAACAGATTGATTTTCTGTATTATTCGATATATAACACAACGATTACCATAAGGCCTAAATGATTTAATAGAAACAAATCATGGACAAAACTGTAACAAGTGAATTACTAAATTATTGTGCTAGAACTTGAACGAATTGTGTTATTCATCACTTACTATGTCTCTTGTGATTAACCACAGCTTGTCTGCACTGTCTCATATTACCTCCTGACTGGCTAAGGAGATAATGAGCGATACTACGTTGGTTGTATATTATGTTTCAGGTTATATCCTGCTCTGAGTGTCATACAAAACCTATAGCGACCAAGTCAGCAAATAGATGTTCAAGTTGGTCAGAGCTTTTGCCAGTATTAACTGTGTCATCTTGACAAGTAGAGGACCCGCAGTGATGGGGTTCTCTCCAATCATACTGCTGTACGAGGCCTAGGAAGGACTTTGTTTCAGATAAGTAGCTCAGTGTTTGGCTACTTCAACTTTTAAATACCATAAACCCACCTACGAATAAACTATGTCACGATGAAAACAATGTGGTGTATAAAGAAGACATTTGACAGTTATATGAGTTATAAAGTAACATTTATATTCATCTATACAAGAAAGCACAAAAATAGAGACAGATTCCACCAGGAAGCAAGAAAACAGTGAATGTGAACTATATTAGTTTAAGACATTAACTGTAAATGTGTTATGTATATATGAAAGTAACCCATAATTTATTTTGCAATCAATGGAATTGTGACCGGTAGCTTGGGCTTTTAAGAATAAAAGAGAGTACAGAAAAATGGTTTAAGAAAGTTGAATAGAGTTGTTAATAGACTATATGTCTTTGTTAAGGGGAGGTGAAATGAGTAGAAGAGTGTTTTGAGGGAAGGGAGGTAACTCCGTAGGTCCCCTTTTGGGAGATTTTTTTTAATGTAAAACTTTTGCCTCGTTTTGGCGAGGCGCGTCCCGTTCAACCTAGTCGGTTATATATATTTTTTTTCCTCGCATGAGTCGCATTGGCATACGCCCAACATAAACGCATGTCCCAACACAAAAAGACCCAATGACAAACAAGTGTCATCAGTGATCCTCTGTTTTCACACAAAAGATCTAATGACACATAAGTGTCACTATACTGATCTTTTGTGCCGGGCACATGGTTATATTAGGGCGCATGTCCAAATATAAAAGACCCTTAGGTCTGGGGTTATGCTTTTGGAAGATGTAGCTTTGTGTTTTGGGTTTAGTATATCATGTGAGTTCTGAATTATGGTGGGACATATTTGCATAGAAATGTTTTAGTAAAAAGATTAAAGAAGATTGTATGAGTTTTGAGTGTAATCAGTAAAGGGAGATGACTTTAAATTACGTCCCTTGAAAGGTTTTGGTGAGCAATAAAAATAAACACGCACGAGAAAGTGTTGCGAAGGTGAACACATTTTAGGAGAGAACGGAGGAATGTTAAATTGGGAATAAGATGAAGTCATTATGACTTGAAACGCGCTTAGCGTAGGATAGCAAGTTTGCTATGTATTAAAGTTGTGTAGTGGCGAGCGATGTTTGATGATTCATATTTCTGGCGAACATGCCACTGAAGGTGGTTGATTGCTGTGGTCACAGTATTGTATCAAATTATTTTGCCGAACCAACAAGACGCTCAAACGCCACCTTTAATAGATGATAGATAAAGACAAGAAAGACAATGTCGCCAGTTCAAGATTGTGTTAACAAAGTTGTCAAGACTACAAGACGAACAGGTATGTTGGGTTAGATGCAGAGACAATAGACAGTAGCTAGAGGCAGCGTAGAACAAGTGACTATTGTTACAAATAAACAGCCCTGGTGGTTAGGCCAGTCTTATATCAAAGATACATCGATTAGTTCACCAGTCCTACGGGCCTTATCAAGGGTCAGGAAAACCAGAAGAACAGAAAGTAAATGAGCTAGTAATCTTAGAGACAGCATCAGACTATATATAAGAGAAAAATGATGGAGTGAGAGAAGATTTATTTCACAAGTTGCCTATGAACATTTTATGTATTATGAGATGGCCGGCCTCGGTGGAAGGTTGGGCATGAATTATGATTTCAGTCGATTTGATGACTAGCTGTAAATAAACATCTTTGTTGTTCACCGCTGTTGAAGTCAGTACTTGTCGCCAGATGTTCTCCATCCCATCATCTGTATGTCGTGTGATGTTATATCGTCAAGATTGGTTTTAACATAGCATCATCAACACCTAGCTGCCTACTGTCGGGTAGTGAGACGAGTCCCACTATACGACAAGTACCATCAACACTAACATCATCCGCTGTAACGGCCACATAATTTTATTTAAAAATTAATAAAGAACAATAAAGAAAAGATCTTTCTTCGCTAGTACTGAATTACACTGGCTCCCTACGAGCTCTACCCACCCACGGGAATAAAAAATGATGTCTTATGAACAATATGGCAGCATCCCAGCATGGGGCCTCTAGAATCGTGGGGCCCCTGGGCATGGCCCGGTGTGCCCATGCCTGAAGACGGCACTGACCAGACTGATTTAAGCAGATAAAAGGCCCGAAACACTTGTCAGGCGCCGGGGAGAGGGGGACGGGTTTTTCTGATGATCAGATTGTCTCCTGTTGTAACGTTGTGTATAGAGATTCCAATCTTAACTTGTTGTAACGTTGTGTATAGAGATTCCAATCTTAACTTGTTGTAACGTAACTTGTAACGTTGTGTATAGAAATTCCAATCTTAACTTGTTGTAACGTTGTGTATAGAAATTCCAATCTTAACTTGTTGTAACGTTGTGTATAGAGATTCCAATCTTAACTTGTTGTAACGTTGCGTATAGAGATTCCAATCTTAACTTGTTGTAACATTGTGTATAGAGATTCCAATCTTAACTTGTTGTAACGTTGTGTACAGAGATTCCAATCTTAACTTGTTGTAACGTTGTACATAGAGATTCCAATCTTAACTTGTTGTAACGTTGTACTTAGAGATTCCAATCTTAACTTGTTGTTACGTTGTGTATAGCGATTCCAATCTTAACTTGTTGTAACGTTGTGTATAGAGATTCCAATCTTAACTTAATGTAACGTTGTGTATAGAGATTCCAATCTTAACTTGTTGTAACGTTGTGTATAGAGATTCCAATCTTAACTTGTTGTAACATTGTGTATAGAGATTCCAATCTTAACTTGTTGTAACGTTGTGTACAGAGATTCCAATCTTAACTTGTTGTAACGTTGTACATAGAGATTCCAATCTTAACTTGTTGTAACGTTGTACTTAGAGATTCCAATCTTAACTTGTTGTTACTTTGTGTATAGCGATTCCAATCTTAACTTGTTGTAACGTTGTGTATAGAGATTCCAATCTTAAATTAATGTAACGTTGTGTATAGAGATTCCAATCTTAATTTGTTGTAACGTTGCGTATAGAGATTCCAATCTTAACTTGTTGTAACATTGTGTATAGAGATTCCAATCTTAACTTGCTGTAACGTTGTGTACAGAGATTCCAATCTTAACTTGTTGTAACGTTTTACATAGAGATTCCAATCTTAACTTGTTGTAACGTTGTACATAGAGATTCCAATCTTAACTTGTTGTAACGTTGTGTATAGAGATTCCAATCTTAACTTGTTGTAACGTTGTGTATAGAGATTCCAATCTTAACTTGTTGTAACGTTATGTATAGAGATTCCAATCTTAACTTATTGTAACGTTGTGTATAGAGATTCCAATCTTAACTTGTTGTAACGTTGTGTATAGAGATTCCAATCTTAACTTGTTGTAACGTTGTGTATAGAGATTCCAATCTTAACTTGTTGTAACGTTGTGTATAGAGATTCCAATCTTAACTTGTTGTAAAGTGCACAACGTTAACTTGCTGTAAACGTTGTGTTAAGATTGGAAAATCTCTTGTTGTAACGTTACAACAAGTGTATAGAGATTCCAATCTCTATGTACAACGTTACAACAAGTTAAGATTGGAATCTCTGTACACAACTTACAGCAAGTTGTAAGATTGGAATCTGATATTCCAACTTAACTTGTTTACAACAAGTGTTAAGATTAGAATCTCTATCTTAACTTGTTGTTGTTAACGTTGTTGAATAGAGATTCCAATCTTAACTTGTTGAAACGTTATGTATAGAGATTCCAATCTTAACTTATTGTAACGTTGTGTATAGAGATTCCAATCTTAACTTGTTGTAACATTGTGTATAGAGATTCCAATCTTAACTTGTTGTAACGTTGTGTATAGAGATTCCAATCTTAACTTGTTGTAACGTTGTGTATAGAGATTCCAATCTTAACTTGTTGTAACGTTGTGTATAGAGATTCCAATCTTAACTTGTTGTAACGTTGTGTATAGAGATTCCAATCTTAACTTGTTGTAACGTTGTGTATAGAGATTCCAATCTTAACTTGTTGTAACGTTGTGTATAGAGATTCCAATCTTAACTTGTTGTAACGTTGTGTATAGAGATTCCAATCTTAACTTGTTGTAACGTTGTGTATAGAGATTCCAATCTTAACTTGTTGTAACGTTATGTATAGAGATTCCAATCTTAACTTATTGTAACGTTGTGTATAGAGATTCCAATCTTAAACTTGTTGTAACGTTGTGTATAGAGATTCCAATCTTAACTTGTTGTAACGTTATGTATAGAGATTCCAATCTTAACTTATTGTAACGTTGTGTATAGAGATTCCAATCTTAACTTGTTGTAACGTTGTGTATAGAGATTCCAATCTTAACTTGTTGTAACGTTGTGTATAGAGATTCCAATCTTAACTAAGTCTTCCTCTTCTCATAACATGCCACAAGACAGTGGACTGCATTCTTCGTGCGCTGACTTGTTCCAGGACATTCTCATTACTCTGTTTAGCTGAACATAGTATTCTGAGCATGCGTCTGTAAAACTACATCTCTGTGACCTTCAGTTTGTTTCTTTGCCTTTTTGCTGACTGTCCGTAACATGCTTCTGTATGAGAGAATTAGCTCTTTATAACACTGATTCCACGTTCGATTCCCAGCAGAGGGAATATAATTTATGGAATTTTTTTTCAGCGGGTGTGATTCCTATATACACACATTGGAATTGTCGCAACGGAGTTCGTGCACTGTGCTAAGATCCTCTTTGCCTGATCTAAGGGAGGAGATCGGAGCAATGACTTTAGAGGTGTTTTTCTGCAGACAGTTGCTCCCACCTTCCACAACTTCTCACTCTTGTTCTCAGCGACAACTACCAGTTTTGTTCAACGGCAGTTTATTCAGTATTCACAGTTAACATCTACAGTATATCTAGAGGCCGTTGAGCCACCCGCCACTATGTTGATGTACCTAGCAGGAAGACAGACTCATAACCTAAGAGTATTTTCATTACGCTCAAAAACATAAAAGAGTATTCAACACAGGCAGGCACATGACGATTTGTTCAATGTAAAATGGAATATAGAGCAATATTCAATAACTGGACCGTAGATGAGACCAATAATAGAATATAGCTGACGATTCAGTACACGGAGAATAGCTGAGGACTAAATAAATGCAGTGTAGTTGAAAATTCGATAGATTGATTATGATTTAGTAAACAGAGTATACCAGAGTTTCAATAAATGGAGTATAGCTTAGATCCATAAATGGAGTATATTTGAAAATTTAATAAATGGAGTATACCTGAAGAATTACATAATGAAGTATAGATGAGGTGATTATTGAATGAATAAAGCCTATTTGTGAATTCAATAAATACAGTATAGCTGAAGAATAACTTAATGAAAAATAGCTGAGGTGAAGATTGAATGAATGAAGTATAGTTGACAATCCAGTAAATGGAGTATAGCTGAAAATCAACCTAATGAATTATAGCTGAGGTGAGGATTGAATGCATGAAGTATATTTGAGAATTCAATAAATGGAGTATAGCTGAATAATAACCTAATGAAGTATAGCTGAGGTGAAGCTTGAATGAATAAAGTATATTTGTGAATTCAATAAATGAAGTATAGCGTAAGAATAACCAAATGAAATATAGCTGAAGTGAGAATTAAAAGAATGGAGTATATTCGTGGATGTAATAAATGGAGTACAGCTGTAGAAAAACCTAATGAAGTATAGCTGGTGAAGATTGAATGAAGTATATTTGAGAATTCAATCAATGGAGTATAGCTGAAGAAAACCCTAATGAAATATAACTGAGCATTGAAAAGATTGAGTATATTTGACGATTCAGTTAATAGAGTTCACGATGCCTTATTATTTACCGAAATCAAAGCGACAAATGGCAGTCACAATTGTGTACCTTATCATTCGTGCTGCAAGACCTGAAATTCCTAGTATCGCTTAGGCTTGATTCAAAAAATGGCGCCACAGATTCATTGTCGGACAGAAGAATAGATCCATTGGTGGATTCTAGCCAAACAGTCATTCTATAGGAACCGACCAGAAAGGCGTCTCCAGCAAGACTAAAAAGGGGTTCCTTTCTTCTCAGACACAATAGCCAGAGCAGCTAAAAATGTTCTCCATTGCAAAAAATGAACTACACAAGGACCCCTAGCCGGTTCTAGTAAAAAGGTCCATTTAAAATGTTTTCCTTCCTTGATTGTTGCCGTCTGAAACAAGATATGATTGAGCTAGTACTATCGGTTCGCTGGTTGAATTAGCTATTCATTCCTCTAATAATGAAGCCTATAGTCGACGGTTCTCGTTAACCGGCATATATGAAATTTATGAAGGATTTTCCGTGTTTGTATACAAATATCCAATCTTGTAAAGAATTGTCAGACATACGCCGTGGAATGTCTTTACGTTTTTAAAAATAAAAGTTGACAATATGTCATGTTTACTTATTTTTTCGTTCAGCTGTAGCGGTGAAGCGTAGTGGAGTCCTGAAGTGTGCCTTCGTCAGCCATATGTGTCGCACAGGCTATGGTGAGCATGTGTAGTTGTAAAATGCCTGTGATGTTGCCTATCAATCTGCCTCTAGGTATTCCACGTGCTCTGAAACCAGATCTTCTACTCTTGTAGTAGTAACGTATGGGCTCCCATTCTTAAGAGATAACCAAACCACTTAAATTGTCTGTCTCTCTTGAAGCAGGATGTCGCACCTAAAATTTTACTGATGTCATCGTGTCACATTCTATTTCTCCTGCTAACATTAATGACTTTTCCTTAGCATCTCATCTTATAGGATGGAATTTTCCTATCCTGTGCTAATGGTTTTCTGAATACAGGTAGCACCGAGTCACTCTGGGAGCTCCAGAACGGCTAAGATAATCAGAATCTTCAGGTCAAATGTCAAGGCAGTTTTTTTGTGCAGTTGTGAACTAGATGCCAACAAAAACTACAGCCAAGTAAATTGGTGCTTGTGCGAAATAGATGGATTCAAATGTTGCAAGGTTATTTTTGTTTATTTAAGTCACTGATTCCCAACTTAGATTCTGTGGAAACCCAGGGATCAGCAAGGCATTGTACGGGGTTCCGCAAGGCGCCTTGGATAAATAAATAAACGTTTTAAATACGGAGATAATTTTTTTTCCTGTGATTATCAAATTTCGTTACAAACAGGAGCTCAAACCGAATTCTTTGAAATGGTATTGTTGGCAAATAGAGACTAAGAACAAATGTGTAATCCTCACAACTACAATCTTAATATAACTGAAAGAAAGAATAAAAATGTAATCCTGCAGACTACTATTTTTAATAAAATGTAGAGAATTTAGAGAATATTACTTCAACAAACTCATGCTAAATCTTCCTGCCCCGTGCCATCAGCTCTTGGTCTTTCCATATCTTCTCCACCCCTTGAATTTTTGTCTCTTAGTTATCGTCTCAATGTGGGTTTTAGTTTTCTTCTGCTTGTCTGCCCCTGGGGACTCCAGTCCAAGAACTGCTTTGTAATGATATAAGTAAGCGTCCTTAGAGTATGTCATATGCAACACTAGAGTCTTCTCCTCCCGTGCCCACTGGCGAGTACCTAGTTCTTGTCATCAGTTCCATGCTGGTATTCTTCGTAACTAAGAGGGGGTCGGAGTGGCTAAGAGGTATGGTGTCCTTCTCGAATGCTAAAGATACCGGGTTTGATTCCCAGTAAAGGAAATATAATTTATAGACATTTTTGTTTGTTCAGAACCAGTAGTCCTAATGATGTCATACCCCTCCCCCTCCCCCCTCCCCCGGTCTCCTGGATAATGAGATCGGATACCTAGCCTTCTCGGACAAAGGCGCAGTCGGAGAGGCTAAGATGTACGGCGTCCGCCTCGAATTCTAAAAGTACCGGGTTCGATTCCCATTAAAGGGGATATAATTTACGGAAATGTTTTGTTCAGAACCAGTGGTCCTAATGTTGTCATACTCGGACCCCCCCCCCCCCCCTTCCCCCTGTCTCCTGGGTAGTGAGATCGGATGCCTAGCCTTCTCAGATAAAGGCGAAACAAGTAAAAGGTCCCGCGCACGTTAAATATCACAACGGTAGTTGGAAATCATAAAGAGTAGAACATACGGTCGCTGCCTTAGCAAAATTTAAAACTTAGAAACCTACCCACCACAACAATATGTATATAATGTGTGATTCCTATATACACACATTGTGATTCTCGCCGGTGCTACGGAGTTCGTGCACTGTGCTGGAGGAGATCGGAGCACTGATTGAGTTGTCCGTGTGCAGTAAAGATAGCCCTTATAAACCAAACCAATCTTCGTAAGAAATGCAGCAAACACTAGACGTGCCAGACATTTGAAAAACTTTGGACAGCAGTAGCTAGACAGGAAGGGATTATCATTTCATCATCATCCTTATTTCCCCTTCTGCTCCTTGTCGTGAAATATTCTAATCCACATATATAAATTATCAGGTAAATATAAAGCCTAACAAATAAATTTAATAAAGAAAAGAGCAATGGTAAAATAACAGTGCTGTCACAATGACAGTACTCGAAATCCCCTTTGTTTTATGCTTCGTCTGCAAATTGTAACGTTTCCACGTTAAATATAAGCCACTGCATAAATACAAGCGTTTCCACAACACATTAAAACGGGTATTGCATTTCTAAGAAAAACATTGAGAGGCACACTGCGTAATGACCTAAATTAATCCTAACATTAATTATACTACGTTACCAAAACGAACGAACAGATGGACTCAAATAGAAAGAGAGAGGGGCGAATGAAAACAAGGACACATGCAACACTAAACTCGCGTCGCGCGATACACAATTACTACTATCACGCGTGTAAGGCCACATGCACTAACTTTTTTTTCAGACGGACAGTGATAAAAACACTAACCTTCCCAGAGTTAGGTTTTTAAATCCTGAAAAACGCTTATTAGAAAAGATAACATTAGATGGGTTTACGTTTGAAAACATTACAGTACCCAGACAGCACATCTTCGAAACAGGAGGTAGAAGAAATTGCATATTTTGAACGCAGCCACTTAGCTCTTTTAAATTTGTATATTTGGGTTCCTTAGGGCTTGCTGACAAAGAATATGTAAAACGTTACGCAAATAGTCTAGGAATTAATAAATTATAACCAAAATAAAATAGTGGGGATGCCTGACAGCATGAAATCATTTCTGCTCATAAAATTTTTTTATAACGTGTTTGAAAAAAACCTTACGTTACGGAAATAGCCTACCATGTTAACTCCTAATTGATTGGAGCGCAACAAATATAAGACTAAACACGATTGGTCGGGCTATAAATACTATATTGCGTTGTTATGGGAAACGAATAGAAGGGGTACTTTTTTGAAAAGATGTGGAGACGTGGTTTCATTGGGTAGAGCTGCGAATATACTTGATTCAGAGCGTCTGTTCATTGCCACATCTTGTAATAAACCTACTAAGAAGCAGTACGTTGAGCACCAGTGTATATTTTATATAAAATAAAGCCTGGAACATCGGCAGATCGGAGTTGTGCTATATCCATTGCCAGTCAACGAAACTGTTTATTATTCTATGAATTGTGGTAAGCTTGAAATATTCAGTATCTTTTAATGAAAATTGAATGTAAATTGTTAATTTATGCCTGTATATATGTGTAGTTCAGTAGCAAACATGATGTAAAGCCTATAATGCTCCAGCCTGAACAGAAGGTGTCGGAGGAAAGTAAAACGGCATGGAATGGCCAAACAGTACACTGACACCTAGATTATTGATTAGACAGAAATAATGCTGGAATTGCAGAGGCGTAGTAACCATTAGGGAGGGAAATACTGGTATAAAGTATTTCAGATGAAGCTGACAGTTGGCCTAACGCTCTGAACTCAATGTTTGTGATGTATTGTGCTCAGTGTAGAACTAGAGTATCAATTAGTTATGAAGTAGAAGGTACATCCTTCTTGTTTTCAGGGACTGTGGTCTTAACGTTATTGAGCAGCACCTGGTCAGAGCTTTGCTGAATCCAGAGTCGGACAGCATACTCCTTGGTCCATTTAGCTATCAGTGAGGTGTCTCCAGAGCCCAGGGGAGAAATCGAGCAGAGGAGTCTTTTCCTGCCGCCATCACGCAAGATAAGCTGATGTGGCCAGCTGAGCTCAACATTATGTACCCCCATCTTAAAATGACAGTGTAAAATACAATTAAGAGGGGAATTTAATTGTTTTAATATCAGGAACTGAGAACATCTCCAATACTAGTTCCAATAAAGACAAACTATTGAAGTCATGATGACAAATACCAACAGAGCTTGAACAAAACAAAACCAGTATTACCTCATATTACTACTACACAACTGACACACATAGGATACTATTAAAAATATATGTCACTACAAGATTCATATTGATAAATTCTGTACATATAACTTGTAATTAAAATTGATTGTGATTCCTGGTTCCCTTTGTATTTGAATCAGGACACATATACCTTCATGACAGCACTGAATACATATTGTTATTTGAAAAGTTATCAGTGACTCCTTTAAGATATCCTCGTAGAGTGTTTCATGTATGTGAGTGTCACAGTGTTGTCAAGTGTGGTGGAATAAATTAAATTGTTTACCTGTCTGTTGTTGTTATGACTTACACTTCATCATACACATACCCTAGACATATAACGTAGTCATCACACTATTCCAGAATAATTCTGACTGAGGTATACATATGTGGCAGCAAGTAAGGTTATATATAATACACTACTCTTATTAGATATATATATACCTTCACAGCTGATCTCAGTCAGTACACTAAGTCCCCTATAAATATTTATAACATCCCACTTTACCACACTCCTCATGGATCACATCATAGCCACCACTGCAGATGGTTCCCGTTGCAGGAAGCCTGCAGTAAAGTTAACGTGTGCTCATATAACGGTTGTTTATGCATCAATATTTGTTTACATGCTTAAGTTAAAAGCCGCATGCTCAACCTCATGCCTCTTGCGACCGCATAAGGGAGCAGTAACTCTATTCTTCCTCTGTCTTCTCAGAAACACAGGGACATAGACGGGACAAAGGACCATGAGCTACAGAAAATGGCACACCTTCGAGAAAGAGCTTTGGTGAAATTTTTTTTTCTCTTACAGCAGAGGACTCGTCTTTCTGTCCCCACATTTTTCCACTACAGGGTAATTATAAACTTCTAAAGTTATGGAAAACAAAAATTTTAGAAGCGTTTGGTAGCGGACGAAGATTGCTCCAGTACTTACAATCGTTGAACAAAAATTCCCGCACTTTTTTAAATTTTAATTTTTTATTTATGGGGTTTTGCGGTGTCGTGAAATATTCTAATCCACATATATAAATTATCAGGTAAATATAAAGCCTAATAAATACATATAATAAAGAAAAGAGCAATGGTAAAATAACAGTACTGTCACCAAGAATGTACTCGAAAATCCCCTTTGTTTTATGCTTCGTCTGCAAATTGTAACGCTTTCACGTTGATAGTAAAAGCCTACTATATTATTACCCGCTTTCTTCAATGAAACGTGTGCTGTATTTCTTGCAAAAACATTGAGATACCAAGCTGAACAATGACCTAATTTTAATATTTCATTCATTCCATTTTATACACGGCGTAACTAAAGACAGATGGACTAAAGGATAGAGAGAAGGGAGAGGCATAAAGCCGAACACGTGCAACACAAAACACGCGTCGCGCGATACACAATTACTACTATCACGCGTGTAAGGCCACATGCACTAACTTTTTCGGACGGACAGTGATAAATTCACTACCCTTCCCAGAGTTAGGTTTTTAAATCCTGAAAAACTCTTATTAGAAAAGATAACATTAGATGGGTTTACGGTTGAAAACATTACAGTACCCAGACAGCACATCTTCGAAACAGGAGGTAGAAGGAATTGCATATTTTGAACGCAGCATATTAGCTCTATTGAATTTGTATATTTGGGTTCCTTAGGGCTTGCTGACAAAGAATATGTAAAACGTTACGCAAATAGTCTAGGAATTAACAAGTTATAACCAAAATAAAATAGTGGGGATGCCTGACAGCATGAAATCATTTCTGCTCATAAAATTTTTTTATAACGTGTTTAAAAAAAAACCGTGCGTACGGAAATAGCCTACCATGTAAACTCCAAATTGATTGGAGCGCAACAAATATAAGACTAAACACGATTGGTCGGACTATAAATACTATCTTTGGTTGTTAGGGGAGACGTAGGAAGGTAAAATTTTTTCAAACACTTGTCGAAATGTGGCTCCATTGGCCAGACTCGCTGATATACTCACTTAGGAGCGTTAGTTCGAGACCACTAGTTCAAATAAGCTTGATAAAGCAACAGTGCGTTGAAGCCAGCTCATATTTTTGCTAAATAAAAGCCTGGAACATAAGCAGATGGGAATTTGTGCCAGTATTTGTGCCAGAATTCATTGCTAATCAACGTATCTGTGTTTGTTTCCATGAATTGTGGTAAGCTTGAAACATTCAGTATCTTTTAATGAAAATTGAATGTGAATTGTTAATTTATGCCTGTATATATGTGTAGTTCAGTAGCAAACATGATGTAAAGCCTATAATGCTCCAGCCTGAACAGAAGGTGTCGGAGGAAAGTAAAACTGCATGGAATGGCCAAACAGTACACTGACACCTAGATTATTGATTAGACAGAAATAATGCTGGAAGTGCAGAGGCGTGGTAACCATTAAGGAGGTTAATACTGGTATAAAGTATTTCAGATGAAGCTGACAGTTGGCCTAACGCTCTGAACTCAATGTTTGTGATGTATTGTGCTCAGTGTAAAAAGAGAGTATAAATTAGTTATGAAGTCGAAGGTACATCCTTCTTGTTTTCAGGGACCGTGGTCTTGATGGTATTGAGCAGCACCTGGTCAGAGCTTTGCTGAATCCAGAGTCGGACAGCATACTCCTTGGTCCATTTAGCTATCAGTGAGGTGTCTCCAGAGCCCAGGGGAGAAATCGAGCAGAGGAGTCTTTTCCTGCCGCCATCACGCAAGATAAGCTGATGTGGCCAGCTGAGCTCAAAATTATGTACCCCCCATCTTAAAATAACATTGTAACATAAACTTAAGAGGGGAAGTAAATTGTTTTAATATCAGGAACTGAGAACATCTCCAATACTAGTTCCAATAAAGACAAACTATTGAAGTCATGATGACAAATACCAACAGAGCTTGAACAAACCAAAACCAGTATTACCTCATATTACTACTACACAACTGACACACATAGGATACTTTTAATAATATATGTCACTACAATATTCATATGGATAAATTCTGTACATATAACTTGTAAGTAAAATTGATTGTGATTCCTGGTTCCCTTTGTATTTGAATCAGGACACATATTCATTCATAACAGCAATGAATACATATTGTTATTTGAAAAGTTATCAGTGACTCCTTTAAGATATCCTTTAGAGTGTTATATGTATGTGAGTGTCACAGTGTTGTCAAGTGTGGTGGAATAAATTAAATTGTTTATCTGTCTGTTGTTGTTATGACTTACACTTCATCATACACATACCCTAGACATACAAAGTAGTCATCACACTATTCCAGAATAATTCTGACTGAGGTATACATATGTGGCAGCAAGTAAGGTTATATATAATACACTACTCTTATTAGATATATATACCTTCACAGCTGATCTCAGTCAGTACACTAAGTCCCCTATACATATTTATAACATCCCACTTCACCACATATATTGGGGGCTCGTCCGGGATTTTGAATCTTTCCCTATTACAAATATTGGGGGTAATTCACTTCAGGGAACATAAGAATTAAAAGGTATCCTTGGGTGGAATTAAATAAGGTTGAGCTCACGGTGCCTGTGTTGTCCATTAGATATATAATTAGAGATTGAATTGTTGGTTAGACATTGTATAAACTTACCTGATAGACAATGGCGGACCTGGCCAAGTTTCGATCTGCTGCTGTTCAGACTGCAAAAGAGTTAGGATTAGATGGGCAAGTTATGGTTGCCTATGTCACTACGGAATGTGACAAATTTATTGAACGCGAAGAAAGAAGATTAGAAAAAGAGGCCGAAAGAAAGTTAGAGGCTGAAAGGGAAATTAAGAAGTTACAATTTGAGGCTGAGGCTGAGACTAAGAGGTTGCAGATTGAGGCTGAGGCTAAGAAATTGGAGGCAGAAAGAGAAGACAAAAGATTGGCTGCAGAAAGGGAAGAGAAGAAATTAGCTGCAGAAAGGGAAGAGAAGAAATTAGCTGCAGAAAGGGAAGCAGAAGAAAGAAGATTGACTGCAGAAAGGGAAGACAAGAAATTAGCTGCAGAAAGGGAAGCAGAAGATAAAAGATTACAAAGGGAACATGAGTTACGACTTAGGGAGTTTGAGTTTCAGGCCATGCTCCTGAAAATGGTGCCAGTCCCTTTGCCTCTGATGCCACTGCTAGCCAAGGAGCCTCAACCTCAGCTATGAATTTTCATTTAGATCATTTTGTTGAGAAAGACGATGATATAGAGAGCTACCTAAATAGGTATGAACTATTAGCTACCACGTATGGGTTAGAGAGAGAAAGGTGGAGCTTAAAGTTATCTCAAGGACTTCGTGGGGCAGCTTATGAAGTTTTTGCAAAAATGAGCAGAGGTGATCAGGAAAATTATGACATGCTAAAGCAGGCTCTTTTGTTAAGATATGAAAAGAATGCAGAATTTTATAGGAAAAAATTTAGGAATGCTAAACTACTGTCAGGTGAAACCTATCACCAGTTTTCTGCACGAATAGAGACATACTTGGAGAAATGGACTTCTCTGGGGAAAACCAAGATCTTAAGGAAATGGTCCTTATAGAGCAATTAAGAGAGTCCATGGCTCCAGACCTGAGAAAGTTTCTCATGGAACAAGGTGCAGAGAGGCTGGGTGAGTTGCTAAATGTTGCTGAAAGGTATCAAGCAGCTCAAGCAGAGGTAACAGGTAATAAAAAGAAACAAGTGGATAACTTTAGGGCACCACAGAACTTTGATAAATTTGATCCTAGGGATCAAAACAAAGGTAAGCACCAGTTTGATAGGCCACGGTATGAAAATAAAAATAAATTCCCACAATTCGATGAAAGGAAATATGATGAAAGAAAATCTTTCAACCAAGGAAAAAGGTGGTGTAAGAATTGTCAGATGGACAATCATGACACTGACCGTTGCAGAAGGAAACCTGTGTATATGGCAACCCTTCAGGTCAGGTCGACCTCAAGACAGGAGGAGGATATTATGTTGGATACCACTCCAGAAGAGATGAGGAAGGCACAGGCTGGGGATAAAACACTCAAGCCTTGTTTCAGAAAATTGTCAACTTGTCATACAACTCCAGGCAAGGGAGATTTTTACATGAAAAACAAGTTGATGTATAGGAAGACTGGAGCTAGATCCAAAGGTCAGGGACAGCTGGTACTTCCTAAAAGATATAGGGCAGACTTAATAAGGAGCCTACATGTGAAACCAGATGGGGACCATGAGAAGATAGGTACCATCATTCAAAAGGTGGCTCACAATTATTATTGGCCTAAAGCAAGATGGGACATTGAGAATTTTGTAGAAAGGTGTAGCATGGCACATGAGGGAACACCCACAAGTGGGAACATGGATCAGGACCTGGACACGCCACGGGGCAAAATTAGGCCTGATAATAAAAAGAAAAATAGATTTGATAAAGTGGACCAAATGGAATGGGAAGCCCCTTTTCACGGACAATCTTCACTTAACTGTTTTACAATGGCCACTATGCGGAGAGTGCAAAGAGATGTCTTACCCCAGGATAAGCCGACAATCCCTCAATCGGACTTAAACAAACTGGAGGAAGAGGATGTAGAGAGGAAATCTCTCATCAAGAATTTTAAGTGGGGAGAAAGCCCCAAAAGAAAAATTGGTAGCGGTCGTTTTGTGCATGATAATTCTGGGAAGAAAAATCATCACTATAAAGCTTCGAGTGGAAGAGACCATACCGGTGCATGGACAAATAGGTCCACACAATTAAAGGTCCATATGTAGCTTTGTTAAGAACGTGGACTGATGAAAAGGCAGAGGAAAACATTACATCTTAATACCAATATGTGAATGAGCTGACCACTCGTTTAAAAACTGGCTGGAAACTTGCCAATGAAAATTTGAAACAAGCCAGGAAGAAACATGCTGCCTATTATAACAGGAAGGCGAAAGACAGAAATTTGGCTGTGGGAGAGAAAGTACTGCTTCTTTTGCCCGGGAGTCAGAATAAGTTACAAATTGGATGGCAGGGTCCATATACAGTTTTAGAGAAGGTGTCTAGAACAAATTATAAGATAGATAAGAAGGGGAAAGAAAAAATCTATCATGTGAATCTCCTGAAGAAATATTTGGAAAGAGAACATCAGGAGGAGACACACTTGTTGACCTTGTCCATCGCCATGGAGATGAAAAAGGAACCACTTTCATCATTTGAGTATCCATTCCACCCCTTTGAGACAGCAGCACAGGTGAAAATCAGTACACATTTAACGAAAACTCAGAAAGAGAGAGTGCAACAGGTTCTAAATAATCATGCAGAGGTGTTAACAGACCGACCAGGGCATACAAACCTATTGGAATATGATATGAAACTGATAGACCCCACACCTGTCTGTATGAAACCATATTCGATTCCGTTTGCTAAGGAGAAAGCTTTGAAGGAAGAGATAGACTATCTATTGAAGGAGGGAATTATTTCACACAGTGAATCCTCATATAGTTCCGGTGTTGTACTCTTAAGGAAGCCCTCTGGAGAACATAGACTCTGTATAGATTACAGGAGACTGAATGCTATTACAGAAGGACAGGTGGATCCATTGCCGGATACAAATCAGCTGGTTGCCAGTTAAATAAGGCTAAATATTTCTCAAGGGTGGATCTGAGTAAAGGATAATATCAGATTCCAGTAAAACCTGAGATCAGACAAAATTGTTGGATGTAAACATTTCGGAGGAACGTAATGAATCCCTGAGTTGCCTCTTTGATTGAGGATATTCCGAATGTTTCATACAGGATAATAAGAAGATTATGGGATCCACTACGAAAACTCTGCTATCACCAGGTATATGTTATCTCCTCATAACTTACATTTTGAGGGAAATATAATGTTCTCTGGACATGTCATTGCGCAGACTCAGAGAAGAGAAATGGTGAATACGGGTTGCGAAGCAGCATTAAGACAAGCACTCACACTTGCGGCTGTTCAGTAACATAACCGAAATATATTATTGGTTGTAGAAGTCTGAGGCAGATTTCATGAGTAGTGCCTACTCTAAATGGACCCAACTACATAAAACCATGATAGCACCACAGCAGAGTAAAGTCAAGTTGACTTACATTTATCTATGTGTATATAGAATAAAGGACTGACATGGGATGTCTGTTTTAAGAGGGGAGGTGTCGTGAAATATTCTAATCCACATATATAAATTATCAGGTAAATATAAAGCCTAATAAATACATATAATAAAGAAAAGAGCAATGGTAAAATAACAGTGCTGTCACCAAGAATGTACTCGAAAATCCCCTTTGTTTTATGCTTCGTCTGCAAATTGTAACGCTTTCACGTTGATAGTAAAAGCCTACTATATTATTACCCGCTTTCTTCAATGAAACGTGTGCTGTATTTCTTGCAAAAACATTGAGATACCAAGCTGAACAATGACCTAATTTTAATATTTCATTCATTCCATTTTATACACGGCGTAACTAAAGACAGATGGACTAAAGGATAGAGAGAAGGGAGAGGCATAAAGCCGAACACGTGCAACACAAAACACGCGTCGCGCGATACACAATTACTACTATCACGCGTGTAAGGCCACATGCACTAACTTTTTCGGACGGACAGTGATAAATTCACTACCCTTCCCAGAGTTAGGTTTTTAAATCCTGAAAAACTCTTATTAGAAAAGATAACATTAGATGGGTTTAGGTTTGAAAACATTACAGTACCCAGACAGCACATCTTCGAAACAGGAGGTAGAAGAAATTGCATATTTTGAACGCAGCCACTTAGCTCTTTTAAATTTGTATATTTGGGTTCCTTAGGGCTTGCTGACAAAGAATATGTAAAACGTTACGCAAATAGTCTAGGAATTAACAAGTTATAACCAAAATAAAATAGTGGGGATGCCTGACAGCATGAAATCATTTCTGCTCATAAAATTTTTTTATAACGTGTTTAAAAAAACCGTGCGTACGGAAATAGCCTACCATGTAAACTCCAAATTGATTGGAGCGCAACAAATATAAGACTAAACACGATTGGTCGGACTATAAATACTATCTTTGGTTGTTAGGGGAGACGTAGGAAGGTAAAATTTTTTCAAACACTTGTCGAAATGTGGCTCCATTGGCCAGACTCGCTGATATACTCACTTAGGAGCGTTAGTTCGAGACCACTAGTTCAAATAAGCTTGATAAAGCAACAGTGCGTTGAAGCCAGCTCATATTTTTGCTAAATAAAAGCCTGGAACATAAGCAGATGGGAATTTGTGCCAGTATTTGTGCCAGAATTCATTGCTAATCAACGTATCTGTGTTTGTTTCCATGAATTGTGGTAAGCTTGAAACATTCAGTATCTTTTAATGAAAATTGAATGTGAATTGTTAATTTATGCCTGTATATATGTGTAGTTCAGTAGCAAACATGATGTAAAGCCTATAATGCTCCAGCCTGAACAGAAGGTGTCGGAGGAAAGTAAAACTGCATGGAATGGCCAAACAGTACACTGACACCTAGATTATTGATTAGACAGAAATAATGCTGGAAGTGCAGAGGCGTGGTAACCATTAAGGAGGTTAATACTGGTATAAAGTATTTCAGATGAAGCTGACAGTTGGCCTAACGCTCTGAACTCAATGTTTGTGATGTATTGTGCTCAGTGTAAAAAGAGAGTATAAATTAGTTATGAAGTAGAAGGTACATCCTTCTTGTTTTCAGGGACCGTGGTCTTGATGGTATTGAGCAGCACCTGGTCAGAGCTTTGCTGAATCCAGAGTCGGACAGCATACTCCTTGGTCCATTTAGCTATCAGTGAGGTGTCTCCAGAGCCCAGGGGAGAAATCGAGCAGAGGAGTCTTTTCCTGCCGCCATCACGCAAGATAAGCTGATGTGGCCAGCTGAGCTCAAAATTATGTACCCCCATCTTAAAATAACATTGTAACATAAACTTAAGAGGGGAAGTAAATTGTTTTAATATCAGGAACTGAGAACATCTCCAATACTAGTTCCAATAAAGACAAACTATTGAAGTCATGATGACAAATACCAACAGAGCTTGAACAAACCAAAACCAGTATTACCTCATATTACTACTACACAACTGACACACATAGGATACTTTTAATAATATATGTCACTACAATATTCATATGGATAAATTCTGTACATATAACTTGTAAGTAAAATTGATTGTGATTCCTGGTTCCCTTTGTATTTGAATCAGGACACATATTCATTCATAACAGCAATGAATACATATTGTTATTTGAAAAGTTATCAGTGACTCCTTTAAGATATCCTTTAGAGTGTTATATGTATGTGAGTGTCACAGTGTTGTCAAGTGTGGTGGAATAAATTAAATTGTTTATCTGTCTGTTGTTGTTATGACTTACACTTCATCATACACATACCCTAGACATACAAAGTAGTCATCACACTATTCCAGAATAATTCTGACTGAGGTATACATATGTGGCAGCAAGTAAGGTTATATATAATACACTACTCTTATTAGATATATATACCTTCACAGCTGATCTCAGTCAGTACACTAAGTCCCCTATACATATTTATAACATCCCACTTCACCACATGCGGAACCACTGACAGTGCCTCCCGTCGCCCTGGTTTTGAATTACTGGTCTAACTTCATTCTCTCAAATATGGAGATAAAAAAATGACTTTTATTCTGTAATCTTCTGCGGATATACGATTTAAAACAATAGAGCTAAACATAAAAACCAAGTCATAGTTGGATTTTTTTTTAAAGAAGCCAAAAGAAATTATTTAGCAATTATTAAAACGCCAATAATACAACAAGGTGCAACTTCATGTTTGAAAAGCAAGTAAAATAAAGACCAAATTAAAGGGAAAAAAATAGAAAATACAAAAAAAAAAAATACAAATAGTTTTAAAACAAAACATCACAAAAGTTCCATGTACGCATGTCATTGACACAGGCATAAAAATGTAAAATGGAGGAAGGCAGAGGCGGACAAAAAAGGTCCATTAAATAGTTGTGTACAGACCCTGCTTTGAATGTTGCAGTGAACAATGGAAAAGCCGCGTTGAATTGAAGGGAACTGAAAAATTCCTCCAAGACTTCCAGAATCAAACCATTCAAGCCCCTTTGACGCGTCCATCTTAAAAGTATTGCGTATTGTTGTATGCAAGAAGTTCATACGCCCTCTTTGTTCGATTCCTAACATAAAACCTTCCAAACCAGCAGAAAGCGAGCCATTATTAAGCGAGGAACTTTTGTTTAGGTAACACAAAGAACGTGTAAAGGCGAGCCAAAGGTTTATGAGTATGATTGTTCCCTGGAGAACGCATTTCAATAGAATCGCTGCCAAAACGGTATAAGTTCGCAGACTTTGGAAGGGAGATAAAAATAAACAATTACCTCAGAAGCGGTCGTGAAGTTTAGATATACGAACACTAAGGAGAAATGGATTTAAGAACGCTATGTAATGAATAAGTGGTTTATAAAATGGATAACTTATGCCCTTTAAGTAAAGTAGATGTCAATAAATGAGGAGGCTGCTGTAAAACTGGTCATGAAGTAAATATATAAATAAAAAAATAAAATCGTATTGAATCAGTTTTACAAATTAACGGTACACAGGAAACACAGGACGTTTCGGGTTTCTCCCTTCGTCAGCCACAGATGCAAACAGTTGACAAGGACAAGAATTATAGATAGGTCAAAGAAAAATACTACAAACACATACGAGGATGAGAAACATAGACAAAAAAGAGCAATAAAAGCAGATGAGAAAGTAAACAATACAGGTGATGAGCGTAAACAAGAACAACAATAACGCCAGGAAAGAAAGAAATATCAAAACAAGAAATTAAACAATCAACGACACGCAAAGTTTTATTCCACGGATTTTGCTACTTTGATCAGGATTTGTTTCGCCAGTTTTGTTATTTTATTATTTCCTTTTGCGTTTCGCTGATTGTTTGATTTCTGGTTTAGATATTTCTCTCTTGTAATGGAAAGAATTTTTCTCAGACCTCCTTGGTGGTGAGCACGGTCAAGCATCAGATAGTGCACTGTCACAGAAGAGACAACTAATGGTGGCGAATATGGCATCCAGATGGAAGAACTGAAGTCAGCACTGGCGAGAACCAAGATTGGCAAAGTAGCAGAACATGATGATATAACCCCAGAAATGGTTAAGTACATGGAAGCCGAAGGCAACCTATTACTCCTGAGAGTCCTACAGGCAGCCTGGTGTCACAAGACCATACAAAAGGATTGGAAAATAGCCAGCATAACACTCATTTTAAAAAAAGGTGACAACCGACAATGTAGAAATCATAGAGACATGTCTCTTCTCAGTGTACCTGGGAAAATTTACTCTGGAATTCTGGAGCAGAGACTCAGAAGTCTAGCTGAGCACCAAATGGATTAGGTCCAATGTGGCTTCCGAGTAAACCTATGTACTCAAGACCTTATCTTTACACTCAGATAGCTGAGAGAAAACGCCCTTGAGTATAAAGGTGAGATGCGTCTTTGTTTCTAGGATCTGGAGAAGGCGCTTGATAAGGTCCCTTGGAGCAAACTTTGGGACTGCTTGGCAAAGAGAAACATCCCAACACCTCTGATCCATGGTATACAGAGCTTCTACTGCAAGACTTGCAGAAATTATATGAGGACGGCAAACCATAAGTCAGAAGAGTTAAGGACCACCACTGGTTTAAGACTGGATTATAGTCTGTCACCTTATTATTTCATACTTCTCATAAACTATGTCTTCAAAGCATGTAAGGAGAGGACAAGAAAATATTCAGTGGGGTACTGGAAGATGAGAAAGATCTGTATTTCAGAGCTAGCATTTGCCAATGATGTTGTTATGATTGCTAAATCAGATGCACATCTTCAATCCAACCTGCATGTCTGAAGGGAAGTATTGGAGAAGAGAGGGATGGCCATTAGCAGCTCCAAAACAAAAACCCTGGGGATATCACGAGAGGGAAGAAAGCATCAGATTTTGCTGGGAGAACAGGTCCTGGAGCAGGTCAACCACTTTAAATACTTTTGTAGTGGTTTTGATGGTATTGTATGGTTGAGATGTTACCTAGTGTAATGAATGAGGTCAGCTGTGAAGGCTCCTGAGATAAATGTTGATGCGAATTACAGAAGGCCCTTCTTACTACCACTTACGACCTCAAACATATCTTTTTTTCTAATGAATGTAGCTACGTTAAAAGTCTAGGGTATTGAAATGTAATGTGTTGTAGTAGATTACCCACACACACACAGATATTTAATAAGTCTAATAATAATAATAATAAAATTTATAACACACTGAACTAACTCAGGCTGTTTTAGTTTTTAAATATGAAATCTTTTGTTAAATTTATTTGTTCTGAACCAAATGTTTGTTGGTCAGAACATATGAAATATTATGGAATTATAAATGGAATGCATAATTAGATGACATAATAAAATGGAATGTGATTACAAAGGTATGTTATAAGTTTGGTTAATATTAACTATATTAGATTGTCCCAGGAGACTATTACTGAATGTACTGTTGGGGTGGTATCATCACGCCCAGTTTGTGACTACCAAACATTGTCCATTGACTTATGGGATGAATACATGGTTTATTTTCCCAAAATGGTATGTCTTTATTTGATGGTGAATTAGTTGATAAATTAGTTGATAAATCAGTTGGTGAACTTCCAGCAGGCCAGATCTCACTTATCTCGACTGCGTCGATCTTGTACAGGAGTCTGGTGGCCCCTCCTCTCCGTGCTGGGTGATTAAATACGGCTGCTCTGACACAATGTTAGACTGCACTGGTCCACGCTTGTGTATATTACAACAGCATTCGGCACCTCTTCGGTGCCAAACAGAAACTCACAATTCTGAAATAAAAGTTTTGTGGCATGTGTCAGAACTCTACCTACTGAGCCACTTCTGCACACAACACTACACAACAACACCACACAGACTGGGTCAGATCTCTCTGACCACACAGTACATCTTACCTAGTTGTTTTCATTTAGTATTAGTTCCCCAAGACTACCTTGCATCTGAGATATGTTCAATAGTTTCCTTCTATTCAATAGGATAGGTGATATGTTCCACTGATCTCACAATAGATCCGCCTTCCCTAGTTTTAGTAGGCGTCCATATATTTTGTTTGTCTCTAGACCCTGAACTTGGGCTGGGGATCTAGAGCGAGCACTTACTTGTCGTAATCATTTTATATGATATGGCAGTATCAATCACTCGAAATATTAAAATGTACAAAAGAATTGCTTTCATTCTTACCAGAATTCAGAATTGAGAACACAGTTAAATGCTAGCAAAACTCAGCTGAGCTGCTGTGTATCTGATGGCGTCCCACTAAAAATTATGTATTATCTTCTGGAAACAACACCACAGGTACTACACCACTGTGTCTCTGGACAGTTTTGTAACGAATGGCAAAAATGCGCATCTCTGTCCTGCCAATATGATTTCATTCATCCAATCACCGACTCCCCCCCCCCCTAACTTTCAAATCTACAACCAAAAGTCAAATTTCAGTCAGCTCTCAGTCAAGTATGTATTACTGTCTGTTGGTCCGTCTGTCTCTACTTGTTTTTTCATAAAAAACACTCTTGGTTCTTGGACCCTCTCCATGCAATACCCTACACACTTCTGCCTCCGAAGTTATTTTTAGCCACAATTCTCCACCATTTCCCCTCTCTTTAATTACAGCTCGATTTTAGCACTTGAGCGTCTCAAGGCCGCAAATTTTGAAAATTTAGTGACATTTTTTAACAGTGCAGTCGCTCGTCTGATATGAACAACACAGTCTTTTGTCAATATCTTCATTATTATCTATCCGTCTGTATAATTTAAAGTATATTATTTCTCTGCTCAAGACGGGCTATCAAACTAGCTAGGTTTTATATTCCTAACATTATTATTAAGAAAAAGTTACTTTTTCAAGGTTAGTTGTTTTTTTGAAATATGTTCGAGAACCTTCTCCACGGCTTTTGCCGCTGAATTCAAATAACAATCAAGTATCGTAAAAGTCCAAGAAATGACTGTTTCTGACACGAGCTAAAGTCGTTTTTTTGTCCATTTCCTTACCCTCTGTCAACTAGTGACGTGAATTTTTTTTCTTTTTTCTTTTACTACCAATTGCGTCTTTTAGCCTTGCGATCTTCAAACACGTGTTCAGTCATATTTTTCATTTTGGTGTCCTCCGTTTCTCTCCCGTCTACAAAGGGTAACCGTTTCGTCTGCACGTCTAACTCGTTAGTTTTAAATGGCGGTGGGAAAGGCTGGCATGGGCGAGCATGTCTCCTAGTATCTTACGCATTATTTTTAACCCTACATTTTATCGTTAAATTTGGAGATATTTTAACGTTGTATCATGGTAAATTCATCACAACCTTGGAGGCGTAATAGACTGAAAAAGGGGTGGGGGATGGAAGTGCACCAAAGACGAGTTGGCTACACTAAGAGAGCAGCAGCTGGGAAACATTTTCAGGCCATAATTCGAGGATTTCTCAGTAAAAGAGAAGTTGGCAAGAAGACGAAGATGACTGCAAACCGTTCCACCTTATGTGTCTCTCCCCTTGCTCTGCAGTTATGGTTCAACAGTGGCCAAAATTAAAGTATGAACTGACGGTCTTCAAAGGTGTCTACCTTTCGCTCATGATTACTTTTGGCAGAGATGTTGTGACGAAATCAGTCGTGCAAATTTTAAAACCCTCATTCACTCTGGCAGTATCTCTTTATTTCTTCATTTTTTCACTCATCATTCTTTTATTTGGCACATTTATTGCCCTTACATTTTTTTACTGTGACCACTATTTACGTTCCGCCAGGTGAACTGTGGTATTATCGTAACAAACCCAGTCATTATCACCGGTGAGCGGTTATACGTTTATCTCTTTGAGTCGCCGGCCACCTGTGATAGGAGACGATCCTCGTTTAACACAATATGGTCTCGTACAAGGATGAATAGGAAGCCAATATTGTCTGGCTGAGAGAGCCGTCTGAGGTGTGCGGAAACACAGGCGTTAATGTGATAATAGCTTTCGCAGGGCCATTCCTGTGAAATTATTACAGATAATGTGTCTGGGAAGACGATATGGGCGGAAGGTTGCATCTGGACATCAAATAAGTTCCAAGATTTGTTTGTGAGTCAGCGGAAATATCACCGCATTATTTGAAAGAGGTCAAGCGTTGGAATATTAAATGTAATATTTTAAAATACGCGGGGGAAGATTATGCATTTAAACACCCTAACCCAGATAGTGCTAAAGAGCGTACCATTGGTTTGATTTGAGAGCCGAAATATACTTTGGTTCTCATTGGCAAGTTTACCGGGAAGTACAATCTGAGATTTGAACTGAGAATGATAGATATAATATAGCGAAATTGGAGACACAGAACACAGACAGATTCGCAACTTCAAGCTAGTAACTCCCTAAAGGCAGAGAAAGAAGGATCGGACCTAGAATTCCATAATTATAAGTGACAGATCAAGTATTTGGGCAACTTTGGAACTTACAAGTAAACCTGCATATATAAATACAAAGACTAGAAACATAAAAGGACCAGGACAGCTCGAAGTATTTGGGGAAACTGTAAAACTTAAAAAAAAGTAAGCCCACATTTATAAATACAAGACGGGAGTCCTAAGGAATTGGATCATCCGTCATAAAAGAATTCTCTTTTCTTACCCAGATTTTCTTGGACCTCCTTATTTGTTTTCTTCTCTTTCCATGAGGCGTACCTCATTTTTTTTTATATATCCATATCTTTGTACAGAATAGAACAACTGACATGACAAGATAAAAGCACTAACGTGGAAATTGTGGGAAGAACTAGCAAATACAAGTGGACTAAGAAGTGAAGAGAAGTCGCGGCGTTGGATATGCCGCATAGTGTGGAAAAAATCCCCAGTTTTAGCATTACAGTCCTCATTTTGAAATCTACCGTGCAAAAGAAATAGAGGACTACAAAAAGTAATTAGAAAGAGAAAGGAATTAGACAAGGATATCAAGTGGATAAAGAAAACATGGACAGACTTTTAGCGGTTAGCACAAGACCTGAAGCCTTGGCGCGTATTTCTTGAAGGCATATGTTCCTGGTGGTTAATGATGATGATGGTGATTATATACTGGTTGTTGTCAGGTTCTGTTTCATAGCTCTGTTTATTACTGTATGTGGTTGTCACATAATTGACCGTTCCCCTTTTCTCATTCTCTCTCTCTCTCTCTCTCTCTCTCTCTCTCTCTCTCTCTCTCTCTCTCTCTGCAACTACCCATTTATTTCTTCATGATACGCACATAAACCTTTCCCATCATCGCGCCTTAGATTTCTTGACCACTTTTTATACTGCAATAGTGTTATTTCACGGCTAATTGGCCATCCGTAAGGATTAATTATAATCGCTTAAGTTGTTAAACCAGATTGACTTCATATGGTAAACGGAAAGTATTGGCGACTTTCTAAATAATCCTGTCCCGTCAGACCCGCATGTCTGTTTGGGAGCATTGTTCACTACAACCACGTTCGGACACTTGGATGGATAATACAAAAGGAAGTACAGGTGATAATTGTTTAACTCACTTCCGACTAGACATTGTGTGTGTAATTATTACAGAGAAACCCACCAGGGTAGATAAATTAGCGATGACAATAACTGCAATGCAGGCGTAGTTATAAATCGTAATTTGAAAGGTTACTTAAGAAAATGGTTGAAGTCGGGCCATATATGGAAAATGAGGTCATGGGTTTTAAATTTTAAAATAATATTTAAAAATACGCGGAGTAACTTGTTGCAATAAAACCCATCATAACACACATGATGGAATACAATTGGCTGGACAATTCTAGATGTTATAAGCAACAATTGTGATTGGACCCTGGTCAGATTGTAACAACTACGTGCGTAGGACGAAAGTTGCAATATAATCTAACACTTTCACCGGTTTAGAGCACTGTGGAATTCACCTCGCCAAGAAGACAATCAGCTGGCCAGTGTAAGGAATAGGATCTTTCATTTATCGGACCGGACGCTGTTTGAGCATCTTGTGGACTTATATCCCAGGAAAACTCTACCTTAGTTAACACGGAAATCCGAAATCTTAGGAATCTGAAACACAAAGTCAGAGTGGGAGCCTAGTGTAAAGTAATACCCCTGACCGCATGTAAGAGGCATCTTAAACAAGTTGCTCTAAGCCAGGAGTCAGTATTCCTAAAGAGATTTAGAGTGAGTTGTACATTTTAAAATTCAATATTTTGCATTTACTAACAAGTGAAAATTGCTAATGGATGTCCAAGTCGTACGAAGCTGACAACCTCAGCATATAGAATGATGGTTTCATGACACGTCACTGCAAGAGCTAGTGACTGCTTCATGCTGGTTTCTCATACAGAACCAAAAGCATAAGTAGTCCCAAGATCCACACGGAGCAGGGATTTGATGGTGATAGAACTGATGTACATACGTATTATATTATTCACCTTTTAAACCAGTGCAAATGTAAAGGTATTCAATATAAATGTAATGAATGTTTTCCGCTCACTGGGATTAATATTAATGCTCAGAGACGGTACAGTTCTGAGGTAGATGGGATGGTGGAATAAAATGGGGGTGGGGCACACAATTGTGTGTCAGGAAACCCAATACTCATGAGGGTATTTGTTTCTCTTCTTTCATTATACTAGTCGGTGGTACCAGTTGAGGGTACTATCTCTGGAACAAAGTGTGTGTTATAAGTGACCTGCTGTCATCGCTAGACACCATCAACAGACGGGTCTTGAAGACGCTGGACCAGCTTCGTGATTATTCCCTTATATTTCTTGGAACGTGTCACATCCTCCAGACTTGACCAGTGACGAGAGTGCACTAGTCCATAACCTGCAAAGAAACAACCATCGGCTGGAGCAGAAACCAACAAACATACTGGCAGCTAAGTACAGACTTAAAAGCTGCCAAGTGAACTTTCAAACAATTCCCTCAGTAATCATAACATCACCCTGTGATGACAACCTTTTTTTTTTAAAGAGAATTATTCATTTTACACTGTTAATTATAATTGATTTTTAAATTTGATATTTGTTTATATATAAATTTATAGTTGACTTAATCCTTTTGAGTTCACATTAGATACTCTAGGTTTTGGCCATTGCTGCACCATCACTGCAGAGCAAAGGGAAGGCACCCCGTGACAGTGGTCTTCTGATACATTGGATGCAACAAAGGCATCAATTGATGACGGTCTGATGCCTGATCATGTTCATGATAATGTGCCATAGTTTTGAACCATTACTTACAACATAGGACTAGAAAATACTTACACATTTACGTACTTAATAAGCATATTAACACCAGATGGCGAAACAAGCAAAGACCTCAGTAACCGAATGAATAAAGCCAGAATGACCTTCGCCAATCTAAATAACATTGGGAAATCTTCCCAGTACTGTACAAACATTAAATTAAAAATATATGGAGCTGCGTAATTTCTGTACTTTTGTAAAGTACGGAATCCCGGGGAATAAAAGAAAAGACAATGTCCACTGTCCTCTTCCCACACAACCTTCATAAGCGAAAATTCTTCGAATTTTCTGGTCGAACACCATCACCAAGCAAGAACCGCTAATTTGGTGCCACCAAGATGACATGCGCACCATCATAGCGGGTAGATGATGGAACTGGGTTGGCCACATCAACAGGAAATACTTTTACACCATCACTAGAACTACCGTGCCATGGACCCAGAATAAAAAGAAAAGCGAGGCCGACATAAAGTTACCTGACGATAACTGTGGAAGCAGAGACGCAGAGCATAAACAAGAACTAGGGCACCACAGGAAGGATGACTGCAAAGTGGAGACAGATTGTTTTTACCCTACAAGACGCTTCCAGCTGTCATGGTCACTGATTGTTTTACCAGTCAGCGGACAAGGACCAAAGAGAAAGAATAAGGATACATTTTTTTCTCTGTCATGTTGAAAATCGCCATTGTAGTCAATACCTTTTCAGCTCCCAATGAAGCACAGGTCGCCAAAAACAAATACCAAGTCCTTCGTTTCTGCGCAATGCGATTAGGATCTTTCAAAGTCTTCAATACTGTGTTGAAAAGCCGGCTTTTTGTTTTCCTGGGAATTTTTATTTCTTGTTATTTTCGTATTGGTTGGAGAGAGCTGAAGGGAAACATAACTTCGTTAATCCTGGCATTGACATTCTGTCTTATTCCGTCACCTTTATTGATGTTATTTCCCAAATATGTATGCCTGAGAATCCGACAGTTAATATAGTTGATGCTTTTAGCACTAATCGGCCAAATTATTGGTAAGTTTTGCATACGACGGCAAATATAGTTGATACGTTTTGCAGTAGTCAGACAGCAGAGTTGATACGTTTTGCAGTAGTCGGACAGCAGAGTTGATACGTTTTGCAACCGTCGGCTAAGACAGTTGATATGTTTTGCACACGACGGCTAACATAGGTGAAACTGTTTGCACAGTCAGACGATAGAGTTGATACGTTGTGCACACATCAATTAGCATAGTTGATCAAATAATTTGCACTCGTCGACCAATAGAGTTGATAAATTTTAGCACAACAGCTAACGTAAATTATAAGTTTTGCACTTGTCGGCCAGTGCTTTTGAAAAAGCTTTGCACACGAAGGCCAGCACAGTTTTTGCGTTTTGCACACAGTGGGAATACTACAGATGCATTTTCCGCACTATAGCTTGTGAAAAACTATTGCGTTGCCTTTTATGAGCACCTGAAACAATAACATGAAACTAACTTGCGGGATCAAAGAGAGGAAACACATAGAGGGAGCAACCAGACGCTTGCAAGACTTGAAATAAATTACTCTAATCCGTGCAACTGTAATCTATGAAAACAAAAATAAGCAGGAACAATAAGTATGTTAAAAATGTAAAAAAGAATGTAGTTCAAATTACGTTCACTTTAAAAGTGTAGAAATTTAGAAATAAAACAATGATCTTCATATGTTAGGGAAAAGTCACAATAATTTCGATACAGGTGAGCAAGTGCCAGGTATTTCCCTGAGTAAGTACCAGGTATTTCCTAGAGCAAGTACCAGGTATTTTCCTGAGCAAGTACCAGGTATTTCCCGGTGTCTAAGTTGATGAAAAAAATGAGAACACTGCTTCCTCGGGAGAATCGTCGTAAGAGGAGAATGGAGGTTGTGCATGGGGCTGGCAACGTCATCATATAAAATAAATTATTACAGCAACGTCAGCAACTAGAGCACATGTATACTTTGGTACAGGTTTCCTGCAAGGGTGCCACCTGCAGCAGTTCTTCTATGCGCTATGGTCTCTATAAGGAGCGAAAAAGGAAAAATAAAATATTTGAGAAAACACAACCCATGTATACGCCTATGTCTTATTTCGCTCGTACTTACCAAAGTCTTGAAGTTCTGAAATATTTAAATACTATTAAAACTCTGTCTAGAATCGCAAACTCTTATTCTAAGACACCTTGAGTGGACCTGCACCATCGTTTTTAATATCGGGGCTGCTCCTTCTGTCAAAATCCCAGAAAGCTAGCCCAGGTCAGATTTCTATCAGCCAGTGTTCAGAGACATTTTACTTGGAATGTCAAGACTGGAAGCCCAGTTCGATAGTAGCCATTGTTAGCGGTGTCAAGTACGTCATTGTTATAGCACAATCCGATCTGTTTGAGACCATTCACAGCCGGGTCCTAGAAAAACAAGGGAAACAATTCCATTCCTACAACAAAGGGCAACAATCCGCTTCGTTGTCGCGGAACAAAGGCAAGTAATCATTGTCTTTTCTTTTAACAAAAGGCGGCGTGCTTAAGTTTCCTTGTTGGCAAGTGGCACCATGGATTCTGCAAGCCTTCGCTCGCCCCCAGTTGTCATTTTCTTCGTTTAAGTTATCTTTATCAGGATTTCCCTTTCTGTTATTCTCTGTTCTCTGCTAAGGCGTATCTCTTATTTATCTCCCTCTTTCCTGCACAGAAGCCTAAATTTTATCTTTTTGTAATTCGCCGAAGATCTGTCTATATAACGATCATTGTAGTTAATAGTGTAAATAATACACACTTATTTTGTCGTTCACGCACCAACCTAATTTAACTAATAATATTCTTTCATAACCCAGATTCTAGTATTTCTGGTTATTCAGAATCTACATTCACTGTCTACACTAGGTTGTTGTGACCCTGCGCTCGAACTTTATTTATTTATTTGTTTTAATACATTTACACAATCACTTTAGTTAATAGTGGAACATTCCAACTTAATGATGAAACAGACGAGACGTACAGAAAATAAAGTCCAATCTCCGCAAAGAAAATATTAGATTCACCAAGTACAGGCTAAGAAAGGTAAAGGTAGATACTGCCGGAGGGAAGTGAGTTGTTAGTTAGATACTTCACTATACTAATTCCAGATTTTTGGGACGGTGTGACCAGTTCTATTCCTCGCTGTTTTTGCTTTCCTTGATTCAAGAGCAGAGTCTGTACTTATTTAGAGCTGGGTAGACTGAAGCATGACGCTACGAGATTTCAAACCCCGAACCATGTAATCGCTCTAACCCTTGTACCAGTAGGACAATCTCTAATTATAAAGCAAAGCAAAAGAAGTAACTAGATGGATGCAGTGAATAAGAACACCAATAAATAGAGGATCTTCAAGGCAGACGAATCGAAGAAGTTGTAACAAACGTATTACAAAAATACAACGTGACAGTACGTCAGGCTATGTAGTTTGTACGTGAAATTATGGACTAATAGCAACTCTACCTAAGTCGCTTCAGAGCATTAACGTGGGTTAAGGAAAAAAATTAATTGAAAAATAACAGCGGTAAAGATAAAACACAAAATTATCTATATCAAACACGGAGAAGAAAATTTTATCGTAAACGGATGAAGTGACTAAACAAGACCGATGTATCGAGTATTACAACCGATACTTCACAACAGAACACTACATGCATAGAGGCATAACCGGAGTCATCTTTATATGATCACCACCTATGGACAATGCTACAATATACATATGTGGAAGTGAACCTCTGTCTGTCAGGCTAATTACACCTTCATTGTTTCTTGAAATCATCCACACACTTCCAGGAATTCCCCCTGTGGTAAACTTGTTGAGAACCCAGCATTGCACACTAAGATTGGAGAAGTCACGTGAGTCCTAGATGTGATGCTTTGACCTGGTTGACTGCATGCGGAAGGATCTCACTATGGGCCAAGTGATGGGCAGGGGAGGTGGCTCTGTGCCGGATGTGATGATTCCTTGGGAGAGCCCAGAACCAGAGCGACTGTAGCTCGGCATAGATTTAGAGCCCCCTTGGATGGCTGGGAATGCACAGTATGCCACACGCTTCTTACTCCTAGCTTCGGACCAGATAAGACGATCTTTTAAATGCAAGCCAAGCTAGAGAAACTGGAGCTCATGACTTCAACTCAGCACGTTTCGGAATGGCAGAAAAGCAACAGGAAAAGCCAAGTTCTACAGTGTAGAAGGAGTCATCAACTTGGTTTTGGCGGAAACAGAGCAAAAAACTCAGCAGCCTTAGTTAAACGACAACAACCACAACAACAACAACCACAACAACAACAACAACAACAACAACACTACAAAACAGGACAGATGTAACGTGTATTGAATCCGCTACTTCACACGAGCAATCATAAAACAATATAAATATTTTGTGTGACGGACCCGATACTTCACAGGACTACTCTCATTAAGTTCAATGATTGTATCTATTCTCTAATGTTTATATAAATTCTAGTTTCTAAAAGCTGCCCCTTAGTCACGTTACGGGAAAACAATAGCATTATCACCATCCTCTTTTCGACATGCTTGAGGGTGCAGAAGATCTATTCTTCCTGTGTCTCGTCAAACACCTCCGGGAACTACACGAGGCAACAACATTAAACTGAGCTGGATGTCATATAAAAATTACAGACAGGTACATTTTGAAGAGTGGTTAGACCATGGTCTCTGGCTGCAAAGGCACCGAGTTCGATTCACTATATCGATACGCTCCAGTATCTTTCTTCTTCCATCCTTAGCCACCAACCGGCAAAGCAGTATGTGGCCAGTACGCCTAGTGGCGTCTTAGGGCAACAACAAATTGATCAATCTATCGCTGTTTCCACCACGCCTAGTGGCGTCTTTGTGGAACAGAAACAGACCAAACAATCTATCGTTGTTTCCGTAATCAGATTGGTTGGCAAGCAGGTGATCAGCCCACTGTGCGAAGTTTTTACGGGATGGGGTAAACAGCCCCATGCCCAACCCTCCTTAGTCGCTTTTTACGACATGCGTGGTAGGGTGCAGTGTTACTATTCTTTGCTCCCCTTTCGGGCCCCGGCAACACACGGGTGACGCTCCAGTATACCCAGCTGTAAATGGGTACCTGACTTTATTTCTTGAGTTAGGGAAGGAAAAGGCAGCAAAAAAGTGAACTGGTCCTCCCACCTCTCGATGCCGGACCCAGTACGGTGAAATCTCTAACCACTCCCCTACGATAGCATTTGCTATGGGACTACCTTTTTTACATTTTGAAAGCGTGAGGCCAGAATACAGCTTTCAGGCATTGAAGTTTATTTTATAATAACAACTAAATTTGAAACTAAAAGGCACACAACTTATAAATATGATATTTTGACAATCTAGGTTTTTCTTTTAAAAACTTCCTAAGCAAAAGTTCGCCGCCTTGGAGCTTCCCTTCATTGAAAGCGCTGTCTTCTTCAAACAACTTGTAGCAATGGGTTCAGCGGCAAGCATTCGGAAATGCAAATCCTAGGGGTCGTCGAGGAGACAAAGAAATAAGATTATACTGCTCTCAAGCGTGTCGTAAAAGGCGACTTGCATGAGGTTGTGTATGGGACTCGCAACATCATCATGCAAAACAAGTTGTTACAGAATCCATCAGTACAAGACTGCATGACTGCGTTGGTGCCGGGTTCCCCTCCAAGAGGACAAGATGTAGTTGTTGCTCCATGCTCGATAAGGGGAGAAAAGGAATGTGATGATAATGATGATGATGACAATGACAATGAAAGTGCCGCCGATGACAATGATGATAACGACGACGATGATGATGGTGTGGCCGTGCGCGTTGATGGTTATATTGATCGTATTAGTAGAAATTCGTATCACTGCCCTTCAGCAGACATGTTATGTTGATCGTATTAGTAGAAATTCGTATCCCTGCCCTTCAGCAGACATGTTATGTTGATCGTATTAGTAGAAATTCGTATCCCTGCCCTTCAGCAGACAGGTTATGTTGATCGTATTAGTAGAAATTCGCATCCCTGCCCTTCAGCAGACAGGTTATGTTGATCGTATTAGTAGAAATTCGTATTACTGCCCTTCAGCAGACAGGTTATGTTGATCGTATTAGTAGAAATTCGTATCACTGCCCTTCAGCAGACACGTTATGTTGATCGTATTAGTAGAAATTCGTATCACTGCCCTTCAGCAGACAGGTTATATTGATCGTATTAGTAGAAATTCGTATCACTGCCCTTCAGCAGACAGGTTATGTTGATCGTATTAGTAGAAATTCGTATCACTGCCCTTCAGCAGACAGGTTATGTTGATGGTATGACTGTCTAAGCTCACAACAAAACAAAACAGCTTACAAACACTGATGGATGATGACTCAAGTCGGCGAGTGACTTCACGCTGACAGCAATGACTAGGAAAATTCAAAACATTTATTTGCAGCTTCAAACATCTGTATGATTGTGACTCATCTCCGTCCTTCTATTCTATGTCTCAGTCGCTGTCTATCTGCATCTAAGTGATGTCTCTAACTTGCCTAGGTTGGTCATAGCTGAAGACCCATTGCTGTCGATAACCGTTATTTTGTCCTTGCCCACTCTTCCTATCTATAATAGATGTATTCTTCTTCTTCTTCTTCCTCGTTTGCCCTGAAAAGGACGGTGGTTGCGTTGTGTCTGTTTACGCCTAAGCTGTGATATCTGCACCTTTCGGTCGACACATCCGACTTCTGCACGGCATTTTTTAGGACTAGGTTTGCCTTCCCATTGCGATCCACACTCGCTCAGCCAGATTGCACTGCTGCAGACTGTTTCCAGGACCACCACGTGGAGGTGGAGTGCGGTCTTGACCAGCTCTGATTCGCTGGTCCTGACGCAGGCAGTCAAGCTATGAGTTGCTGACTGCGTTCTCTATTGCTGCGTCTTTGGGTCCCATAAATGTATTCAATAGTGGACATTTCTTTTCCTACTCTGTCTAGTTCTCACTTTGTTAGTAGATACATTTATGGCGTATCTTGAAAAAGAGTGGCCTAAACCGCTGGGGGTGGAAGATTTCCGACTATGTCTATGTTCCCTACTAGACACGTTGGTAACTGTCTATAAGCTGCACTTTGGACTATACAGGTTAACACTGCTGCTTACTTCATATACCTGTTAGACTTGTAGTCTTGAAACTTGATAACGAAATCTTGAACTGGCAACATTGAATTTCTTGACTTTGTATACACAAACGTGTCTAACACTAGAATGGTGGCGTACGAGCACTTGCTGGTTCGGCAAACAACTTGGTATAATACTGTAACCTTCAGTGGCTTGTTCGCCAGAATGAACCATCAAATAGCGCTCGCCACTACACAACTTTAATACTTGCAATTCTCTGCAACCTACGCTAAGCACGTTCAAAATCTGACTGACTATATTATTTTCACCGATTTATTATTACAATTTTCTTCAAAGCTTCTCGATTAACATCGCTCACTCACTACAACAAAAGTCTTGTGCCTCCTGTTTCGTTTCCCCTTCTTCGAACTCACAAAAATCTCATAGGGGCGTAATAATATGTTCTCTCCCTTTGCTAACTAAGTCAAAAACCCTGTCCGCCTATTCTATTCGTAGTACTTTTAATGGCGTATGCAAATTTATAAAACCATAACCACCGACAACTCGACAATTTACTAGGCAAATCCACGACCTTTTTCTTAAAGCGCGCTACATAAAATTTACCTCCCTTAGTCCCAAAAATCAAAACCTTTTTATATTATCACCCATATTGCAAAATCTAATAGTCACATTTTCTTAACTATATTTTCCTACTCGACATTATATCTTTATTTAGACCTCAACCTCACTATTACAATGGTAAGGATTGTGATGTTGGTGATGACTTGATGATGAGCATAAGAATGATGGTGATGGTGATAATTCTTCTTCTTCTTCTTCCGTCCTTAGCCAACGACCGGCAAAGCAGTCAGTGGCCATTACGCCTAGTGCCGTCTTAAGGGCAACAGCGAATAGATTTTCTTTGCCGTTGTTCCCATCACGCCTAATGGCGTCTTTAGGGCAACGACAAATTAATCCCTTTGACGTTGTTTCCGTAATCAAAGTGACTGATGGTGATAATGGATGATGAAAACGACGATGATTATGCTGCTGATGACAATGACGATTAGCCATGGTCCTATTTATAGAACCATTTATGATTAAGTAATTGATGATGACGATGATGATGATGGTAATGATGGTGATGATGATGGTAATGATCATGATGACGATGACGATGTTGATGATGATGTTCACTACGACGATGACTACGACGAAAGTGATACTGACATACCAAACGGAATTGTGACATATCGCCAGTCAGAGATATATGTGACACAGTCAACATGTTGTCACAACCAAAAGATCAAAGGCATTCCTGATACTCCGAACAAGAACCAGTTGTTAACACCAGTTGCGACAGATAGACAATAAAACAGTTTGAGCCCAGCGTCGCTTGTGGTGACTTCGAAATTGGGGTATAAATTTAGTTTGTGAATGGGCGATGCTGACATAAACGACTGGATGTCGCTGATACATTTCTTCTAATGGTAATTCATTTTAAATTCTAATTTGATCAAACAGCTACGTAAACCAATACTCCAAGAGTACACGTAGTGCTATTGTGTAGGCTACAGGGTCAGCTTCAACGATGTTTCTATGCTCCATTTTCCAGACTTTTCTCTTAGGTGGAAGACGTTTAGTTTTTCGACAAATATCTATCTATCTATCTATCTATCTATCTATCTATCTATCTATCTATCTATCTATCTATCTATCTATCTATCTATCTATCTATCTATCTATCTATCTATCTGTCTGTCTGTCTGTCTGTCTGTCTGTCTGTCTGTCTGTCTGTCTGTCTGTCTGTCTGTCTGTCTGTCTGTCTGTCTGTCTGTCTGTCGGTCGGTCGGTCTGTCTGTCTGTCTGTCTGTCTGTCTGTCCGTCCGTCTGTCTGTCTGTTGTTCTTTCGCAGCCAGAGCCAAGTGGAAGAATTCTTGGCATTATCTACATTGTAGATCTAGGCCAGTGGCGTAAATAACGTCCTGTTGGACTGGGCACGTCCCGGGGCCCAGGCATCGATGGACCCACCCCATCGAGTGGTCAGAAGGGTCCCTCGTCCTTTTTTCTTGGTACTTCAAAAAGGTTCAAAGTTTTTATTTGTTGAACTGTGTAGTTCTTGGTACTTCAAAAAGGTTCAAAGTTTTTATTTGTTGAACTGTGTAGCCAACTCTGTGACACAATCATTTTCTCTTTCCTTACAATAAATAGTTGATAAGGTTGATAACGTTGGATTTTTATTCCCGTTAATGATATCCACCAAAAGATAGATATAAGTGGATGGAAGCAGACATCATCATCATCATCAGTTGATAAGATCTCTATGGTGTTGTTTGCTCCACTGTAGTGTATGGAATGTCAACTTGACCTACGCAGTGGTGTGTAGACATGGATTGTGTGTATAATGTGCGAATGATGATAAAGGTTCGTGGTGTTGACAAAAAATGTTCTTTTCTCACACTCATGTATGGCTGGAAGTCATCGACACCAACGACTGTGTACCTTTTCTAAAGTTTAATTGGACGTACACACTCGACAGCACAGATAGTGACAAATCACAGGTTGCCATAATACATCATAGTACAGTGGATAAATGGTCTTGCAATGTTACATGGGCACTCATGTAGAATAAGTGTATAATGGACTGTCAGTAGCCAAGCACTCAGTATCGCCCATATATATATCATCTGACTTCACTGACTGAGCACGTCAGCTTATAAACAACATTTCAGATGGCTTCTAAACCTAATCTCGTCTAGCGACGATTCTTCAACATAATGTTCAGCACATATTTTTCCATATAATAATATTGAACCGCTAATAACGGGTTCTCATGTGTAGCAGTGATCTCTGGACTAAACAAGCGATAATACGGGCATCCCTTTTCTCTTCTTGAAAGTCACTACATGTTTTGGTTCCAAGATGGCTTCACTCGTGAGCTGTCACTCACGTTTGGATACAGATAATGAATCTGTCCTAAAGTTAGTCATTCATAAAACATTTCATTGCTCTGTAGATTTGATCATGAACAATTGACTGCAATCTACAGGATATAGTGCTGCTAGGAATCGAAGTCGTTTTCATCGAGTCAAATATATTCTCTTAGACATTCAAATCGTAACTATCGAAAATGGTGGCTTCGATCGAGAGTTCATAAGAGTATCTTTGATTACCTTGGTATAGGAAATATGAAACTGCCATTCCTTGGCAATACGACTAAACACTGGGGTAAAGCATACACGATAGGTTTAGACGACTATCACCTTCCCCACAAATACTGAGATCACTTTTTCCCCGGCGACAGGCCGACATGGAAAACACACAGTCCCTATCGGGACGAAGCCAAATCACACCACACTCTAGCGACACATCCGCCGAATAGCCTTCGACCTCTCTAGAGACAACAGAACATATAGTTCGACTTAGATATGTAAAGATATACAGATATAAGACAGACTCGTCCTACTCAGACAAACAATACACATAAATTCAGGCCATAGATATTCTGAAGCAAGAACAATCTATTATTACCCAAACAACGAATAAATCGCAGTAAAATGGATTTATCCGCGGAGTTTGATCGAAAGAGCCGACACAACTTTCAAGGGAAGTAACTCAATAATGACTTTCCCTTAAGCACTAAAAAATTACCTATGTATAATATTGTAAGATATCAAAGACTGCACGTAACAATAGTCTCTTAATTCTGAACATTATTTCTGTGCAACTGACCTCTCTGATGGAGTCTCTATATAAGAAACGTTCCACTTAATTTGTGTCCAGTGGCCCCTTAAATTGTAGTTACGCCACTGATCTAAACTCTCCATGTAGCCTTTCTGCCATTCCAAAACTGGTTGAGTCGGAATCATAAGCTTCGCCGTATTTCCTTGGTATTTAAACCTGTCTTGACAATCATTTTAACGATCATTACATCTGGTTTCAGGTCAAAATGGTGAGGTGGTGGCATACTGTGCATTTCTCGCCATCCATGGGGGTTGTCCAAATATGCTGGGCTAAAATGTTGTGTTATGATTCTGGGCTTTCCCAAGAAACCGTCACGACCTGCAGGCAACCATTTGTTTAAAAACTTCCCTCGTCTGTCATCTAACAATTGTGGTGCAGCCACCTACTGCACTATTAGATGGACATGAGGTATAACATACATTTAGGCGTGAGGTGGCAGGGAAGCAAACCCGTAAAAATTGCTTGCTGAAATCGGATGTGTTGAGCCGAAAGGCGCAGATATTGCAGCCTAGCTGTAAACTACAACACAACGTACTTACCGCTCAAAACTAACGGCCAGTATTATACAGTAAGAGAGAGATATGGCTGAAACCACTGTAAGGTCATCCTGCCCACAAGAAACCAGGTAAATGCCGGAGTTAAGTCTGTGTCCTAATGATTCTCCATGATAGGAAACTCTATACAGAGCGATACAACATGAGGCAATCTGATCATCAGAAGTGGTCCCCCGTCGATCAAGTGTTTCGGTCCTTTCTTCTCCTTTACACTCTAAAAGGGGGGGGGGCACCTGGGTCATGACGACAAAGTGTTTCAGCCTCCTGTTGTTTGTGCAGAAAATGAACCCATTCCACCTTGGTTGCAGCTTTAAAATCCACAATTCCGCCAGCCGGAGGCAATAGTGAAAGTAACAAAGTGAAGACAAATTATTGCGGTCGTTCCGCAGCACACCAGTGGCACGCATGCGTGAAGCCGATAAAACGTCAAGCCATTACGTGCTGGCAACTGAATTTCACCCGACACAAAAGACTCTGTTCCCCGATCACACAGACAGAGAAAAAATGGCTGAGCACCCTCTAAGCTCAAAATACCCAGGCCGACTGTCATGAGATACAGTCTCCCGGTCCCGCCAAACCAACACGCATGCGCGAATAATCGCGTGACGTGAGTTTAGCTCACCCGAGAACAATCTGCAACGTTCTCATAAACTGTTCTAGAAAAATCTTCGAACAGAAAATCTTAAATGAACAAATGGCAAGTCAAGGGAGATAACAACTAAATCAGACCTGTACCATAAAGTATTATAACCTGTAATCTCCCTTAGACCATATAAAAAAGTTTACATCCCTAGCTTAAGACAAACAGACTTTAAAAGTCTACCGCAACCCCCAGGGAAAAAAATGATAACTTTTTTTAAAAACATACATCGAATAGAAAAAACTAAAGAGTGCGGTAGCATACAAATATCTACACATAAGTATACTCTATATAAAGTCATAAATACCAGAGTGATAAGAGTACCCAAAATGAATGCAGATAGAGCCATCATATTATAAGTAAAAGCAGAAAAGTGACGAGTGAACAAGGACAAGATGAGATACGAGAGGAAAGAATGATGAAGAAGGGAAGCAATGCCCTAAGAATGAAGAAGACAAAAATATGACATGGTAATCAAAACCAATGCATAGCATAAATGAATATCATAGAAATATTGCAGCGTACATGACAATCTAAATTCACTTACACATCCCAAAAGATAAATAATGAGCATGATAACTCAGACAACAGGCTCATAACATATAAATGATGCGCCTATAAAGGGCAACAAAATATATCCCCACACTGGCCACGACTGTTGCAAAGAGATGTTTGTTTACTGTTGCAAGTAAGTTTATTGTTGGTGGTATGAAGTGATGATCAGGAGTGGCCGACATGGTGTGTGGGGTATAGATAAGTCCATAGACGCGAATGGGTATAGGTCCTTGATCAACTATTCATAGTACACACACACCCTCATACCACATGTAGAAGTCAGGAAGGTTGAAAACGGCTTGTACGATTCCAATTATTTATTACGATACAACACGTATACGTTGACATCAAATATATATATACTGTCATTGAGACAAGGTTCAAGCACATCAACATCATGTAGATAATATTAATTCACTGCATCCAATATGACAGAGACTCTGGCAAAATATAGCCGCATATGTGCCGGGCTTCTTAATATATATATAATTCTCTGTATCTCCTCTGACAAAACAAGTCATGTACATCTCTGGCTAAATAAGCCGCATAAGTGCCGGGCTTCCAAATATATATAATTCTCTGTATCCCCTCTGACAAAATAAGTCATGTTCGTCTCTGGCAAAATAAGCCGCATAAGTGCCGGGCTTCCAAATATATAAAATTCTCTGTATCTCCTCTGACAAAATAAGTCATGTACATCTCTGACAAAATAAGCCGCATAAGTGCCGGGCTTCCAAATATATATAATTCTCTGTATCCCCTCTGACAAAATAAGTCATGTACATCTCTGGCAAAATAAGCCGCTTCCAGCAGACTGTTGGTATCACAGTGCTAATGCAATATATGTGCTCTTAAACTCCAGCAGACCGCACCAGGAGTAAGCCACCTCAATATCAGCCAACCATCTTGGGTTTGGAACATCATAACAATAAGTTCTTGGCTACAAAATAGCATAAAAGTACTTTTACCTTTACTGCCATCCAGGAATAAATCACTTAAACATACGCCATCCTAGGCTCTCAGAAATATCACAGAAATATCTCAGGGGAAATCTCAAACATCTCTATCACACAAAAGACTCTGTTCCCCGATCACACAGACAGAGAAAAAATGGCTGAACATCCTCTCAGCTCAAAACGCCCAGGCCAACTGTCACGAGATACAGTCTCCCGGTCCCGCCAAACCAACACGCATGCGCGAATAATCGCGTGACGTGAGTTTAGCTCACCCGAGAACAATCTGCAACGTTCTCGTAAACTGTTCTAGAAAAATATTCGAACAGAAAATCTTAAATGAACAAATGGCAAGTCAAGGGAGATAACAACTAAATCAGACCTGTACCAAAAAGTATTACAACCTGTAATCTCCCTTAGACCATATAAAAAAGTTTACATCCCTATCTTAAGACAAACAGACTTTAACACACATCCTATAATATGCACCGCGGGTTACCTGTATAGCCGCCGTCCTTTCACCAATACTACGAAAAACTCGGTGTATTGCGGACTTTCCATGTCAGGGGCTAGATTTTACTGTCCCGAGTTTCATAGCCCATTGCGGTTGTCCCACAGCCGGCATGATGCCTTTTCTGCAGTTTCACTAAGCCTCTTCAGTGCCCTTGTTCTCGACGGACCGCTCAGCCCCAACAGTTTCAATAAATCATACACTGACGGAGCCACGACCCCTCTTGCACCCACCTCAACAGCCATAACCCCTGCAGTGAACCCATCGTGTCTCAGACCCGCGGGCAGATCACCATACTTTGCCGCTTTGAACGAATGTTGCTCGTCCAATATGGATTCAAATGGCACGGTCAGTTCAATCAATATAACCTGATGCGATGATGAAGAATGCAGCACTATATCCGGCCGTCTTTGAGATTTTCTGATACTCTCTGGATATGTCCCTCGTCCAGGTAGGTCTACCGCCATCTCCCAGTCATTCGCAGTCAAGAAAAGATGGTAAACTGCTGCCTGACTTACTCGGTTTGGGGTGTGCTGACTTTCCTGCTCTCAGAAAGTATGTATTTGTGGTACTCGGCCTGACTTTGCTATTCGCCTTCATCCATGCCAGGTCTATTGTCGCAGCCAGCTCATTTAGCACTTTGTTGTGGCGCCATGTGTATCGCCCTTGCCCTCAAGCTAGTGTGTAATGCTGGATTCTCAGTATTCTCAGGACAGGTAGTATCATGATGCTAGGCCACTCTTTTATAGCTAATCGATCCCCATCGAGACGGAAAAAAAAACTCAAAAGTTACTTGTTTCCAGCATGCGTCACGCGGAGGGGCTTCATGGTTTTGGTTAGAGGTCTAGCCGTGGCATTGTCGTGAGTGTTAATTTGCGTCTCATAAGAGTTTCGTGAAATAATTTTCTTGTTCGACTGTGGAACACGACGTCTCACATGCACAACAAAATGGTAAAAATAAAAAAAAATTGGGTGAGGCGCTCCCGTTCAACTTAGACACAGGTCTGTCGGTTATATTAGGGCGCATGTCTAAATTTAAAAGACCTTGTGGTCTGGAGCGTAATGAAACAAAATGACCGGAAAACATTATGTATTAACAAATTGTATGTCGGAAATTACAAGTCTGGACAAGACGGTTAACAAGCAGTCTAAATGTACGATATCAATAAACTATTCACTGTATAATAAGGTTAGTAGGCAATTTATAACTTAAAACAAACTTGTCACTCAATTTATAACTTCAAACAAACTTGTCGCTCAATGTATAACCTCAAACAAACTTGTCACTCAATGTACAACTTCAAACAAACTTGTCACTCAGCAGAATACAGCATGCCCGTTTATGAGTTAGTTGGTCAGTGCTCATTTGAAGTAAGTTGAAAAGAAAGGGACAGAAAGTGGAACGGAACAAAATTTGCTCTAAACCGCTTTACACTACCAAATGTGCGGCTACCTTAAAGCTACGAATTGCTTGGATGACATGTGACAGTTAAGAACGATATGAACTAAGTCTTGTCTTATCGAATAATCTTTATCGCCCCTTTTAAGATTTACACTTCTCTCACCGCCATCGTATAGCATACCGGAAACTACAAATGGCCGCTTGTGTGGCAGCTGCCAGGCTGGGAAGCACTGCTTTGTACCGTTTTTGGAACTGTTGGGTACAACTTTGGCTAGCAGATGATGGATTTATCTTTCATTTTCTGCTAATAAAACTGTGCCGTACTCATGTCTGAGTTTACTGACGTTATATTTAGATTTGTATCCATTCTTTTTTTATTCTTTCACTGCTTTCATATAATCACAGCTATTTCTGGCACGAAAAGGCCATCTGTCTCAGACTTCTCTTATAGCCATACAGTTTCTCCGTCAATGGGGTTATTGAAGGCCATCTGTTCATTGCTCTACTCATGTAGGCTGACATTCTTGGTGGACATGTTCTACTTATTGCTTGTCGTCCCCATATAGACACATTTTTGCCAATCCAACTTTCATGTGTTTTGTTTTAAAAATTCATTTCATGTAATCAAAATTATCCGATGTATTTACGGCATAATTATAATCCAACTTCTTGAATATTTAAACAAATAAGGAAGGAAAACCAGAGGCCTGTGAACAGTAAATAAATAATACATAAAAGTATGTTTCAGGCACACGTGACAAATATTTCATGTTGTGACGTTAGTCCTATTCATTTGTCCAATTTTATCTGTCCATCCTATGATTCATTCCCCTACGTCAGTAATTTCAGATGATCGTCTTTTTCGTAGGAGGTACATTCCTCTGAGGTAGCACCAGCTTAAGCCACACCTGGCTGTTTCTCTTTCTAATTATTAAAAGCCTGCTCAACCCGACGAAAATAATCAGCGGATAAAACGGACCTTTTGTTCACGTAGCATCGTGTTTACACAAGACGGGCAATTGATAGATAAGTGAGTTGATTGCTTCCGTCCAGCCGGATAAATGAGAGAAACAAATGTTGTCGATGATCGCTTAAAGATAACTGGTGTTTAATCTTGCGGGCATGACTTGCACAAACCGCCAATCCTTATGTCTGTCTTGATTATGACAATATTGACTCCAGGACATATCAAGTATTGTCTTAATAAGCCGAGACAACAATATTGAAGAATTAGGGCAGGCTATATGACATATAGATTTCCTGTGATGTCAAACAGTAGAAACACTACGATCCTTCATAATGTTTTAAAGATGCGTAGGTGTAATATACTAAATAAGACATCATACGCTGTGAAAGGTTTAAATTAAAAAGTAAACTAGCTGAAATTGTGATTGGTTTAAACTACAAAAATAGGTAAATTAAATTTCGTGTGAGATTAGTTTTAACGATAAGACCTGAGTGTCTGAAGATTCCCCAAATTCTCCTATTCTCATAAGAGAGGGTCAGATGTCAGAAAAGAGACGCATATAATTTGCAAGAAGTGATTAGGGCTAGTATTAGCTTTTGTGAAATTAAAAGTGTTAAAAATCGATAAAAGCCTTTATAATCTCGACCTATAGAAACTTTCACCAAGTGATAAAGCTAAGAACAGTAGAGTAGCAATTTTCAGTAGCTCACCCGCGGAGACTGTACCTTTGCGGCTGCAGCGAAATACTATCGGCCAAACGGTGCAAAACGACTGCATACCCATTCATAACGATGAGGTAAGTCTGAAAAAAATGTATATTTTCTTGTTCTTATATGTGATTTTACGCAAGAACAAGCACTCAAAGCAACAACTCTCCAAACAGCCCGATCACTCATACGAACAACAAACAAAGAAACTTGGCTGAACAGATGGGCCGTGGGAAACACCGGGAGAGAGGTTTACAGACAAATGGCAGGTCCTGATCCTTATGACAACATCGGCCATCTTACAAGGAGGGATCAGAGCACCATTTTCAGCACAGAACACAACACATACCACTCAACAGTCACTTTAACAGAATCCAACCACAACACCCTCCAGAGTGCCAGTTATGTAACTACCCCTACGAAACTGTAGACCACACCTCTTTGAATGCCCAGCACTCGATGATTTTAGGAAAATGCTCCTTCCTCTGAGGCGAGATAAGTGGAACACCTTGTACAGAGAGACACAAAACAACTTGCGTAAACATGCAGATATCGCTATATGGCTTTGGGCTAAAGAGCGAAAGTCCAAGCGCCGCTGGATCAATAATAATAATAACAACAACAACACGTGTGTTTACATGTATAGAAATGCTTTATTCTTTAAAGTCCGACGGCTGCTTCGTGTGGGTTTCTTCTCAAGGAACCAATAGCAGAGGTAGCACCATGCTCCACAGGGAGCAGAAAGATGATGAGGATGACATCATGGGATTTATATTGTTATATCACACTTCTATTTTAAACTGATGTTTATTGTATTTTGATTCATATGCACTCTTTTGCTCTATTAATACACTTTCATCTGTCTCGATGACCTTAAATTTCATGCTCAGGGTCATCAGAAACATTCAAAGTAAGATAAAATGGTGGAGGAAAGCGGATGTCGCCTGAAGCTTACATCAGGAGACAAATGATTGGCGGGAGGTACTCTTGTATTTCACTCAGTTCCTGGTACTAGTTACTAGTACACAGATCTGGCCACCATCCATAAGAGGCGGGTCTAGAGGACACTTGAATGGGTAATATTTTTTAGATGTACGCGAGCAACGAACGTTATCCAAAAAGTTATTCGGCTCTTGACTTGAGAAGGGAACAGTGAAGACTTCACTGAGAACCAGCATTAATTACACCAGATTTCAGCAAAAAACACGTGTCGCCTCCGGCAAAGCTCAATTTAATTCAGCGACACAGATACAAGACTCAAAATTTATTCACTAAAATTTCATAGCATCCAATGATGAAAAGTATACTTTACTAAATGTAGATTAAAAAATCGCTGAACTACTTTTTTAAAGCATCAATTTTCAATTCAACCTTGTTAATAAAATATTTCATAATTAAATATACTGTTCTTGTATATGTAAATACAAATCCTTCGTTTGAGTTGATAACTCGGTTGATTGAAGTTGATGCCGCACCCGTTTGACTCATTTAAAACCAAAAAAAAAAATACTTATATACAGAGCTAATCGTATTAATAATACTTTGGGGAATTACATTCGGCTGGGGGCTCAGAAAATACGAGTCTATTGTCACAATCGTGACAAATAAAATACCCATCTCACAGAAGTAGGCGGGGATGCTGTCGTGGAATATTCTAATCCACATATATAAATTATCAAGTAAATATAAAGCCTAATAAATACATATAATAAATAAAGGAAGAAGAATGGTAAAGAACAGTGCTGTCACAATGACTGTACTCGAAATCCCCTTGTTTTCTACTGCGTATGCAAATTGTAACGTTTCACGTTGATATTAAAGGCCTTCTGCAACATACACGCGTTTCCCAAACACACAATAAAATGTGCTGCCTTTCTAAGAAAAACCTTGAAATATGCAAGTTGACCTAAATTTTAAATTCCATTCATGTCTTTTTCTACACTATGTTACCAAGATCAAAAGACAGATGGACAAAAGGATAGCGAGAAGGGAGAGGCAGAAAGCCGAACACTAAACACGCTTCGCGCGATACACAAATGCTGCCATCACGCGTGTAAGACTACATGCACTAACTTTTTTTCAGACGGACAGTGATAAAATACATTACCCATCCCAGAGTTAGGTTTATAAATCATGAAAAACTCTTATTAGAAAAGATAACATTAGATGGGTTTACGGTTGAAAACATAACAGTACCCAGACAGCACATCTTCGAAACAGGAGGTAGAAAATACATATTTTGAACGCAGCCACGTAGCTCTTTAAATTTGGATATTTGGGTTCCTTAGGGCTTGCTGACCAAGAATATGTAAAACGTTACGCAAATAGTCCAGGAATTAATAAATTATACCCAAAATAAAATAGTGGGGATGCCTGACAGCATGGAATCATTTCTGCTCATAAAATTTTTTTATAACGTGTTTGAAAAAAAAATCTTACGTTACAGAATTAGCCTACCATGTAAACTCCAAATTGATTGGAGCGCAACAAATGAAAGACTAACCACGATTGGTCGGGCTATAAATACTATCTTTCGTTGTTAGGGAGACGTGAAAAGGTAACATTTTTTCAAACACTTGTCGAAACGTGGCCTCATTGGCTAGACTCGCTGATATACTCACTTAGGAGCGTTAGTTCGAGACCACTAGTGCAAATAATCTTGATAAAGCAACAGTGCGTTGAAGCCAGCTCATATTTGTGTTAAATAAAAGCCTGGAACATAAGCAGATGGGAATTTGTGCCAGTAATTGTGCCAGAATTCATTGCTAATCAACGTATCTGTGTTTATTTCCATGAAATTGTGGTAAGCTTGAACCATTCAGTATCTTTTAATGAAAATTGAATGTAAATTGTTAATTTATGCCTGTATATATATATGTGTAGTTCAGTGGCAAACAGGAGATAAAGCCTATAATGCTCCAGCCTGAACAGAGGGTGTCGGAGGGAAGTAAAACGGCATGGAATGACCAAATAGTACACTGACACCTGGATGATTGATTAGACAGAAATAATGCTGGAAGTGCAGAGGCGTGGTAACCATTAAGGAGGTAAATACTGGTATAAAGTATTTCAAATGAAGCTGACAGTTGGCCTAACGCTCTGAACTCAATGTTTGTGTTGTATTGTGCTCAGTGTAGAACTAGAGTATCAATTAGTTATGAAGTAGAAGGTACATCCTTCTTGTTTTCAGGGACCGTGGTCTTGATGGTACTGAGCAGCACCTGGTCAGAGCTTTGCTGAATCCAGAGTCGGACAGCATACTCCTTGGTCTTTTTAGCTATCAGTGAGGTGTCTCCAGAGCCCAGGGGAGAATTCGAGCAGAGGAGTCCTTTCCTGCCGCCATCACGCAAGATAAGCTGATTTGGCCAGCTGAGCTCAACATTATGCCCCCTCATCTTGAAATGACTTTGTAAAAATAACATTCAGAGGGGAATTTAATTGTCTTAATATCAGGAACTGAGAACATCTCCAATACTAGTCCCAAAAGACAAACTATTGAAGTCATGATGACAAATACCAACAGAGCTTGAACAAAACAAAACCAGTATTACCTCATATTACCACTACACAACTGACACACATAGGATATTTTAATAATATATGTCACTACAATATTCATATTGATAAAGTCTGTACATATACTTGTAATTAAAATTGATTGTGATTCCTGGTTCCCTTGTATTTGAATCAGGACACATATACCTTTATGATAACCATGAATACATATTGTTATTTGAAAAGTTATCAGTGACTCCTTAAGATATTCTCATAGAGTGTTATATGTATGTGAGTGTCACAGTGTTGTCAAGAGTAGTGGATTAAATTAAATTGTTTATCTGTCTGTTGTTGTGACTTACACTTCATCATACACATACCCTAGACACCTAACGTAGTCATCACACTATTCCAGAATAATTCTGACTGAGATATATAGATATGTGGTAGCAAGTAAGGTTATCTATAATACACTACTCTTAATAGATATAGATACCTTCACAGCTGATCTCAGTCAGTACACTAAGTCCCCTATAAATATTTATAACATCCCACTTCACCACAGATGCAAACTTTACAACAAACATAGTAAACGCAGTGGTTGTACTTTAATTCTAGAAATATCTGTGAAACTTCCTAAAATAGGAGTATACCCCTCCAATATACCTCACTGCCAAGAGTAATCTTGAACGAGGGTGGCTACCTTTGGAAAACTCATTCTTTTACTTCACCTGTCCGGCCATTTGCTGACCACTGGCAGATCAAAGGAGGCGATCCACGACGGACGTGATGCAATTGTGTTTTAATTATTGCTTACAACTTGTAATCATGTGTTATAGATTACTAATTGACATTGCCCCGTGTAGAAGAGACAGAGACAGAATAGGAATACCGTACCCTGAGTCATATCGTATAAGACGAAGTTGTGCATAGGGCTGGCACCCGCATCATGCAAGACAAATAGCCACATAAACCTCCGTTGCAAGAACGTGTGACTGAATGGCGCGGGTTTGAATTATTGGAACCAGCTGCAGTAGAGACTTCATGCTCCGAAAGGAGCACGAATAAATCTGATAATGAAGAAGTTACATTACTTTTCACTGCGGTAGTGGTCCCAGGAGAAGAGGTTATTACAGTAACGTTCACACGCAAGGAGGCCAGGACTGCAAAGGGTTGGGAACCACTGTCCACGATATAAATTCAACTCTCCAACAAAAATTTTTTTTATTGAAAATAAACAAAAATACCAATATATATATTAACAAATAAAACGGTATTGAATCAGTTTTTCAAACTGTCGGTACACAGGAAACATGTGTACTGTTAGTACGTAAAACTGATTCAATACCGTTTTATTTGTTTTATATATATATATATATATATATATATATATATATATATATATATATATATATATATATATATATATATATATATATATATATATATATATATATATATATATTTCCTTACCAGTTTTACAGCAGCCCACTTAATGATTCAATGTATTCAATGTAGTCATCTATGACCTTGGCCTAAAATGGAGGAAAATGTTGAATGTAATTATTTAAAAAAGTGTCGAATTGAACACAGAAGGCCATCAATACTAGCTTTAGAACCTCAATACACAGCCCTGCTTTTCATATTCAGCTCCAGGAACGATTCTGAAACCATGAGAGATAACTTTCTATAGTGGCAAATAATCGATATCCGAATTAAGAAAGCCGGTTTCTTCAAGATTTTCTACAAGACATTAATGACGCAATTTGAGATCTTTCAATCAGTCAGGGGCGAAATGATTGACCGACAGAAGAAATAAAATAAAAATGGAAGAAGAAAACAGAAAAGAAAAATTCTGTATTGTAAACGTCACTGGCCCATTCACAGCAATGCTGGCTCTCTTCCCGGGCCTTTCAGCGAGAAAATGTAAGATGGAGAGCGGCATGAATAACTCTGTCACGAGCCCGGGCTTTGATCTATGCACCGTGTGGAGGGTATAACACAGAATCAAGGCAATTGGCCATTGGAAGCAACCTGAAAAGCCTCCATTGTGTCGCTGGGCCGACAGAGATTTTCTGAATGTCGCAGGATCTCTTTGAGCGCCAGTGTATTTCTATTCCGGCCTCCTTTTCACAAGTCTTATCGGTGTCCGGGTGGAACAGAAGCATGGGCTAAACCCGAACAAGTGCTGGTAAAAACGAGTCTGAATAAAACATGGCGACACAGTGACGTGTCGATAAGTCCTCCATTTTCAACGTCTGCCATTTTCTATAGAAGTCGAACGGCCTCCCAGCCCGCAATGCGGGCACCTATTGGTGGAAACAGATATCTACGATGACATTGCTCTAATTCTACAAAATTATAGCCCTGTGATTGTCTTAGAAGAGTTGACCTATCTATCTATCTATCTATCTATCTATCTATCTATCTATCTATCTATCTATCTATCTATCTATCTATCTATCTATCTATCTATCTATCTATCTATCTATCTATCTATCTATCTATCTATCTATCTATCTATCTATCTACGTAGCTACCTTCCTATCTATCTACGTAGCTACCTTCCTATCTATCTATCTATCTATCTATCTATCTATCTATCTATCTATCTATCTATCTATCTATCTATCTATCTATCTATCTATCTATCTATCTATCTATCTATCTATCTATCTATCTACCTACCTAGCTACCTACCTACCTAGCTACCTACCTACCTAGCTACACCCCTCCATCCGTCCCTATCTATCTATCTATCTATCTATCTATCTATCTATCTATCTATCTATCTATCTATCTATCTATCTATCTATCTATCTACCTACCTACCTACCTACCTACCTACCTACCTATCTATCTATCTATCTATCTATCTATCTATCTATCTATCTATCTATCTATCTATCTATCTATCTATCTATCTATCTATCTATCTATCTATCTATCTATCTATCTATCTATCTATCTATCTATCTATCTATCTATCTATCTATCTATCTATCTATCTATCTATCTATCTATCTATCTATCTATCTACCTACCTATCCATCTATCCATCTATCTATCTATCTATCTATCTATCTATCTATCTATCTATCTATCTATCTATCTATCTATCTATCTATCTATCTGTCTTTATATATTCTGATTGTTCTAGTCTATTTATAGACAACTCATGTTCTATATTTAGAAAGGTAGCTCCCAGGTGATCACTGAAGAGAATAAGACAGAATAGAACCACTGTACTCTCAGGCATGACGAACAGACGATTAATAAGAGGTTGTGCCTGAGGTTGGCAACCTCATCATGTCAATTTATCGCAACAGAAACCAATGCTGTAAGAGCATATGAGAGAACGGTGCAGGCTTCCTGTAAGTGGATTAGCTGCAGTGGTAGTCCCATTATGTGTAAGGAGCTCAAAAGAAAACGATGAATAATTTTTAGCTCGTATCCCACATAATCAGTATCCCACAAATATGCATGGAGGCATGTATGGAGTCATCCTGATATAACCACCAGCTAGGCACAATGTTATAGTATACTGAAGCACATTAAAAACGCACCACTATTATATATACTGATGCCGAGAAGCTGGAAAAAAAAGTGTGGGAATGGATTTTCCCCGTGTTTGTCGTGAGGCAGAGAGCGAATGGCTGCTGGAATGGAAAGTGCATGATTCAACCCACGGGTTTTTGTACAGACTACATGAAAACAAAGAAAGTTACACGTGCAACACGATTCCTAACAGCTATGACCCTGAAAATGTGTACGCGTTGTGGCAGTATACTCGGTATAAAAAGGCCGTTGAGACAAAACACCCAGTACATGTGCTTGAAATGCCAAGACTATCTGAAAACGACCACCAACGAGCTATTGGTATGTCGGAGACCGGAATGAGCTAGCGGCCTATTGCCAGAAGGATGAATTGCCACCACAGCACTATTGTACGTCTCAATGAACGTTACGGAACCACTGGCAGAGCCCGGGTTAGACTTCGGAGTTGCCAACCACGAGTTACTACCTCTGCGCAAGATCGTCATATTGTGCTGAGTCACCTAAGGAATCGTTCTCTCCCGGCAAATCAAACAGCAAGAGCAATAGTGGGTAGACGTGGGCAAGTCTCTCGAATGACAGTCATACGACGACTCAGAGATACAGGCCTTACTGCAAGACGACCTTATGTTGGGCCAAACTTGACTCACAGACATCGTCAGCAGCACCTGCAATGGGCAGAGCAACATGTCAGATGGACTAGACTGCAGTGGAATGCTGTCCTATTCGCAGACGAGAGCAGATTCAACATATAAGGAAGGGAAACCCGAGGCCTGTAAACAGTAAATTAATATTAGACAAACATAAAGGTATGTTTTCAGGCACTCGTAAGAAATAAAGAAGTAGAACACTTGGACAACAGAAAAACAACAGACGTGAGTGGCTTACCCAGGGTTCGAACCCCGTACCTTCCGTACGACAACTCCGCCTAGCTATCAAGCGAATCACACTGACCCCACGGCCAGCTAGGCATCCCCAATAAAGGATGCTTTGCTGACTATTTATCAGTACGAAACACACAAGATAACACCGGAAGTATACAGTGGGCAACTCAGCCTTTTAATGACGCAATCACTTCTGTTGTTCCTCTATTAACAGTATGTGTCAGTCCAAACAAGACAAAGACCTTGATACTGGGTCCAGTAAATAGTAGAAGACTTAAGGACAGTAGTATAGAACAGAGGGTAGGTTTCTGGTATTGTATAAACATAAATAACACATAAGGAAGGGAAACCCGAGGCCTGTAAACAGTAAATTAATATTAGACAAACATAAAGGTATGTTTTCAGGCACTCGTAAGAAATAAAGAAGTAGAACACTTGGACAACAGAAAAACAACAGACGTGAGTGGCTTACCAAGGGTTCGAACCCCGTACCTTCCGTACGACAACTCCGCCTAGCTATCAAGCGAATCACACTGACCCCACGGCCAGCTAGGCATCCCCAATAAAGGATGCTTTGCTGACTATTTATCAGTACGAAACACACAAGATAACACCGGAAGTATACAGTGGCTGAGTCGTTGGAAGAGCCAATTATATACTTATTGTGATAATAATGATCGTTCTCCACAGTCGTGAGTATCTAGTCGATAACAGGTGACTAGCCTGTACCGAAATGGATTCACAGCTGAAGATATATTTTTGTATGCCAGTAAATGCCTATCAAGGGGATCGGCGGTAACTACCGTGGATCTACGTTATCTATATAATATTAGGAAGCCGTTGGGGTCAGTCACGGCTAATACAAGAGGTAATTCAAGTATCAATGCCTTAGTAACTTTACATGCCTGGAAGGTATTTAGTAGGAACCTGCACCTACGTTCTAATATGTTTTGTTGATGAGGACTTCTTTAGATCGGGCGTTATCTATATAATATTAGGAAGCCGTTGGGGTCAGTCACGGCTAATACAAGAGGTAATTCAAGTATCAATGCCTTAGTAACTTTACATGCCTGGAAGGTATTTAGTAGGAACCTGCACCTACGTTCTAATATGTTTTGTTGATGAGGACTTCTTTAGATCGGGATCTTAGACACTACCAAGTATTGTGAGAATCTCTTGTCCTTGAGGAAAGGTCAACCGTGATCAAAATAACCTTGTACTGACTACTTCATGACCTTTATGACTATTGATATATTCACTCAGAGACCTAGTCAGAATTTGCTGGAGGATTCTTCTGAGAATATACGGAAGGTACGGGGTTCGAACCCTGGGTAAGCCACTCACGTCTGTTGTTTTTCTGTTGTCCAAGTGTTCTACTTCTTTATTTCTTACGAGTGCCTGAAAACATACCTTTATGTTTGTCTAATATTAATTTACTGTTTACAGGCCTCGGGTTTCCCTTCCTTATGTGTTATTTATGTTTATACAATACCAGAAACCTACCCTCTGTTCTATACTACTGTCCTTAAGTCTTCTACTATTTACTGGACCCAGTATCAAGGTCTTTGTCTTGTTTGGACTGACACATACTGTTAATAGAGGAACAACAGAAGTGATTGCGTCATTAAAGGGCTGAGTTGCCCACTGTATTCTTCCGGTGTTATCTTGTGTGTTTCGTACTGATAAATAGTCAGCAAAGCATCCTTTATTGGGGATGCCTAGCTGGCCGTGGGGTCAGTGTGATTCGCTTGATAGCTAGGCGGAGTTGTCGTACGGAAGGTACGGGGTTCGAACCCTGGGTAAGCCACTCACGTCTGTTGTTTTTCTGTTGTCCAAGTGTTCTACTTCTTTATTTCTTACGAGTGCCTGAAAACATACCTTTATGTTTGTCTAATATTAATTTACTGTTTACAGGCCTCGGGTTTCCCTTCCTTATGTGTTATTTATGTTTATACAATACCAGAAACCTACCCTCTGTTCTATACTACTGTCCTTAAGTCTTCTACTATTTACTGGACCCAGTATCAAGGTCTTTGTCTTGTTTGGACTGACACATACTGTTAATAGAGGAACAACAGAAGTGATTGCGTCATTAAATGGCTGAGTTGCCCACTGTATACTTCCGGTGTTATCTTGTGTGTTTCGTACTGATAAATAGTCAGCAAAGCATCCTTTATTGGGGATGCCTAGCTGGCCGTGGGGTCAGTGTGATTCGCTTGATAGCTAGGCGGAGTTGTCGTACGGAAGGTACGGGGTTCGAACCCTGGGTAAGCCACTCACGTCTGTTGTTTTTCTGTTTTCCAAGTGTTCTACTTCTTTATTTCTTACGAGTGCCTGAAAACATACCTTTATGTTTGTCTAATATTAATTTAGATTCAACATATCCTTTGCTGATGGACGTATGCGGATTTGGCGACGGTGTGGAGAGCGCTTTGCAGATTGCTGTGTTCGTCAGCACAACCGCTTTGGAGGTGGCAGTATTCACATTTTAGGAGGACTCAGTTTTCACCACCGCTTGCCTCTTCACGTCTTCCGTAGAAATGTTAATGCTGTGACATATCGAGATGAGGTTCTGGATGCATTGGTTGCTCCTGCGTTCATAAATTATCCAGACTTGCAGCTTCTCCAGCAGGATAACGCACGTGCGCACACCGCATGCATTACGCAGCAATATCTACAGCAGCAGAACATTGTGACGATTGATTGGCCTGCCCTATCACCAGACATGTCCCCTATAGAACATCTGTGGGACGAGCTTGGACGCAGAGTCTACAGGCAAGGTTCTCCAGCTAATCTGCAACAGCTCGAAGCTGCTCTTACACGTGAATGGGACTTGATTCCCCGGAATTTCCTTCAGAGACTTGTGCGTTCCATGCGGAGCCGCTGCCAAGCTTGTTTGCAAGCACACGGTGGACATACCAGATACTGAGGATAGTGTGAATGAATTTTTTTATTGGTTGCATTTTTAGTTTTCTCCCTTGCCTGCACAGAATGCAATGAATTTCATAACAATCAAATGTACAAATTAATGACCAGCATGGATTCATAGGAAAATGAATAAAGATTCCAAATACTTAAACTTGTAAACACTTATATTTACATTTCACACTCTGTTCCTGGATTATACAGGTGGTGCGTTTTTAATTTGCTTCAGTATATTTAGATGTGAATATGAACCTCTGTCCGTGACGCTAATTACACTCTTATTGGCTCTTGAAATCACCTACACCCTTCCATGGATTCCTAATGTGGTGAAACATGTTGAGAACCCAGAATTAAAAACTAAGATTGGAGGAGTCACTTGAGCCCCAGACGTAATTTTGGCTTTTACCTGGTTGCCTGCATGCAGGAGTATCACAATATGTGTCGCGAAAGGGTTGTTGTTATTTAAAGAATAAGGTTATCCTGGTCAAAAAGATGTATCATGTTATACCAGGATAGTGCCAGATAAGAGACTGGTCTTACAAGAAATACCCCCTTCTCTGAAAAGAGTAAGGGTGTATCGACAATCAAAGGTAGGATCAAACTGTAAAAACCTCCAGGTGTAATGATAGTGAATGTCCTGAAAGTCTATTTGCTCCCTTTTAAGATCCGCCTAAGATATTATGTATTATTATTTGATGATGTTGGCTAATTTAGCTAGGGGTATTAATTTATGATCTATCTCTATAACTATAATATGTATCAAACAAAACTTGTAACTCAGTGTAAATAATGTCAGCAAGTCTGAAAGTACATATTTACAATTTTATTTAACCTGTACCGGTTCTCTTTTCGGTTAGGTAATTTAAAGAAATTCAAAGATATTTACAGCATAAAATAAATAATTATAGAAACTTTAATTATCAAACCGAATCCTGTCTTGAAAGTTCTATTTGTCTTTACACTGATTAATTATTATAATTCACTATATATGGTCACTGAGTTGAACTGTGAAGGTAGTAATAGATACATTCTGTCCATAAGAAATCATCCTTCACTGTGTTTTTCTTATTTCTTTATATGTTATTTTATATTTGTATATGCTGAATAGGCTGACCAGTGGCTATATATCGCCACTTATCTGGTGGGTGACGAATTCAAACTCCTCCCGCCATAGACTAACACATCTGTGAAATTTCAGGCAGTGGAAGAGGGGGTGGCTGGCTACAATGACTTCACGAGCACTTGCACCTCAGAGTCCAAGAGAGTTAGTTGAAAATACGTCCAGTAGTTTGTAGGATAAAACCCTCAGGCAAAACATACAAGCTGTTAATGGCATCTAATGTCTGCGCTACAGTTGCGGATGGCAAAGGTACATGACGATTACACGGTTACCGCTTCTTCTGTACAGCTTGAAGTTTTTGGATTTTGTGGCCTTAATTTGGCCAAGTTCAAGGACTTATATAAAACCGCATCCTCCCTCTCGGATGGCAAGGGGTAAAAGCGGTGTTAAGAATCTAAAACGGAGGCATAATTTTCCTATCTGTTCAATGAGTTAAAACTAGTTTTTCAATTATCTTCCTTATTTGTGGGGCGATTTTGGTCATTTAAAGTTTGAATTATTATGTGAATTATTCTGTATTAATCTATTTATTTATTAGTTAGTTTGCAAAATGCATTTTAATATATGCATGCTTTAACTAGCTAAGTTGGGACTAACCATGATGTAACGAAGCTCTTTCACTCGATATTTCTATCTTACAAGAACACTATTTGAGAACGTTTTTACACCTACCCCTAAAGTGACATTCCCGTTGTTTAATTATATACTCTTTTCCGGTGATACTTCTTTATTCTTTTTATAAGTAAATATCCTTGTCCCATCGGTTACACAGAATAGGCCTCTAGGTTTTTGCAGAGTACGTTTCATAACACACAATAATAAGGGTGCGTTTTCATTGGCTATTGTATCAGAGAGTTCCCTACCTATGGCGTACGGTATGGTCAGATTAGAAAACCTTGTTGTGAGACAGAATAAATCACGACAGAGCTCCCCCATTTAAAAAGCGTGAACCACCTGGTGGAGCTTTCCTGTCTGGATTTACAATCACGGTATTCTCCCAATGGGGTTCAATCTGCCTCCTTTCTCTCCTGGTTTCCTGCAGGTGGGTGACTTCAAATAGGCACTACTCAAGAAATCTGCCTCAACTTTCTGAGATAACCAACGCATGTTGTGTTAAAAACAGCACAGGTGCTGCTGCCTGTCAAATGCTGATTACACTGACAAACAACATTTTTCTTTCTTATATAAGAATAAGTGTTCTTAGGTCAGTTTCTTGCGCTGATTTCAAATCTGAAATCCGTTTATCTCTATCACGTCGGGTTCTTAAGATATTTGGGAATAAATATATTTTTGGGAAACCGTTATTTGCTCCGTTTCATTTTTACTATATAACTTATTAAAAATTAATAAAATGCAAAATAATTCTACTTTTTATACTGCTAAAAGATGCATGACATATGTTACGCTATTTTTCAAATAGTTACTGTATTTTGAAATAATTCTGAGCGAAATATGGCTTCTAGAAGTTGTAGAAATTCGGCTGATCTGTTCTGTTACGTGTGCGGATATTTTACCGATCGTGTTCACCAGAAAAACTTTACACCATTACTAAAGAAAGCATATGAACGTTATTTCGATTCGAAAGTTGATAATGCAAATAAATCTTGGAAGCCAAATGCAGTTTGTTCGACTTGTGCAAATACATTGGCAGGTTGGTTACGAAAATCGCCGAAGCATAAGTCGATGCCTTTTGGAGTGCCAGTAATATGGCGTGAACCGACAAATCACGCTACTGATTGTTACTTCTGCTTGACAAATATCCATGGTTTCACTTTTAAAACTAGAAAGTCTGTGGTTTATCCAAATATTGAATTGGTTTCGAAACCAGTGCCTCATGATCCAATCACATGTCCAATCCCATTTCCACCAGAACAATATCCGTTGGATGTGAATGAACCATCAGAAAGTGATAGTTTATCTGCTTTAGAAACTAATTCTGACTCGGATTATATACCGGTGAATGATGGTGTTCACTTAATTAACCATTCAGAACTGTCAGATCTAATACGTGATCTCGCTCTTACCAAAGGACAAGCGGAATTACTCGGTTCGCGACTCAAAGAATGGAATCTTTTAGCGCCCAATACTCAGATATCTAAATTTCGTCGTAGACACAGAGAACTTGTTCAATACTTTGAGATGGATGATGGCATTTGCTATTGCAAAGATGTAAACGGTCTAATGGTGCACCTCGGTCATGAGCACATAGTCAACGAATGGCGACTTTTCATCGACTCTTCCAAGACTAGTCTAAAAGCCGTGTTATTGCATAACGGAAATTTATTTTCATCAATTCCAGTCGCCTACTCTGTTCATATGAAAGAAACTTATGACACTATAGCTATACTTTTGGCAAAAATATAGTACAATGACTACCAATGGCGGATTTGTGGAGACCTAAAGGTCATTGCAATGCTCACGGGCATGCAGACTGGGTATACTAAATTTTGTTGCTTCCTATGTGAATGGGACAGCCGCAACAGACAGGAACATTATGCAAGAAAGGTGTGGCCTATCAGGGATCGTATGCAGCTCGGGCATAAAAATGTAATACATGAGCCATTAGTTAACAAAGACAGCATCATTTTACCACCGTTACATATAAAGTTGGGGCTCATGAAGAATTTCGTAAAAGCGTTAGATAAAAACGAGCAAAGCTTTCACTTATCTTCGAGAAAAGTTTCCGCAAGTTAGCGATGCAAAGATAAAGGAAGGTATCTTTGTAGGACCTCAGATTAGGAAAGTTATTGCAGACAAACAATTCGAGAACTTGTTACATGGTAGTGAACTTCGCGCATGGATGGCATTCAAATCGATCATCGATAACTTTCTGGGAAATCACAAATCTGTCGACTATGTGCATATTGTTTAGCAGTGCATAGATGCATACAGAATTATGGGCTGTAACATGTCCCTCAAAATCCATTTGCTCGATTCGCATCTTGACTTTTTCCCTGACAATCTTGGCGAAGTCAGCGATGAACGTGGAGAACGATTCCATCAAGATATCGCCGTAATGGAGTCACGCTATCAAGGACGGTGTAGTGTGACCATGCTTGCCGATTATTGTTGGATGCTTCATCGCGATGTACCACATGTCATTCACCGACGAAAGTCGACTGCAAAGAAATTCAAGCCTACATAACTGTTACACTTCTTGTATGAATGATGTTGTAATACTGTATGCGTTGTTAAAAAAACTTGAATTGCGTATTTCTAGAGATCCCGACCTGATAGAGAAAAACGGTTTGCAGATTTAAAAACAGCGCATTAAAATTGACCAGAAAAACATAGAAATGTTAGAGAAAGAAAAAATAAATTTTTTTTTGTTAGTCAGTGTTATCAATAAATATTCACCATTACTCTTCTCTGAGTCTGTTCAATGACATGTCCAGAGGTTTTAGATGTTCCTCAAGGTTCCAATAGTTATGAGGATGTCACCTATAAAATTGGTGATAACTGAGTTTCATAAGTTATCCAGTAATTTCCTCATCATCCTGGATAAAACACTCGGAGAATTTTTCAATCCAAAAGCAACATATGGAACTCATAGTGCCCCCCGAAGTGTGAACAGCCAGCAATGGTCTGAGCTCAGGCTTGACTGGAATATGGCAATACCCTTATCTAGATTCACTAGTGACTCTGTTACTGTAATTATTTCCCAAATCCAGGCTGAGTTTATTTTCACCAGGGAGTTTTCTCATCTAAACCTCACTGGCGAGATAAAATGATTCACATGGGGAAATGAATTTCCTGAACCAAGAAATCAATTCTCCCTGCAGCATTGCATATAATATACAGTCGTGGCCAAAAGTTTAAGACTACCAATTAAAAAATGGATATTTCCATATTACTACAGATTGTTGCATCATCCGCTATTTTAGGGCACACTAAAAGCAATCATTGCAGTCTATTGCATCATCCTAACAATATAAAATGTGAAAACACAGACTGTTGCTGTATTTAGTGTCTTTTGGTTGCTTCAAGGGTATTATCTCTGGATTTTATGTTCGCAAGAAAATGGGCAAAAAACCGACACTTTCAGCCATTCAAAGAGCTCATATAGTGACATTACGTGTAGAAGGGTACACAGAACGTGAATTTTCTGTTCGAATTAGCTGTAGCAAGACGGCGGTTCACAATGCGAGCACCAGGTACCAATTGGACTGTACTTTTTCTGACAGAAAGAGAAGTGGTCGTCCTAGAAAAACAACCCCTAGAAACGACTTCTTTTCATTTCTGGTGTCAATCTGGGTTTTCGGGCAGGTTTGTATGATTTTAGCCCAAACTCATCCATTAATCTGCGAGACACAGTCCTCCGACTCTAGAAAGCAAAGCAGATCGTATCTTCTTACATGAAACTGTTGGAGAGTGTGAAACGATGGATTTGATTACCCGGTCGTCTCTAGGGGTTGTTTTTCTAGGACGACCCCTTCTCTTTCGGTCAGAAAAAGTACCGTCCAATTGGTACCTGAGGATCGCACTGTGAACCGCCGTCTTGCTACAGCCAATTTGAACAGAAATATCCCGTTCTGTGTACCCTTCTACACGTAATGTCACTATTTGAGCTCTTTGAATGGCTGAAAGTGTCGGTTTTTTGCCCATTTACTTGCGAACATAAAATCCAGAGATAATACCCTTGAAGCAACCAAAAGACATTAAATACAGCAACAGTCTGTGTTTTCACATTTTATATTGTTAGGATGATGCAATAGACTGCAATGATTGCTTTTAGTGTGCCCTAAAATAGCGGATGATGCAACAATCTGTAGTAGAATGAAAATATCAATTTTTTACTAGGTGGTCTTAAACTTTTGGCCACTACTGTATATCTTCTCAATCCATGTCCATGTCAATACTTCCAATGAACTGTGTGTCAGAACTAGTAATATTGTGGATTTATCAGCATCAGCATATGGATCATAATACTAGCAATATCAAGACTCGTTATCTAAGAGTATGACCACAACAGAGACTAGCTGACATAAACTCACCATAACTCCTGCACCAGGCTAAGTTCCCTTTAATAAATAATCATGCACACAACGTAGCCACACACGGCTAGAAATACATATACAACACAATGCAACATGGATACCAAAATAACTTGCAGTAGTCAAAAACGCAATTTACCATTATCACAACTGCGGGTATGTCATACCGAGTGAACAACAAAATGACTTTCGCTCACCGGCTAAGTTCTGCAATCTAATAAAGCCATACTTAACTACAAATGACTTCTCATCAATGAATTACGAAAGAATGCTGCTAGAAACTACACCACTGTTCTAGACATATGCAAACTAAACTTGACCACATGAATAAATGACAAGCACTATCCATGAACAATAATGGCATTCAAATATCCCAGCGAAAATGATGGCACGGAACAACCCAAAAAACGACCCTCCTGGTCGGTGGCCAGAAACCCAACTAACTTTTTAAGCACCCGAATTCGCGCGCACTTCCTGCTAGGTCACATGACCAAAACGGGTTTAAAATGATCTCAATGTCACCACTCACAACGTGACCAACTTAATATTTTGTAGAACATATATACTGTGACATCCCCCCCCCCCCCCCCCCTTAAGAAAGAAAATGAAGTTTTCTTCCACAGGAGGAGTCACGCTCAACTCCTTTCAGAGTATGGGCGAACGAAATGCCGAAACGGCACCTCCTCATCTAGTTAGGGAATGCCAAAATTGTCCAATCACCATTGTCGTTCATGCCTTCTCACCCTATGTACTAAATTCAACATGAGAATGACCCAAATTACCCCAGGTACTGGTAGTCATGAAAAATAACAACGACTGTCCAAACCTGGTCTAGCAAATACAACATAAGTTACAAATTAACTATACATATCTAAGCATCCATAACAAGACATCAATCATCTCATAATTGTAAAGAATCTTTTTAACACGCTATAAATATACATGATATTATAACATGATTTAAGCATACGTTGACTATAATTTTCTACGTATTGCCTTTATGGCATAATGACACATAAATCATAACCTAATACATCTTCATAAACATCAACTCTAATGATCATAACACATTTCTTCCATAAACCACAGTAAATACTCTCTACGGATGCTACCGTCCCACACCAACCTCAGAACCTGGACAAGATATCCGCTACAATATTATGTACTCCCTGAATAGGTTGAATTGCTGCAGCAATAATGCCCAGCGTGTCAACTTAGCACTGGTGGATTTAGCCGACTGCAAAAATAGCAGTGGTTTGTGATCATTTTGGAGGGAAAAATGCGCCCCCAACAGGTATCGTGCCAGCTTAGACACCGCCCAGACAATCGCAAGGCACTCTCTCTCAATTGTAGAGTATCTAGTTTCTGCTGGCAATAACTTCCGACTGACATACATTGTAAAGCATAACATATTACAACATAAACATGTATTGCAAAGTATCACATGATATCTACACGTTTACAATACTCAGATATTCATATCAGAATAGAACTGGGGGCATGAGTCAGACTCTAAGGTTAGGTTCGCATGAACCGAAACATCTTACTGAACACGAACCCGAAATCTAACCCTAGCTATTGCTGGACTATTAGCAGATGGTTCTGAAGCAAGGACATATGCTTCTGCCTAACTGCCTTACGCGCACCCCAACTATTCGCAAAAGTCACCCGTGCCATTTTGGTATTGTCGCGCAACGACAATACCTCCACGAATCTAACCCGCGCGACCTCATCAAACACTCTTCTGAGTGTGCGCCAACTCGCACTCAGGGGAACGTTACGCACCCAGACTGTGCGATCACTAGCTTTCGGACCCTCGCATAGGTTCCTACTGCTCCTAATCATGTCATGTGGTACTTGCCGCGACCCGCGTCTACGATGTACCTTCTGGACATCCCCCTTGGGAGTTCGGTGATGCTGAGCCTCTGCTCCAGCCAGACCCACGGCACTATGCACTCCGCATACATTGCCGACGATTAAATCGGCAATAGGATCCTCGAGTACGAACGCGTTCACTCTCCCCGTTATGAACGGAGTGTCCACATTGATACATGCTTGAGAGTAAGACTCCACTTTGCCCCCGAACGTGGTGCACTTTACCGTTTTGCCTGTAAGACAAGAGTCGTCGATACACGACCGACACACCCCAATTGTGGTGCATCCAGTGTTCCTCAACACCCGGACTGGTCTTTTCTCCACCTTGCTTTCGTGGAGAATCACCCTGCCAGTCTCATGGACTGCTGATAGACATGGTGCCGCGTGCCCGCATTGAAGCACTACACTCTCGTTCGCGTGGAACAGAGGGCGACACCCTGCACAGTCCTCCCTATTAATTGTGTCCAACACAAACGCGGAATTCGCGTGTTCTATCGGGGTCGGGCACCTGACAGCGCAACGATTCTTGCCACCACAATAGGAACACATGCGCTCTTTCTTCTTCTCATCGCGTGTACTTTTGTTGGAGCTTTTCGATGACGAAGACCCCGCATCAGAGCCAGAAGATCGACTCTCTGAGGAACCACTCCTCTGCTTGAGATGTTTGGTTTTATACCAAAACCGGTCTTCGTCCCGAGAATCCTCAAAACGTACCTGTTTACGCGCTTGGCGCTCTTCTCCGTCGCTATTACTTCTAAATTGTCGGTTCTGCCAACTCGGCCGACCATTCCTATGAGAACGGAAATTCCCATAATTTCCTCTACGTTGCTGATAGGGACTGGAGGGCCTCTCATACTTCTGCTCTTGTCCCCTGTCTACATTGCCTGACTGATTTCGCCAAGGATGGCGCTGAACTTTGCCGACACTGGCAACTAAGTCTTCTGGCAGACCTGACTTCTGAATGGGTTTGCCCGGGTGGGCAAGGACATAATGGTGCCCCAATTGGGCCATGGACTCAATGTCCTTTGGTTGACGTTCCTGAAAAAACGCCACCAACTCACTGGAACACGAGGACAACACTTTGTCCCGTAGCACCAAGTCTAGCAAGCCATTATAGTCCTTAGGAATTCCCTCCATTTCAATCCATCTATTCAGCAGGAGCTTTATCTTTGAGATAAAGTCCTCGAAGTCCTGGTCTGCGCTTGGCATCGCGTTTTTAAAACGCGTCCGGTAACCGTCAGCAGTCAGACGGAACTTCCGGAGCAACCTTTCCTTTACTTTGTCGTAATCGGCCCTTTCCTCTAATGGGAGGCTATAGAAAGTCTCCATCGCAGGCCCCACTAGCAGCGTCGATAACAGAGATGGCCACTGATCTCTGTCAGCCTTATAGGCCACGCATTCGGCTTCGAACCTCTCGAGGAAAAAATCTAAACTGTCAATTTTATCATTAAAATTCGGCAGACGCAGCCTAAAGGGACGATGAGCCCCTCCAGGAGTCGAGTTCTGACCACTCGCACCCACTTCCAATTTCTTCAATTGTATTTCCTTATCCATCATCTTCTCTTCCAGAGCTATTCTCATTCTCTCCTTCTCTAACTCTAACTCTCTTTCTTCTCTCCTCTTTTTTTCTTGCAATTCTCTCTCTATCTTCTTTTCTTGCAATTCGAACTCCCTCTGTTTCCACTCGTTTTCTTCTTTCATCTTCCTTTCTTGTAACTCTTTATCTTCTTTCATCTTCTGTTCTTGTAACTCAAATTCTTTCCTTTTTAGCTCTAGCTCTTCAGCTCGTGCATCTCTTAGAGCATTCCGTTTCTCAATCCTTTCCTTCTCTTCCTTCGCTTTCTTTTCCTTCTCCAGAGCTTTTTGATTTTCAACTGAATAAAATTCAGCTTTGGCATAGTCACTTAGTTCTTTGCCAGTGTACCAACATTCTTTCCCAATCTGAATGAAAGCCTGTAGGTCCATGGTGTACACTTAGAATGCTCACTATTATCTCTGGCTATGGTTTTTGCTATACAACTACTCAGTCGTATATATATCACCTATATCACCAGATGATTCTCTGCTTACAAAATATGCAGTAATAACCAATAAATATTGATATCACTACTCCAATATACACACATATATATGTATGTAAGTATATAACACCTCACCTCTCACTCTATACACATCATCAACCTTAATCTCTTATAATGTAAATATAGTCTTACTTTGCCACTTGGCTACTGTCTCTTCACCCTAAAAATTAGGTCTTTCTGACCACTTAGTCTCTGTGATACCCTCAAACACACTTACAATAGTCGACAGTTGTATAATAACAACTGATGAAACTTTCTGTGCTATTACACCACTATACCAACTTGACAATAAATCAACTTTTACTTCAAAGTCTGTTACTGGCACCCACACTGGTGCTATACTCAGATAATACTTCACTTACTACTAGTCTTAATAATCTCTGTAATGCAAGTGTTTCTTATCGCAAAATGAGCACTACACAGATGAAAGAAACACACACACACCACACTACGAAAATAAAATCCCAGTCACGAGGAACAAGATGATAGACCAAGAAGAGTAGAGGTAGGTTAATATATACAGTGCGTGACTGCACACGAACGAAAACAAGGGATACCTGTAAACGTATTTACAAGATAGCAAGATGAAACAAGAGAATACACCACTTAAACACAACACAAGAATTACTGAATGTACACGACAATGTAAATATAAACTACACGAATACACCTAACACCAACAGGGCTTGGAATGTTAAGCAGGGCAGTCGCAGGAAATCCGTCTGTCTTACTCCACCACAAAACAAACACAGCCACACCCTATAAGGAATCGGTCTAATCCAATCTTTTCCCACGAGAAGGCCAAGAATGGATTAAACTCACCACCCTTCCTCCCTTGGACATACAAATACAAAATTACACACTAAACTAAACAACAACTACACTCAACAATGAAGTGCTGAAAGCTATCTCCTTCACTGGGTACCACCAAACCACTCGAGTCAAAATTAACTAAATAGCATATAACTAATAATATCACAATAACATCTCAATACTTTACACTTCAGATAATACCAAAGACCCCACGAAATAAGAAATAGAGTGCAAGATCCCACCTAACTAACTACTGCAATCTAAACATCATAATTAAGTTCTACAAGGAAAGTAGGGAGAAAAAGAATAGAACAACCGTAAAGGAAAACAACAACAAATCAGTAAGCAAGATTCAAGAAGCAAAAAAGAAATAGCACTATCCTACTCTAAAAGATCAGATTCATAGACAGAACAGAAAATTTAGAATTTAGAGAAAGAAGAAAAAAAAACAATTAAGAAACAATCATACAACCTAGCATACAAAAATTACAAACAAAAACTTAACTGACGGTCCAGCGGCGCTTGATCCAGAGCTTCCTCAACACTGGTGATGAATAATGAAAACAGCACAAACAAGACTCCACACTTGAAAATGTTCAATCGAAAATAATGTTTCAGAAATCCCGTCTGTGTGCCAGCATAAACAATACTGTCCTTTGGCACGGTACTGCAACCAATATCCAGGCAACTGCACTGTTGAACACGATACTTTCCCAGCACTGTCCAAAATAGATCACCAACTGTATAATCCACAACAGTCTCAATGAGCAGTAAGGTTCACACGTCTAAGTGATATATGAAAATAGGCAAGTTCGTTCTATCACACCGCAACAGGAAACCAGCAGACTTGAAGGTAAAGTAGTGCAGAAAAACCCAGGTCAGCTAGCTTCAGTCCTCGTTGGAATTCACCTACTGGCAGGGCACATCAGTAGAGACAGGTCACGACAGAGGAATGGCATCGGCAAGACGTGTACCAGACATCACTTGGCAAAACTCCGGATAGGTAACGTTCCCAGGTGGGTAGAACAGTATGTGAAATGGCACTACTGCAGATATTCACACACCCTGGGATGCTGCCAACATATAGACACTACCTATACCACTAAATATGGACGATCTAATCTCCTCTGCCGACACACACAGTCAGGCACCAGAGCCCGAGATAATCTCCTCTGCCGACACACACAGTCAGGCACCAGAGCCTATCTAATACCAAAACTGAACCCTCTATCTCCGCTGCTCCACCTGGATCGCCACCTTACTAGACCTACACTCCAAAGTATACTCTCCAATACCTCATAAGGACAAACCAGACGCTAGCTGCCACTTAACTCAACCACCTTAGACATCTTTTCAACCTTACTGTCAACTTATCACCAACATTGCTCTGTAAACATTGTGGAACAAAATACTTAACACAATGTCCAACTGCAACTGTACTGCGATGACACACTCTGTCACTGTGATCTCAGAAAAAGAACAAAACTGGGTCACGTACCGCAACGCGTCACACTTGACCGCCTACAGTACACTACCTACAGACTGGCAAACACACATATCCGAAGTTGGCAACTGAAGATAGTTCACTAACGTGACTTAACACACAGAAGGCGCCAAAACCCTGTGACTGAAACCTTCTCACATTACTGTGTGCATCTTAACTACAGGCCTAACTAGAAAAAGCATAGGCACTACGGCCTTGCTATCAAATATTATAAAATACTGGAAAACCACTGGCCCCACGGCCTACAGAATAGATGAGCCATCCAGATGTCAGAAACAACCTATTCACACTGTGGATCTAACACATGATAATCTATACTCTCTGGCTCATTATCTAAGGATACGACCACAGTATGCAATAGCTGACATAGATTCACCATAACACTCGTAACAGGTTAAGTTCCTTTAATGATCATGCACACACTGAAGCCTCACACGGCTAGAGATACATATGCAATACAATGCAACAGAAATGCCAATATAACTTGCAATAATCAACAATCAAATCAATCATCATCAAAAACTCGCGGGTATGTCATACCGAGTGAACAACACAATGACTTTCACTCACCGGCTAAGTCCTGCATTCTAATAAAGACATACTTAAATACAAATGACTTCTCATCAATGGTCTACGAAAAATGTTGCTAGAAACTACACCACCGTTCTAGAAATATGTAAACTAATCTTGACCACATGAATAAATGACAATCACCCTCAATGAACAACTATGGCATCCAATATCCCAGCAAAATGCTGACAGGGAACAACAAATCGACCTCTCCTGGTCGATGGCCAGAAACTCAACTAACTTTTAGCGCCCAAATTCGTGCGCACTTCCGTCCAGGTCACATGACCAGAACGGGTTTTAAATTACTATCAGGGTTGTCACTCTCAGCGTGACCAACTTAATATTTTGTCGAACATATCTACTGTGACAGTTACTATTTTCGGGAGAGTACCTTAATAAGGGAAACAATACAATTAATGTCTAACTTTCAACCAAAGTTGCATCCCTTAGCGTAACACACTGACAGAAAAAGCTGGGTTTATATATATATATATATATATATATATATATATATATATATATATATATATCTATATATATATATATATATATATATATATATATATATATAGGAATAGGGCTCTTTATGTCGTCATCATCATATTGCGCCAAACTTTCATATGCTTTAACAACAGTGGTGTCTGTAGTAATTGGATTTTTTTTTGCCAGCCCCATGTACACTTTTATTTTAGTTGCCTTGGGTGTTTTTTTTTGTCTCTTCAGAGATTCGCGGGGACAACACGTGGAATCTTATCATTTATCTTGGGTAAAATACACAAAAAAGGGGTGAGGGTGTAATTTGTCTATTTGAGTTAAAAGATCAGTTCTTTCTCACTTGTATATTGCACATTAACTTAGGATTAATTCCGGTTCCTTGCCACGCTGCCCCCTAACATTACCTGTCGCTGTTTTAGTCGAATTCCTTTTTTGTAGTCGACTTCTCCGATTCCAGTTCCGTTGATATCAGCCCATTTATGGAATAAGGAATACGGGGGGCAGTTATTAGATACCGTAAGAGCATTGTAGCATTTCTGCCTAAGTGTAGTAAGACCAGCTGTTGGACTCACTCATATAATTTGAGACAATCCCAGTAGTGCGACATTCAGTACAGTGACTTACCAGCAGTGACGTCACTAGGGTTGGTGTCACTCATGGTTTATGGACCTCCTCCCGTACCAGACCATACAGAATCCTTAGTTATGTTTTTTGTACTAATGTTACTCGTAAATCGTAATTCCCGTATATCACTGAATGTAATGGCAATAGTAGTGACATAAATAACTAGCAAAATTAAAATTACACCTTTAAATTACAATATCATACGCACAGCCTAAATGTATTTACATTGACATAGTTTCATGTGGTTAAAGTGAAAATTTGGTAAGAAAATAGAATTCGAAGTAAAAACGTAGGTATATTGATACAGTACATGTAAGCTGGTCGCACGACACATGTTTTTGTGGTTATAACTAACTACAGGGATATTTTTATAACAAAATAATACATTTCTGCTGAAACACTGCACAACAATTTTATAGACAGTCATTTTGGTGTCACCCCCTCTGATGGTGTCATATTTCCTTTCATCGAATTGTGGGAATTTATTTTTATTTTCATACCGTGGCCTATCAAACTGGTGCTTACTTTTGTTTTGATCTCTAGGATCAAATTGATTAAAGTTCTGTGGTGCCCTAAAGTTATCCACTTGTTTCTTTTTATTACCTGTTACCTCTGCTTGAGCTGCTTGATACCTTTCAGCAACATTTAGCAACTCACCCAGCCTCTCTGCACCTTGTTCCATGAGAAACTTTCTCAGGTCTGGAGCCATGGACTCTCTTAGCTGCTCTATAAGGACCATTTCCTTAAGATCTTGGGTTTTCCCCAGAGAAGTCCATTTCTCCAAGTATGTCTCTATTCGTGCAGAGAACTGGTGATAGGTTTCACCTGACAGTAGTTTAGCATTCCTAAATTTTTTCCTATAAAATTCTGCATTCTTTTCATATCTTAACAAAAGAGCCTGCTTTAGCATGTCATAATTTTCCTGATCACCTCTGCTCATTTTTGCAAAAACTTCATAAGCTGCCCCACGAAGTCCTTGAGATAACTTTAAGCTCCACCTTTCTCTCTCTAACCCATACGTGGTAGCTAATAGTTCATACCTATTTAGGTAGCTCTCTATATCATCGTCTTTCTCAACAAAATGATCTAAATGAAAATTCATAGCTGAGGTTGAGGCTCCTTGGCTAGCAGTGGCATCAGAGGCAAAGGGACTGGCACCATTTTCAGGAGCATGGCCCTGAAACTCAAACTCCCTTAGTCGTAACTCATGTTCCCTTTGTAATCTCTTATGTTCTGCTTCCCTTTCTGCAACTAATCTCTTGTCTTCCCTTTCTGCAGCTAATTTCTTGTCTTCCCTATCTGCAGCTAATTTCTTCTCTTCCCTTTCTGCAGCCTGTCTTCTTTCCTCGGCTTCCAATGCTTTAGCCTCTTTGTCAGCCTCAATCTGCAACCTCTTAGTCTCCCTTTCAGCCTCTAACTTTCTTTCGGCCTCTTTTTCTAATCTTCTTTCTTCGCGTTCAATAAATTTGTCACATTCCGTAGTGACATAGGCAACCATAACTTGCCCATCTAATCCTAACTCTTTTGCAGTCTGAACAGCAGCAGATCGAAACTTGGCCAGGTCCGCCATTGTCTATCAGGTAAATTTATACAATGTCTAACCAACAATTCAATCTCTAAATATATATCTAATGGACAACACAGGCACCGTGAGCTCAACCTTATTTAATTCCACCCAAGGATACCTTTTAATTCTTATATTCCCTGAAGTGAATTACCCCCAATATTTTTAATAGGGAAAGATTCAAAATCCCCAGAGCGAGACCCCAATATATGTGGTGAAGTGGGATGTTATAAATATTTATAGAGGACTTAGTGTACTGACTGAGATCAGCTGTGAAGGTATCTATATCTAATAAGAGTAGTGTATTATAGATAACCTTACTTGCTGCCACATATATATATATATATCTCAGTCAGAATTATTCTGGAATAGTGTGATGACTACGTTATATGTCTAGGGTATGTATATGATGAAGTGTAAGTCAAAACAACAACAGACAGATAAACAATTTAATTTATTCCACTACACGTGACAACACTGTGACACTCACATACATAAAACACTCTACAAGGATATCTTAAAGGAGTCACTGATAACTTTTCAAATAACAATATGTATTCATTGCTGTCATGAATGGATATGTGTCCTGATTCAAATACAAAGGGAACCAGGAATCACAATCAATTTTAATTACAAGTTATATGTACAGAATTTATCAATATGAATATTGTAGTGACATATATTATTAAAAGTATCCCATGTGGGTTAGTTGTGTAGTAGTAATATGAGGTAATACTGGTTTTGTTTTGTTCAAGCTCTGTTGGTATTTGTCATCATGACTTCAATAGTTTGTCTTTATTGGAACTAGTATTGGAGATGTTCTCAGTTCCTGATATTAAAACAATTTAATTCCCCTCTTAATGTTATTTTACAAGGTCATTTTAAGATGGGGTACATAATTTTGAGCTCAGCTGGCCACATCAACTTATCTTGCGTGATGGCGGCAGGAAAAGACTCCTCTGCTCGATTTCTCCCCTGGGCTCTGGAGACACCTCACTGATAGCTAAATGGACCAAGGAGTATGCTGTCCGACTCTGGATTCAGCAAGGCTCTGACCAGGTGCTGCTCAATACCATCAAGACCACGGTCCCTGAAAACAAGAAGGATGTACCTTCTACTTCATAACTAATTGATATTCTAGTTCTACACTGAGCACAATACACCACAAACATTGAGTTCAGAGCGTTAGGCCAACTGTCAGCTTCATCTGAAATACTTTATACCAGTATTAACCTCCTTAATGGTTACTACGCCTCTGCACTTCCAGCATTATTTCTTTCTAGTCAATCATCTAGGTGTCAGTGTACTGTTTGGCCATTCCATGCCGTTTTACTTTCCTCCGACACCTTCTGTTCAGGCTGGAGCATTATAGGCTTTACATCATGTTTGCTACTGAACTACACATATATACAGGCATAAATTAACAATTCACATTCAATTTTCATTAAAAGATACTGAATGTTTCAAGCTTACCACAATTCATAGAATAAACACAGATACGTTGACTAGCAATGAATTCTGGCACAAATACTGGCACAAATTCCCATCTGCTTATGTTCCAGGCTTTTATTTAGCAAAAATATGAGCTGGCTTCAACGCACTGTTGCTTTATCAAGCTTATTTGAACTAGTGGTCTCGAACTAACGCTCCTAAGTGATTATATCAGCGAGTCTGGCCAATGGAGCCACGTTTCGACAAGTGTTTGAAAAAATTTTACCTTCCTACGTCTCCCCTAACAACCAAAGATAGTATTTATAGTCCGATCAATCGTGTTTAGTCTTATATTTGTTGCGCTCCAATCAATTTGGAGTTTACATGGTAGGCTATTTCCGTACGTAAGGTTTAAAAAAATCTACCACTGAGCGATTCTGATTTTGGGGTGTTGTCTGACAGCACCATCATTTTATTTTGGCTATAACTTGTTAATTCCTAGACTATTTGCGTAACGTTTTACATATTCTTTGTCAGCAAGCCCTAAGGAACCCAAATATACAAATTTAAAAGAGCTAAGTGGCTGCGTTCAAAATATGCAATTTCTTCTACCTCCTGTTTCGAAGATGTGCTGTCTGGGTACTGTAATGTTTTCAAACGTAAACCCATCTATTGTTATCTTTTCTAATAAGCGTTTTTCGTGATTTTAAAACCTAACTCTGGGAAGGTTAGTGTTTTTATCACTGTCCGTCCGAAAAAGTTAGTGCATGTGGCCTTACACGCGTGATAGTAGTAATTGTGTATCGCGTTACGCTTGTTGGGGTGGCATTAATAGCGAGACGCGTGTTTAATTTTGCATGCGTTCGGCTTTCTGCCTCTCCCTTCTCTCTATCCTGCTTTATCTGTCTTTTAGTTACGCTGTGTATAAAATGGAATGAATGAAATATTAAAATTAGGTCATTGTTCAGCTTGCGTATCTCAAATGTTTTTCCAAGAAATACAGCACACGTTTCATTGAAGAAAGCGGGTAATAATATAGTAGGCTTTTACTATCAACGTGAAAGCGTTACAATTTGCAGACGAAGCATAAAACAAAGGGGATTTCGAGTACTGTCATTGTGACAGCACTGTTCTTTACCATTCTTCTTCCTTTCTTTATTATATGTATTTATTAGGCTTTATATTTACCTGATAATTTATATATGTGGATTAGAATATTTCACGACATCCAGTGAATAGTCGGATAAACTATAGGATAAAATGGATACCCATAGTGATAGAGCTTCTTTATATGAGTAAAATAAGCCTAAGATGGAGGAAATCGGTGCAGAAATAAGGATTCCATAATTATTTTGGATTTACTATCTTAGCACATCTTGCCTTGCCTACACGATTTTGGATGCATGTAAACGTACCTTTGTCCAGTTGCCACCTCGTACATCCGCAAGACCATTATAAAAGGGGAGAGAACGCATGACACAGACACACTCGCGGCCTATTTCAAACTATAGACACAGAGAAAAAGCAGTTATATCAATGTCGTGAGAAATTCTAAATCCACATATCTAAATTAGAAAGTAAATGTAAAGCCTAACGAATTAATTCAATCAAAGGAAAGAAGAATGGTAAAAGAACAGTGCGGTCACAATAGCGTACGCCTGTGTTATAGAACGTCATACTAGCTAAACAAGAAATCCCCTTTTTCTACTTCGTCTGCATAATTGTAACGCTTTCACGTTTGCTAGTAAAGCCTACTGCATCAAATACACGCGTTTCGAAAAATAAAACGGGTACTGTGTTTCTTAGAAAACCTTGAGATAGACACACTGCGTAATGACCTAGATTAATATTCCATTAATGCTACCTCACGCGAAAGGCATGAAGCACTAATTTTTTTCAAATAAACAGTAAAAAAAAAAAAAAAAAAAAACACTAATACACGGTTAGGTTTTGAAAACATGTTTAATGCTTATTAGGAAACATGACATTCTACTGATTTATGTCTAAGCTCCTGACATTAGTCTGACAGTACAGAAGACACCCCATAGTATGGAAGTGAGGAGGTGGTAACAGCACGACTATCCTAGAAGAAAATACATATTTTGAACGAAACCACTTGGCTCCATTAAACTTATATATTTGGGTGCATTAGGTCTTGCTGACAAAGAATATGTTAGGTGTTAAGCAAATAGTCTAATAATTAACAAATTATAGCCAAAATATTATAGTGGTGTTGTCTGACAACACAGGATCATATTTGCTCATAATGGCGTGTTTGGACACTGCTTTAGAGGAAATGAGGCCACCACGTTAAATCCGATTTGATTGGCTAGAATAATATGTAAGGCGAAACATGATTAGTCGATGGCAAATACTATTTTTGGTTGTTAATGGCAACGATAGGAAGGGTACTTTTTTCAAAAGCTTTTGTAAACATGGTCTCATTGGCTAGACCATTTAATATAGTCAATTAGGAGCGTCAGTTCAGTGCCACTTTAAAAAAATCCAATTTGTAAAAGCAAGTGCGTTGAGATCCAGCTCATATTTTTCTAATAAAAGCCTGGGACAGAGGCAGATCGGAATTGTGCCATAACTCATCGCCAGTCAACGTATTTGTTTAATATTTCCGTGAATTGTGGTAAGCTAGACATATTTGATATCTTTTAGATGAAAATTGAATGTGAATTGACAAATGTATGTCTGTATGTGTGTGGTTCAGTAACAAACATGAGGCAAAGCCTAGATATTGCTCTATCATGAGAAAAACTTGTCGGAGAGGAGTATAACTGCATGGGATTGCCAAATAGTACTATGACACCTATCTTATTGAATAGAAGGAATTAATGCTGGAATTGCAGAGGCGTTGTAACCATTAGGGAGAGGAATACTGGTGTATATTGTTCATGAGAAGCTAACAGTTGGCCTACCGCGCTGAACTCGGTGTTTGTTATGTATTGTGCTTCAGTGTGGAAATAGATTATAAATTAGTTCTGAAGTAGGAGGTACAACTTTCTTGTTTCAGGGACCGTGGTACTAAAGTATTAAAGGATCACCTGGTCTGAGTTTTGCTGAATCCAGAGGCTGATAGCATACTCCTTGGTCAAGATATCGACCAGTGTTGTTTCTCAAGAAAACTGTGAAGCAAGCGAGCATAGGAGACTGTTTCCTGCCGCCCACACAGAAGTTAAGATTACGTTGGCCAGAGCAGCTCAATCTTGTGTATACCCCCCTCTAAAAGTGACTTTACATCAAATCAAGAGGGACATTTTTTTGTTTCAAATAAAAAGAAACTGTGAACCTTTCCAATATTATTTCCACCAGAAACAAACACTTGAAGTCATGATGACAAACAACAACCTAGCTTGAATAGCCAGTATTACCTCATAGTACTACATCACTACTTACACACATATTGTAATAATAATATATGTCAATACAAATATCCTATCTATAAATTGTGTACATACAACTTGTGATTACATTTGATTGTGATTCCTGGTTCATTTTGTAGTTGAATCAGGATATCTATTATTGAAAGGAATTAATACATATTTTAAAAGTTAACATTGGACTTATTAAGATAGTCTTATAGAGTGTTCTATGTATGTGAGTGTCACAGTGTTGTAAAGTATTGTGGATTAAATTAAATTGTTTATCTGTCTGTTGGTTGTTGTGAACATACACTTCATCACTATCATAACCCTAGACATTCAACGTAGTCATCATAATATTCCAGAATAAGTCTGACTGAGGTCTAAATGTGGTAGCAAAGTAAGGTCATCTGTAATACACCACACTTATTAGATACAGATACATTCACAGCTGATCTAAGTCAGTACACTAAGTCCCCTATAAATATTTATATCATCCAACTTTACCACATATATTGAGGTCCTGTCCGGGATTTTGAATCTTCTCCTATTATATATATTGGGGGTAATTCACTTCAGGGAATAATAAAAATTTAAAAGGTATCCTTGGGTGAAAATAAATAAGGTTGAGATCTCAGTGCTTGTGGTTGTCCTTAGATAATTAGTTATAGTTTGATTTGTTTAAGTTAGACATTGTATAAATTTGCCTGTTAGAAAATGGCCGACCTGGCAAAATTTCGATCTGCTGCTATGCAGGCTGCTAAAGAGTTAGGAATGGACGGGCAAGTTATGATTGCTTATGTCACTACTGAATGTGACAAATATATTGAACGTGAAGAAAGAAAATTTGAAGCAGAAAGAAAATTAGAATCGGAAAGATTAGAAAAAGAAGCTGAAAGAAAGTTAGAGGCTGAAAAAGAAATTAAGAGGTTGCAGATTGAGGCTGACAAAGAGGCTAGGGCATTAGAGGCTGAGGCTAAGAAGTTACAATTGGAGGCTGAGGCTAAGAAGGTCCAATTGGAGGCAGAAAGAGAGGAAAGAAGATTTACTGCAGAAAGGGAAGCAGAAGAAAGAAGTCAGGATGCACAGAGGGAAGCAGAAGATAAGAGATTACAAAGGGAGCACGAGTTACAACTAAGGGAGTTTGAGTTTCAAAGCCATGCTCCTGAAAATGGTGCCAGTCCCTTTACCTCTGATGCCTCTGCTAGTCAGGGAGCCTCAACCTCAGCTACGAACTTTCATTTAGATCATTTTGTTGAGAAGGAAGATGATATTGAGAGCTAGCTAAATAGATATGAACTATTAGCTACCACGTATGGGTTAGAGAGAGAAAGGTGGAGCTTAAAGTTATCACAAGGGCTTCGTGGTACGGCTTATGAAGTTTTTGCCAAAATGAGCAGAGATGATCAAGAAAATTATGACATGCTAAAGCAGGCTCTTTTGTTAAGATATGAAAAAAATGGAGAATTTTATAGAAAAAAATTAAGGAATGCTAAACTACTGTCAGGTGAAACCTATCACCAGTTCTCTGCACGGTTAGAGACATACTTGGAGAAATGGACTTCTCTGGGGAAAACCCAAGATCTTAAGGAAATGATCCTTATAGAACAACTAAGAGAGTCCATGGCTCCAGACCTGAGAAAGTTTCTCATGGAACAAGGTGCAGAGAGGCTGGGTGAGCTACTAAATGTCGCTGAAAGGTATCAGGCAGCTCAGGCAGAGGTAACATGTAATAAAAAGAAACAGGTAGATAATTTTAAGGCACCACAGAACTTTAATAAATTTGATCCTAGAGATCAGAACAAAGGTAGGCACCAGTTTGATAGGCCACGGTATGAGAATAAAAATAAAACCCCACAATTCGATGAAAGGAAATTTGATGAAAGAAAATCTTTCAACCAAGGAAGGAGGTGGTGTAAGAATTGTCGGATGGACAATCATGACACTGACCGTTGCAGAAGGAAACCTGTGTATATGGCCACCCTTCAGGTCAGGTCGACCTCAAGAAAGGAGGAGGATATTATGTTAAATACCACTCCAGAAGAGATGTGGAAGGCGCAGGCTGGGGATAAGACCCTCAAGCCTTGTTTTAGGAAATTGTCCCATGGTCACACACCTCCAGGAAAAGGAGACTTCTATATGAAGAACAAACTAATATACCGGAAGACTGGAACTAGATCCAAAGGTCAGGGACAGCTGGTACTTCCAAAAAGGTATAGGGCAGACTTAATAAGGAGCTTACATGTGAAACAAGATGGGGACCATGAGAAAATAGGTACCATCATTCAAAAGGTAGCTCAGAATTATTATTGGCCCAAGGCAAGGTGGGACATTGAAAATTTTGTAGAGAGATGTGGCATATTACATGAGGGAACACCCACAAGTGGGAATAGTGATCAGGACCTCCACACGCCACGGGGCAAACGTAGGCCTGAGACTGGAAAGAATAATAAAGTGGACCAAGTGGATTGGGAAGCCCCTTTTCACGGACAATCTCCAATTGACTGTTTTACAATGGCCACTATGCAGCGAGTGCAAAAAGATGTCTTACCCCAGAATAAGCCGAAAATCATTCGATCGGACTTATATAAACTGTAGGAAGAAGATGTAGAGAGGAAATCTCTCATCAAGAATACTAAGTGGGGAGAAATCCCCAAGAAAAAATTTGGTAGCGGTCGATTTGTGTATGATGATTCGGGGAAGAAAAGTCATCACAACAGGGCTTCGAGTGCAAAGGACCTGACATGTGCCAGGAAAAATAAGTTTCCGAATTTAAAAGTCCATATGTAACTCTGTTAAGAACGTGGACTGATGAAAAGGCAGAGGAAAATATTACATCCTCATACCAATATGTGAATGAGCTGACCACTCGTTTAAAAACTGGCTGGAAACTTGCCAATGAAAATTTGAGACAAGCCAGGAAACAACATGCTGCCTATTACAACAGGAAAGCTAAAGACAGAGATTTGGCTGTGGGAGAGAAGGTACTGCTTCTTCTACCCGGTAGTCAGAATAAGTTACAAATTGGATGGCAAGGTCCATATACAGTTCTAGAGAAGGTGTCTAGAACCAATTATAAGATAGATAAGAAGGGGAAAGAAAAATCTATCATGTGAATCTCCTGAAGAAATATTTGGAAAGAGAAAATCAGGAAGAGACACACTTGTTGACCTTGTCCATTGCAATGGAGATGAAAAAGGAACCACTTTCATCATTTGAATATCCATTACATCCCTGTGAGACAGCGACACAGGTGAAAATCAGTACACATTTAACGAAAAATCATAAGGAGAGAGTGCACCAGGTTCTAGATGATCATACAGAGGTGTTAACGGACCGACCGGGGCATACAAACTTATTGGAATATGATATGAAACTGATAGACCCCACACCTGTCTGTATGAAAGCCTATTCGATTCCTTTTGCTAAGGAGAAAGCTTTGAAGGAAGAGATAGACTATTTGTTGAAGGAAGGAATAATTTCACACAGTGAATCTTCGTATAGTTCCAGTGTGGTACTTTTAAGGAAACCCTCTGGAGAACATAGACTCTGCATAGATTACAGGAGACTGAATGCTATCACAGAAGGACAGGTGGATCCATTGCCGGATACAAATCAGTTGTTTGCCAGGCTAAATAAAGCTAAATATTTCTCAAAAGTGGATCTGAGTAAAGGATACTATCAGATTCCAGTAAAGCCTGAGATTAGACCGTACCTAGCTTTTAGTACCTCAGAGGGACACTATGAGTTTAACAGATTGCCATTTGGATTGAAGAATGCGCCTAGTGTCTTCTCTAGAATGATGAGAAAATAGTTGGATCCTCTGAATAATCCATGCATCACAAATTTCATGGATGATATCCTTATAGCAACAGAAACATTTGAGGAACACATTGACTCTCTGAACATGCTGTTTGATCGACTTAGGGAGGCAAATTTAACAGCCCATCCAACCAAATGTTGCGTTGGATGTAAAGAATTAGAATTCTTGGGACACACAGTCCATCAGGGAAACATGACCCTGACCCCAAGAATTTAGAGAAACTAAAGAAAGCCCCGAGGCCACAAACCAAGAGAGACGTGAGATCATTTGTCTCATTATGTGGTTTCTACCAAAAGTATATCAAAAACTTTAATTCCATATGTGCACCGACAACTGATTTGACACGCAAAGGAAATCCAGATCGAATTACCTGGACAGCACAGTGTGAATTGGCATACTAGGAATTGAAGGAAAAGCTCACAAGCAAACCTATTTTGAAATTACCTGACTTAAGTCAAGAATTCATTGTGAGAACGGATGCAAGTAATATCGGGTTGGGCGCGACCCTGTTACAGACATCAGATGCACTGAATGGGGAATTAACCCCAGTGGCATATGCTAGCAGAAAGTTGAATAAAGCTGAAACAAATTACTCAACTAGCGAAAAAGAATGTTTTGCAGTAATATGGGCGATCAAGAAATTCAATATTTATCTGTATGGGAAGGCATTTAAGTTGCAAACGGATCACAAACCCTTGTCGTTTCTAGCGCAGGCTAGGCATGAAAATTCGAGGTTACTCAGATGGTCCTTACTTTTGCAGCCATTCCAGTTCAGCATAGAGTATATTTCTGGAAAAACTAACCTGGGAGCGGATTTTCTAAGCCGCCATCCGTGTGATGAGAATCACCGTAAGCACCAGGACTAATATTAAATTTCTCTATGTGTATATAGAATTATAGACTGACATATAATGTCTGTTTTAAGTTTGGAGAATCTGTCGTGAGAAATTCTAAATCCACATATCTAAATTAGAAAGTAAATGTAAAGCCTAACGAATTAATTCAATCAAAGGAAAGAAGAATGGTAAAAGAACAGTGCGGTCACAATAGCGTACGCCTGTGTTATAGAACGTCATACTAGCTAAACAAGAAATCCCCTTTTTCTACTTCGTCTGCATAATTGTAACGCTTTCACGTTTGCTAGTAAAGCCTACTGCATCAAATACACGCGTTTCGAAAAATAAAACGGGTACTGTGTTTCTTAGAAAACATTGAGATAGACACACTGCGTAATGACCTAGATTAATATTCCATTAATGCTACCCCACGCGAAAGGCATGAAGCACTAATTTTTTTCAAATAAACAGTAAAAAAAAACAAAAACAAAAAAAACACTACCAATACACGGTTAGGTTTTGAAAACATGTTTAATGCTTATTAGGAAACATGACAATCTACTGATTTATGTCTAAGCTCCTGACATTAGTCTAACAGTACAGAAGACACCCCATAGTATGGAAGTGAGGAGGTGGTAACAGCACGACTATCCTAGAAGAAAATACATATTTTGAACGAAACCACTTGGCTCCATTAAACTTATATATTTGGGTGCCTTAGATCTTGCTGACAAAGAATATGTTAGGTGTTAAGCAAATAGTCTAATAATTAACAAATTATAGCCAAAATATTATAGTGGTGTTGTCTGACAACACAGGATCATATTTGCTCATAATGGCGTGTTTGGACACTGCTTTAGAGGAAATGAGGCCACCACGTTAAATCCGATTTGATTGGCTAGAATAATATGTAAGGCGAAACATGATTAGTCGATAGCAAATACTATTTTTGGTTGTTAATGGCAACGATAGGAAGGGTACTTTTTTTCAAAAGCTTTTGTAAACATGGTCTCATTGGCTAGACCATTTAATATAGTCAATTAGGAGCGTCAGTTCAGTGCCACTTTAAAAAAATCCAATTTGTAAAAGCAAGTGCGTTGAGATCCAGCTCATATTTTTCTAATAAAAGCCTGGGACAGAGGCAGATCGGAATTGTGCCATAACTCATCGCCAGTCAACGTATTAGTTTAATATTTCCGTGAATTTTGGTAAGCTAGACATATTTGATATCTTTTAGATGAAAATTGAATGTGAATTGATAAATTTATGTCTGTATGTGTGTGGTTCAGTAACAAACATGAGGCAAAGCCTAGATATTGCTCTATCATGAGAAAAACTTGTCGGAGAGGAGTATAACTGCATGGGATTGCCAAATAGTACTATGACACCTATCTTAATGAATAGAAGGAATTAATGCTGGAATTGCAGAGGCGTTGTAACCATTAGGAAGAGGAATACTGGTGTATATTGTTCACGAGAAGCTAACAGTTGGCCTACCGCGCTGAACTCGGTGTTTGTTATGTATTGTGCTTCAGTGTGGAAATAGACTATAAATTAGTTCTGAAGTAGGAGGTAAAACCTTCTTGTTTCAGGGACCGTGGTACTAAAGTATTAAAGCAGCACCTGGTCTGAGTTTTGCTGAATCCAGAGGCTGATAGCATACTCCTTGGTCAAGATATCGACCAGTGTTGTTTCTCAAGAAAACTGTGAAGCAAGCGAGCATAGGAGACTGTTTCCTGCCGCCCACACAGAAGTTAAGATTACGTTGGCCAGAGCAGCTCAATCTTGTGTATACCCCCCTCTAAAAGTGACTTTACATCAAATCAAGAGGGACATTTTTTTGTTTCAAATAAAAAGAAACTGTGAACCTTTCCAATATTATTTCCACCAGAAACAAACACTTGAAGTCATGATGACAAACAACAACCTAGCTTGAATAGCCAGTATTACCTCATAGTACTACATCACTACTTACACACATATTGTAATAATAATATATGTCAATACAAATATCCTATCTATAAATTGTGTACATACAACTTGTGATTACATTTGATTGTGATTCCTGGTTCATTTTGTAGTTGAATCAGGATATCTATTATTGAAAGGAATTAATACATATTTTAAAAGTTATCATTGGACTTATTAAGATAGTCTTATAGAGTGTTCTATGTATGTGAGTGTCACAGTGTTGTAAAGTATTGTGGATTAAATTAAATTGTTTATCTGTCTGTTGGTTGTTGTGAACATACACTTCATCACTATCATAACCCTAGACATTCAACGTAGTCATCATAATATTCCAGAATAAGTCTGACTGAGGTCTAAATGTGGTAGCAAAAGAAGGTCATCTGTAATACACCACACTTATTAGATACAGATACCTTCACAGCTGATCTCAGTCAGTACACTAAGTCCCCTATAAATATTTATATCATCCCACTTTACCACAATCAATTCCGTTGCCATCTGCAGAAGTGTGAGCAGACTGTGTAACCATTAAAATCCTGTCTGTGATTGAGGGTAAGCGAGATGTTAATTAAATATATATATATATATATATATATATATATATATATATATATATATATATATATATATATATATATATATATTATCAGAGAGCAGTGGAGGACCCTGTCTGCTGATGCTTCCACCATGGCACCCCTACGACCCATGACGGGTTACGGGCTGAGATGATGATGATATTATCAATGTGTGTTAAAGAAATATTAGCATGTGTAGAATCATTGTGCTATTTCTGGAGGAAAACTCGCGAAGTGTGTAGGTTTAGTTCAATTGTGTAATAATTAAGTAGAACGAATGAGTTGAGCAGGTTGGTTGTGGAAAGCGTTTTAATGATATTATGATTGCTGGAAAGGACTATCCAAACTGGAGGAAGGAGTGACTATAACAGATTGATTTTATGTATTATTTGATATATGACACAATGATTACCATAAGGCCTATATAATTTTATTGAAGCGAATCATGGACAGAACTGTAACAAGTGAATTACTGAACTATTGTGTTGGAACTTGAACGAATTGTGTTATTCATGACTTACTATGTCTCTTGTAATTAACCACAGATTGTCTGAACTGTCTCATATTAACTCCTATCTGGCTAAGAAGACAATGAGCGATGCTACGTAGGTTGTATATATTGTTTCAGGTTATATCCTGCCCTGAGTGTCATACACAATATCTAGTGACCAAGTCAGCAATTATATGCTCAAGTTTGTCAGAGCCTTTGCCAGTATTAACTGTGTCATCTTGACGAATGGAGGACCCGCAGTGGTGGGGTTCCATCCAATCATACTGCTGTACGAGGCCTAGGAAGGACTTTGTTTCAGATAAGTAGCTCAGTGTTGGGCTACTCTTCAATTTTCAAACAACACCAAATTAACCCACCTACGAATACACTATGTAATGATGAAATAAACACTGTGGTGTATATATAACACATTTGACAGTCATGTGAGTCACAAAGTAACATTTAGATTCATCTGTTCAAGAAAGCACAAAAGTAGAGGCAGATTCCATCAGGAAGCAAGAAAACAGTGAAATTGAACTATATTAGTTTGAGATTAACTGTAAATGTGTTATATATATATATATATATATATATATATATATATATATATATATATATATATATATATATATATATATATATATATATATATATATATATATATATATATATATATATATATATATATATATATATATATATATATATATATATATATATATATATATATATATATATATATATATATATATATATATATATATATATATATATATATATGTGTGTGTGTGTGATCATGTGATCTTCCTTATCAGTCATTTCTGACCAAAGGAGCGTACCTCCCGAAATAACTTTCGGTGGCACGAGGTTGGGCAATGTTATATCAAGCTGTTGCCCATGCAGCATGACCCGGCCTGGACGTCAGAGGAACGGTCTAGCCGATACTGTCTGACACCAGTAGCAACAGCCTAGTCACTAGTAGGATACGGAACTTGCCCTCCAATTCATCTTCCCTGGTAAGCATGTATTAGCTCTAGAATTGCCACAGTTATCCAAGTAGGATCGTGTCATCTAAGGAACCTCGACTGATTTAATGAGCCATTCGCGGTTTCACCGTGAGACAGTGTGAACTTAGACATGTATGGCTTAATCTTTGAGACAAGCGTATGACTACTGGCAGGATCAACCAGATAACTGTCTGAACAGAGCATTTCGTCGCTCGCGCGGGGAGGGAGACAGCGCTCTGTGCAGAGCGGATCCCGGCGGCCCCGGCGATTTTATTCTTGCGAGAACCACTGGCCGCCTGCCGACTAGTCGGACAGGACAAGCCGAAAAAGCGACACCAGATTACTGACTGCCGGCCCACGACTCGTTGCGAGAGCGGGGCCGTTTTTCGAGACTGTTGTCGAGCCACGATACGGAGATGCGAATGCTTGCTAACATCACTACCGAAGGCTGCAATTTACGGACACAGGAGCTAAACTACTGCCTCGCTAACCGATGAACTGGGAGGGCCCGGTCGTACCGGGATCACCACGCGCAGTCTCTCAAGACAGCGACCGCCAGCGCTCTTGACGAGGGCAACGAACGAAACGATATATATATATATATATATATATATATATATATATATATATATATATATATATATATATATATATATATATATATATATATATATATATATATATATATATATATATATATATATATATTTGAACGTGAGCCATAATTTTAATTTGCATTCAATTGACTTTTATTTGAAAAATTAACAAAGAACCAAGAAAAAATGATCTTGTTCATAAATAAATTCTAAATTGTGCCCAGAGTCTTCAGTGAATTATTTAAATTTGGTTTAAAGTTCTTTTTGTGTAGTTAATTATACCCTAGCAGAGTCATTGTCTAAGGTTAGTCTGGAGAGGAGCCCATAGGAATCTAGATAGCACATTACCATCTCATCTAGGAACCTATACAGCTTGACTATACCTTTGATGTCGATACACCCTTACTCTTTTCAGAGAATGGGGTATTTCTTGTAAGACCAGTCTCTTATCTGGCATTATCCTGGTATCATCTGATACATCTTTTTGTCCTGGGATAATATCACCATCATTATATCTTTCCTCTCGCTACATATATTCATAAAAATAGTTACATATATATATATATATATATATATATATATATATATATATATATATATATATATATATATATATATATATATATATATATATATATATATATATATATATATATATATCGATCGAGCTAATAAAAGGAATATCGCTGAGTTAAATCAGCTGGGGGCTCGTACGAGCTAAATTAAATCATATAACCCATCTTAACAAAAGGCAGCGGGTCAGATACAAAGTTAACGTTCTCAGATTCATTCAACATTGTTCTTGACTTCTGAAATATCTTGCATCATTATCCTTCTATCTACAACTCTGCCAAGAGTAATCTTGTGCGAAGGTAGACACCTTTGAAGACCGACACTAGATACTCTAGGTTTTGGCCACAGTTGGACCACTACTGCAGAGCAAAGGGTAGGGAACCCATGTCAAACACAACACATGCAGCTACAAAGATAACACACGTAACTACAAAGATAACACAAGTATGTACAAAGATAACTTGCTTAACTACAAAGATAACACGCATAACTACATAGATAACATACGTAACTACAAAGATAACACACATAACTGTCATAACACGGGCAAGACACTCTGGAATCGCCACGTAAACTAATGTCTTTATGATAAATTATGAATTGCACAGCAGAAATTCTGTTATAACTTTATGGTTAATGCCCCGAACAGGATCATTCTTTTGGGCATTTTAATAGCAGCTAAAATTACATGTAATTATGACAGTGGGAAATCATTATCTATGGTATGTGACGAGGAAATTATGATTTTTTTTCTGTAAATTCGCAAGTCATTGAAAACCCATGCTAGTTTACAAGATGAAAAGTGAACTCAGGCGTGTACCTCTGAGAAAGCAAGGGCTAGACCTGAGATTAGATATATAAGCCCCGTCTCAGACACAGTTCCTTACTTCCCGAAATAATTTCACGATTTGACAGAGCTGAGATGATATCCAGAGGGCTGACTCTTATGGTTAGAAGTTAGAAGCTGTTCCTGCATAAGCATAGCGTATTCAATGTCCAGATGTTTTAACGGCCGAGGGAAGTCAGCTATTACAATGTGTCAAACAAGTTTAGTACAACTTATCGCGAAAGACATTCAAGCCAATAACATGATGAAAATGACCAAACAGTGACAACATACTTCTGTAAATTTTGTGAAATCATGTAAGATAATGATATACCAAGGTGCAAATTTTTTTACTATACATTATTAATCATTAAAGTGCATTGATTTTTTTAATAACTGCAGTTATTGAATTGTTTAAATTTTCAGTTATACTTTTGTTGTTTGGTCAAATAAATATTAATAATTTAAAACTGGTAGAAAATTAATACGAGCTGCACTCAATACTCTTGAGCACAGGATAGATCTGGCGAGGTGACTTATCTATCAGTTATCTTCTATAGCTATAATTGAGAACTACGCAGTTAACTACCTGACACGTCCGGTGCCCTCCCTACCTCTGGTTCACCAGCTCTCTTCTCCATTGCTGGGAAATAATATTTAATTTTTCTAATAACATCCATCTCGCCACAATAACTACAAAGATAACACATGTAACTACAAAGATAACACATGTGACTACAAAGATAACACACTTAACTACAAAGATAACACACGAAGCTTCAAAGATAACACTTGCAGCTAGCTATATAGATAACACGTTACAACACAGATAACACGTGTGGCTACTACAAAATTAACACAGGAAGCTAAATATATAACGCGCAGAGCCCCACAAGATTTAACTGGCCAAGATTATCAACGCACAGAAGAAAACTACACACGTAGACTACACTACAGACAAATTCACGTTTTAGAAATAATGCTAGAAAATAACAATACCACTATAGAGAATCAAACACAGCAATTCCAGTAGCCACCTACATTGCTGGGCGTAAGGAGTAGTACGCACAAAGTCACACGACGGAAAAGGACAACTTTCTACATTGATCGATAGCATTACAAAAAACCCACAACAAACAAACAAAATACGCATGGCTATAAGGGACTCATGATAGTGACGGACGTAAATGTTTGTTACTCTTCTTCACGATAATGGTTGTTTTTAAAAAAAAATAAAGTTTTGTCTCGTTTTGGCGAGGCGCGTCCCGTTCAACCTAGTCGGTTATATTAGGGCGCATGTCCAAATATAGAAAACCCTTAGGTCTGGTATGTAGTTTTTCAAGATAATGGGATATAAATTATGAAGAATGGGGGAAGCAGCCCCCATATAAATGCATGCTGAGGTCGGATGCACTGGGCTGCACCGCGCGCAACATAGTGCAACGCAAACCACCTTACAATGACTTACGATAACTGAAATTGTAATAGCAATGACCTTGACACTTCTAGATGGTAAAGAGGTAAAGATAGTCACATAGCAGGTACAGCCGTAGGGGAATGAAGTGTTAGAGACTAAATATACTAAGTCTCAGCTTTATGGGGTGGGTTAAACAGCTCCCTTCCTCGCTACCTTTGCCTTCAGTAAATCAAGAGAAAAGTCAGGTACCCATTTAGAGCTGGGTAGACTGCAGCATGACGCACCACATTTCGCACCCAGGAACTTTACCTTGAGAAGCAATCGCTCTAACCACTCTGCCAAGGGACGCTCTTTGAACAACCGATGATTGTAGCTGTTGCACTGATAAAATGACTGCTGAACATCTGCTTCAAAGAATAGTATGAGCGTGTGCTTGGGTCTGGCAACATCATGATGTAAAATATATTGCTAAATAAACAACCGCAGCAAGAACATATTAATGTTTAGATACGTGCTTCCTATTAAGGCACATGCAGCAGTGGTGGCTCCATGCTCCATTAGGAGCAACAAGTTAAATGATTATCCTGATGATGATAACATAATGATGATAACACGAATAATTTGGCACATAGTTAAATAGGAGGGTATAGAAATCCTGTTGTCATTGCATTGGGAAACATATGGAGAACAAGAAAAATCAAGTCCAACACGAAAATAAGAATCTTCAACTCAAATGTCAAGTCAGTCCTATTGTATGGCTCTGAGACATGGAGAACAACAAAAACAACAACCAAAAAGCTACAGACTTTTATAAACGGGTGCTTGCGTAGAATAGAAGGACTGACATGGCATGACAAAGTCACAAATGTGGAATTGATGACAAGAATCAGACAAGTGCCGGTGGAACAAGAGTTGAGAAGAAGCCGCTGGCGATGGATAGGACACACGTTGAGGAAACCGGTTGATAGCAATACAAGGCAGTCCTTGTTCTGGAATCTACAGGGAAAGAGAGGCAGAGGTAGACCAAAAAAACACATTAAGCAGTGAACTGGATACAGAGGTGAAAATGATGAGGAAAACATGGAAAGAACTTGAGCGGATGGCACAGGACAGGAAGACGTGGCATGTGTTTGTTGAAGGCCTATGCTCCTCTAGGAGGTAAAGGGTATTGATTGATTGATTGATTTCACACAGGCTTCCTGGAAGTGGACCAGCTGGAGATTGTATTTCAATGCTCCGTATGGAACTGCTTAGACAGTGCAGACTAAACTCTCTTGGCCATGTCCGCCGTATGGAAGATGGTCGCATCCCGAAAAATATCTTCTACTGACAACTGGCAGATGACAAAAGAACAGCTGGCAGACCACAGCTGAGGTTCAAAGATGTGTGTAAGAGAGACATGAGGGCATTGGACATAAATCTATCAACCTGGGATGATGAAGCTGCCGATCGCACCAAGTGGCGTTGCTCTCTACGGCGCCACCTCAGACTGGAAGAAAAGAAGCTCTCACTGCAAGCAGAAGAGAGGAGAAAACGTCGAAAGGAAAACCAGGCAAATAGGCAGCTGAGGGCTGTAACCTCAGGGGCGCATCCCCATAATCAGTTATGATGATATTTTTATTCTTCTTCTTCTTCTTCTTCCGTCCTTAGCCACCGACCGTCAAAGCAGTCAGTGGCCATTACGCCTAGTGGCGTCTTAGGGCAACAGCAGATAGGTTTTCTTTGCCATTGTTTCCCATCACGCCTATTGGCGTCTTTAGGGCAATGGCAAATCAATCCATCTGCTGTTGTTTCCGTAATCGAAGTGACTGGCAAACGGGTGATCAGCCCGTTGGATTTTATTATTATAAGGAACGCTAAAGGTAAGGTAGTCCCATAGCCGATGGTCCCATATGGGAGTAAAGTGTTAGAGACTTCATTATACTAGTTTCAGCATCGAGAAGTGGGTTGACCAGTTCCCTTCCTCGCTGCCATTTCCGTCCTTAGCTCAAGAGCAAAGTCATGTACCTATTTACAGCTAGGTACGCTAGAGCGTGACGATACCGTAAATCGGACCCGGCACCATTGCCGCGAGAGGCAACAGCTCTACAAACAACGTCAGTGTGATGTTCAAAGGCGAACATAATGAGGATCACATGATTTCAGTGTAAATTAAAATATTTGAAACACTGTTTCGTAATTACGTAATTAAAAAAAAAATACACGACCAAGTACTCGAAAGTCAGACAAGCATTGGCAGAGGCAATTCATTTTTGGCTAAGTAGTTATATCACTTTCCTATCGCAATGCAGTTTCTGGATTCAGGGAATGAAACCTACTGGCGTCACGAACCAGTCTACCCAGCTAGAAGCAAGTGAAGGAAAAACACTTTTTGGCTATACCCTTTTCTATTAAAATGCACCTAAAAATAGAAAAATTATGTGATCCAGTTCACAACTTTTAGTACGTCATCAAGTTCTGCGATTGTGTTCACAATTTTGTTTACAACGTAATCAAGTTCTGTGATCGTGTTCACAATTTTGTTTACAACGTCACCAAGTTCTGTGATCCTTTCACAGCTGTTGTCTTGTACAATCTCTATGCCCTTTTCGGCTTTAATTTATGTATTGCGAGCCAGAAAGAGGTCACTCGAGGTTCCTTCAAAATTGTATAGCTTAAAATGTACCACCACAGATATTGCATGCAAAATTGCAGCTTCCTAGGTCATCTGAAACCTAATGAGCCAAGGCCTCCAAGATTTGAAAGATCTCAACAACATTTATGTCAAATGAAATAAAAATATTTTGAAAAAAAAAGCTTAACCTAATATTGTAAAGTCTCTAACACTTCACTCCCCCTACGGCAGTATCTTATATGGAAATACCTTTACTTTTTAACTCGACGTTTCTGCTGACAGGGGCGGAAATCCTAGGCACCTAACAAACGAGAACACCAATGTTGCACTGTATTTAGATTATCTATGTACAGATAAAGTAGGCTACTTACAATGTTCCCCGTGAGTCAACCTTTATGTCTCTCGCCATCAGATAAGCTCCAGCGATATCAGGAACTTCCAGAACAAATCTATCGAAACCAAATAAGTCACACATCCAAGAAGTCAGAACATCACTCGGGGGCCGCTTGTTATTGTCCCCACCCCTGGTTTGTTTTGACTATACCGTATGCCCTCTCTCCTCGGCCGCACGAGCAAACGAGCAAGGGCAAATTAATAACAGTATCAGACCCGCGCGCGCACTTTACTCCCACACTCCGACCTCCGCATGTTCTCACCCGTTATTTGAGGGGCGTGGACTGATGCCACGTGCGACCAATTTGATTGGTCATTTAGTCGAACCTGTGCAAACCTTACCTCTGCGGGATGGAGGTAAATTGGAGGACGCAGAGAGAGAGAGAATTAGAGAGAGAGAGAGAGAGAGAGAGAGAGAGAGAGAGAGAGAGAGAGAGAGGTGCCAATCCTGATGTTGGTCGGACAAAAGATGTGGTTTGAGGAACTTTTGGACAAACTGTATTCACAATACCTCCATAAAAAGCTCAAACGCAGACCGCTGTCGTCTGCTATTTCACCATATGGGCTTACAGAAGTAAGGTAAATGAATCAAATTTAATTTTTTTAAAAACTTTAAAGTAAAATGGCATAAGGAAAAAAAAAAAAAAAAACACACACACACACACATACACACACACACACACACACACACACACACACACGCACGCACGCACGCACGCACGCACACACACACGCACACACACACACGCGAGAGTCCGATACTGCAGAACCATACTATAAGTTACCAAAAATAGATCAAGTGATAATGTTCAGACTAAGAACATGCAATGGCAGAATCAAATACCATCTATTCAACAAACTGACAACCGGACATACAAATATGTGCCCATGTGGGGAGGACAAACAAACAGATATGTGCCCATGTGGGGAGGACAAACAGACAGATATGTGACCATGTGGGGAGGACAAACAGACAGATATGTGACCATGTGGGAGGACAAACTGACAGATATGTGCCCATGTGGGGAGGACAAACAGACAGATATGTGACCATGTGGGGAGGACAAACAGACAGATATGTGCCCATGTGGGGAGGACGAACAGACAGATATGTGACAATGTGGGGAGGACAAACAGACAGATATGTGACCATGTGGGGAGGACAAACAGACAGATATGTGACCATGTGGGGAGAACAAACAGACAGATATGTGCCCATGTGGGGAGGACGAACAGACAGATATGTGACCATGTGGGGAGGTCAAACAAACAGATATGTGCCCATGTGGGGAGGACAAACAGACAAATATGTGCCCATGTGGGGAGGACAAACAAACAGTAGAACATTTACTCTAAGACTATCGACTCCACGAGAGGAGCAGCGTGGCAGCCTGAACCTCTCCAACCCAGATGAGGGAGAAACTGTATGATGACGACAGAAGCCTGAGACGGACTGCCAGCTTTATAATTGAGATAGATGTGGTTATTTGAGAGTGTTGAGGATTGTTTCGGGGTTTGCAAGCATGTGAATGAGAGCTCCATTCTTATGGTTGCACCACGAAACACCTCAGCTGAATAATACTGGAATAGATCGAGCATGGTGATAAGAACCATAATAATAACTAAAAAAAAAATTTCCATAACAGAGAACGACCTACAAAGATGAAAGAAGAAGAGTCACTTTGAGCATTAACATCTCTTATCAGGCCCCCGTCTACCTGGGCCAACTGTTGTGGCTTAGTCGGCCCCCCAACCAACTTTTTTTTGGGGCCTTATAACCCTATATATATGCTCTGAACGCATCACGATTCTGGGCAAGTCGACCTGCATCAGCCAAAGACAAGTTCAGACTCTCTGTGATGTCCTGGGTCCACCGTCGTCTAGGTCGACCCCTTCCCCTTTTTCCAGGGACCATGCCTTCCATCACTGTTTTTTTTTTTTTTTTTTTCCAGACTATTATGTCTTTTTATATGACCGAAAAATTTCAGCTTCCTTATTGCGATGGTATTTAGGAGCCAATGTTCCTGTACGTTTAGTGAGTGCAGTACTTCTCTGTTGGTCTTTTTTTCTGTCCAGGGTATTCTCAACATCCTTCTGTAGCATTTCATTTCGAATGATGTAATCTTTTTTGCAACTGTTTTATTGAGTGTCCAAGTCTCGCAGCCGTATGTTGCTACTGGGAATATACATGCTCTGATCAGTTGTAACTTTGTTTCTTTGCTTGTGCCTTGCCATAGGTTTTTCATCTGTATTAGCTTATGTGAAGCAATTGCAAGTCTTCTTTTAATTTCTACTGCACAGTCGCCAGAGCTGTTAATGATTGATCCTAAGTATTCGAATTCATTGACACTTTCCAGTTCTTCGTTATCAATTTCAATTTCTGGTTTGGTCTTTACTTTGTCTGTTGTCAATACTTTGGTCTTCTTGGTGTTTAGGTATAGATTCTGGGCCTCGCTGTGTTTTTTGGTGGACAGAAGTAATTGTTCAAGTCCTTTTGGGTTGGTCGATAGGAGGGCTGTGTCGTCAGCATATCTGATTTCCGGGATCTTGGTATAAGCTTCTGACGTTCCATGTTCCTATTTTGATTATTTTTCTAAGACCGATGACATGGTTTTCCGTGGTAACACAGTCAGGCTTTTGGCCGTCATCACGATTACCTGTACTGACGCTGCCAACGATCTCTTCCCCAGTTAAATATGATCTGCCTGGCCTGGGGGCCTCACCACCAGATCTTTGTGTAGTATTCAGATTAGCCATTATGGATTTCTTGGCATTGTACATCCAGTAGTTTGCCATTGCTTTCTGGATGGTTCTGGCCGCTTACCATTACAGTCCATGGTGCGCCCTCAGCCCGATACCAGGCCTTTCCAACTCCTGCCCTAGAAGCCGTTGTCAAAATATTATTGATCATCCGCCCGTTCGGCCAGCAGTTGTGTGTACTGTTTAAGGGGGACCTCCCTTTTTCAATTTACTCATGTAGTTTGGCCGGCCAGTCAAAGCCGTTGCCCGGGGGGTGGCGCTGCCGTACACAAGCAGACTCGAGGAGCCATACATGAGCTGAACTGGAGTGGGGGAACCAAATAGGATCCAGGCCATCCTCAAAAAGAGGAAGTGACTGCCTCTCACCGTGAGGTACTATCCCTTACACACTCCAGCCCTACCCCCCAACGATACGTCAACGAAATTCTTCGACCCCATGTCCTTCCACTTTTGGCTGCCCAAAGGTCTGTGTTTCAACAGGACAACGCCAGACCCCATTGTGCACGGTTGACCACGCAGTTCCTGACTGCCAACAACATTCTCACCCTTCCCTGGCCATCCCTGTCTCCAGACATGAGTCCGATTGAGCACCTGTGGGATGAGCTGCATAGATGTGTTTGTCGCCTAGATGTTGCTCCAGCCAATCGTCGTGATCTGTTTCAGGCACTCCAGGAAGAGTGGGCAGCCATCCCACAGGCCCACATCAGACGTCTGATTGCATCCATGCCCAGGAGATGCCAGTCGCTGATCGATGCAAGAGGAGGCCACACACCATACTAACGGGAAATCCCGTACGCCAAAAAACTCTCGTGACCCAGATGCAAAACAACTGTCAATTGATTGGTTGAACCCTAAGATATTCTTGTGTGCAATTTAAACAATTAATTCATTAAATTAAAAAAGTTATTGAATGTCAAAATTATGGCTATGTATGTGCCTTCAGTAGCTATGCGTTTCTTTTTTTGAACAGTATACATATATAACTGAGTTATTTGTCTGACAATTACTTTCGGTTGTAGAAATAGGCTGAGCGAGAGGATCTCCTCGAGTCTCAGGGACAGAATTACCTATTTCCACCATCTCACTCGTGAAAATCTATTTCTATTATTATCTCTCACTGAGTCACCTCAGGTTCTAGTATATTCAGAAGGGACCAGTCTGTGGAGCTGACATACCTTTTCTCTAAGCGGTCAATGTGGTCTACTTAGTTGCTTAGTTATAGGTGACGACAAGCCGTCGTGTGGTTTTCCGTGTCGGCTGACCCATTAGAGAACATTCTTACGGAAACGAGCGGGCGGAGTGGAAGGGGCTAGGTGGGTCTTCTGCACGGCTTTTGCATTGGACATACCAGCTACAGGGTCTCACACGCTGTGATGGCTCTTTGTCTGGGGAGTATGCGGACGATATTTGATAAGCAATACCTCGTATAATGGTTTTGTTAAATAATCCACTGTAACTTGCTAGTTGAAGGATTTGGAACTCTCTCTAGTCTAATGGATTAAGTACAGATCAACATAAAGAATGGACAGTTTGGTCTCGTTTTTAAACGGATCTCGATTTCACACTATAGATCGGTGTCGAGTGCTAGATTTTGTCTCTGATCTAGAGGGGAGAGACATGCTCGTTGTTTGTAGCGACGGGCGCGAGGAGATTACATTAGTACGTTAGCAGAACACCGCGAGATGCACAACGAGGTGTCTATACAGAAGCGGTGCTCATATCGAAAAACTGACTGTGACGAAGATCAAAGATAGGTACGACTAAAACCGTAGAGAACGATACTAGGAGGCGATGTACACGGCTATCTGTGGGCTGTAGTGGAAGTCTGTAGTACGCGAAGATTGCTGTATTTTGTATCTCGACTGACTACTGTACGGTTATACTATGGTAGGATGATACGCGGAGCTGACTTGAGACATGGGTAGTATAGGCTGGGCTCCTAGAGCGAGTGGCTTATGCTTGGAGGCTGGTAGGCGATCTTTGTTAGGGGTTGGCGTAGCGCGCATACATTTATTGCGGTGGCGGGCGTGGAGCGCAGTGGGAGCGAGGGATTGACGGGCGTTATACGCGGTGGGAGGCGCGCGACCGTAATATGCCCAAGGAGCGACGGAGCGCGGGGGGGGGGACTATCTACTGTTTGGTCTATATCTTGTGGAGTACAGCTGACGACGTGTGGTACATAGTTTCTAGCTTATACTAACGGATCATCGGCGCGTCTTTTTCGACAGATTTGCACACGACTTTCTGTATTTCGACTTTTGTGACATCTCTCTTTTCCATCAACATTGAAAAAAACCAACGAATGTGAGCACTGGCGTCTCGGGCTGAACTATATACGTCCCGGAGCAGGGACCGTAGATCTTTCATTATCATCACCAGCACCAAGGTGAGACACGTGCACAACATCACATAGGTAAGACACTAAACACAGCGAGAGGTCGAGGGACTACGAGCACCTAAGATCTTCTTCGTAGCGGCCGCGATGATTCGTCAGATCTAGGACATAGGCTCACTCGAGGAACACGAGCGAAATATCTAGATTTGGCATTTCGGACGATACTTCGATATGTCAGACAACTGGGGCCTGGACTTCTGACTTTGAGGACAGGACTGCGCGCGGGCGTCCTGATGTGCACTTACGAGCTAGATTAGACAGGTGCAGGGTTATAACACGTTAAATGCAACATGCAACATCCGGCGCTAAGCGTTCAGCAAGCAAAGTAGATCTTATCTCTGTCACGAAGCAGATTTCCTCATGACAGTTGCGGCTGGCTCGCAACGTGCTGCTAGTCATTAGCATGCGTGGATTATAAGACTTCGGAAGCTCGCTGAGAGAGGCCAACGTAAATGGCGTATGGGACGTCGGTCGGCAGAAACAGTCGCTGCTTTTACAGCGGAAACAAGACACACAGAGTAAGCATTGAGTCGCGACCCATCGCCACCCCTCCTTTTTCCCGCTTAATTTCACACTAGCAGCACACACCACATAGTATAGGATGCGAGAGAGCTCGTCTGAAGATGAGTAGGCTATGCAGCTATCCACCAGCGCGCACTCGGAACGCGAGAGCGGCCGGGGAAACTATGGCGGATATACTAGACGTGTACATGTAGATTGGCGTCGACCGCCACTGGAGGACTTACAACAACAGATATATTAACAATGACTGAATCAAAACGGCTATGTCGCAGCCTGCTAGATTTCAAGAGTACATGCGGGTTGCACTGTGAGATATGGGAGAGTGATGTTCTAGGCACAGCTACAGTGGGATGGGGCTGGGGTGTATGCCATGATATGAGTGCTCATCGGAGCGCTGAAACACATCACTGATGCGCGTTGCTAGGCGATATCGCATGCACACATGTTCTTATGACATATAGCTATTGTTCTACAGCGATCTAGATAACTGAGCACGTCGGAGAGAGTCTATCGATCAGCGTCTATCATATCTCGAGCTAAGCGTATCTACCATATTAGTCATATCTACTTCTATCACTAGAGACATCTGATGCGTATTCAAGGTTCACCAATATGCTATCTCTATCTACTTCTAAGTTTGCGGATCTATCTGTCCTGTACGGAGCGTTGATCGTGTGTCTGGATGCTTTCTCGGACTCTACTATTTACCTAGTCAGGTGGACTGAGGAGCTGGACCAGTGACGTGGCGGGTTACTCGTGCTAGGACTTGTGCGAATTATGGGGCAGGATCTCGGTCTTTTGATCTCGTTGAATACTGTACTTGTTCTCGTCGGCTCTTGGCAATCTTGACTTATCTAGCACTATATCCGATAGCTATCTCACGATGCTTCTATTCTACTATCTATGCATCTATCTATCTATCAGTTATTATTATCTATCTTAGGCTATCCGGGGAGCGCTCGCCTGGAGCGAGAATTACTACTCAGTACTGTTCGCTTAATGGTACTAGTGTATATTGATGGAACAATTTTGATAGAAGCAAGTCGCTGATATAATAACTGTTTTTCGGAGTGGAGGGCATGTATTTATCAAAGTGACAGTCTTACGTCCTAGAGACAATTAGTAGTTGGCTCTCTATCTCTTATGAATAGTCAGTGGGACGTCAATTATGCAGTCGTCAACAAGGAGGTGAGGTAGGCATCGGTTGGGGAGTCTGATGCTACTTAGGATGGTGTGATTACTTCTGTATCGTTTGGTTTTAATTAAATGTTTGTGGGGTTTGGGTTAAGGTTTTATTTAGTGGGTCGGTAGGGGCGCGCATGATCGGCGAGGCTTAGTGCTCAGGACCTATGTCGGATTGACGATAGTCTAGCAGAAGATGGGGGTCTGCGAACGCAGGCACGTTCATGGTCCTTGTGTTGGTCGAAATGCATCGAGAGAGTCACATACTGCTATGAAGTGTCGGAGATCTAGCGAGGATATCTTATAGCGGATAGTCAATGAGTCTACAGATAGTATGGACAGAATCTACGAAAACATCTTATATACGGGTGTTAATACTGCTCGTAGCCGAGTGCACTTCAAAAAATGGCCCACTAAAGCCTATTACTGAGCGGGATGGGGAGGGGGAGGATAGGGGGGGTAGCGGGATATACTACATTTGCAAGTCACTAGCGGCTGCTCTTTGTTAGCGTATCAGCAGAATGATTTCTCGAGGTTTATTGAAGAACGCAAGGAGAGGGTAGGGAGATGTGCTATTGTAATCGCAGGGCTATAGCGTTATAAGTAGCTATTTTTATAAGATGACTTTATTTACTACGCGTCATCGTAGACATTACGTCTGATCGTAACTAATAGCGGGTCGCGTGACTAGGTATCGTTCATTGACTGGTCTATTGTTCAGATCGATGGGAGTCACGGCGGACGATCGATGCCTATTATATAGACTGAATGTGAGGTTGTTATGGTGTATGATGAAAGGTGTTTGGGGGTTGGGGGGGGACTATCAGTTATGCTCCTAGTCATCGGAGGCGAATCGCTAATCCATAGAATATGGTTTTCGCGAAAGTAGATACTAGTGCTGTGAGTGGACAGTAGGGAGTGAGGATTGGTGATTCGATTGTAAGTCCGAGCGGGACACATGATAGTTTGTAGTGGGTAGGGGCATCGAAACATTATGATGTTAGGGGGGAGTCAGTCTACAAAAGTGTTTTATATTATGAGTGCATGACGCGTAGGATGTTTCCAGGCTGACTGACCACTTTTTGTCTCTGCCCATGTGTCTCAAAGCCCCAGTGTGGCTCCCGGGGCTCTCTGAAAAAGGCAGTGAAAGAATATAACTACTGCACCCTCACGCATGTCGTACCAGGCGACTAATATGAGATTGTGCATGGGGCTGGCTCCTCATCGTACTAAACAAATTGTCTCTGAAACCGCTGCTGAAACAGCATGCGACTGCTTTGTACAATCATCCTACAAGGGAACCACCTGTTATGTAGGCTCCATGTTCCGCAGGGAGCGCAAAGAAAAATAATGATAATGCTACTCCGTGAGTTAAGAACACCAGTAATAATGGTAATGCTACTCCGTGAGTTAAGAACACCAGTAATAATGACATTTCTAATATTTAGAGAAAATCACCCTTATATACCGTCTTCGCAGTAACGTCCTGTTCCAGCCTTTTGCAACAAATCTGCACTCTTTTCAATGCGCATTTTTTTGTGTGGGAAATTACGGTCTGGAAGCTAAATTGCGCGCTTATTGAAATAATGCGCACTTTCGTCACGTTAATAATGGCAGATGTCTGAGAAATATTCATGATTTTTTAATATTTATTCGGACAGTTTCTAGAATTTCTCCCATTTTTTCGGATGAGTACGAATAAGCATCGTGTATGTACATTTAGCAGTTTGTAATTTAGGAGTTTGTTAAATTTGCAGTAACTTCGCCAATTTGGTCACTCAAATCTTACATAACGATTCGCAGGCGAAGTAATAAAGTACGCTTGCACATTGACTCCATGCCTCGCAAAGAGCAAATAAATTAGCAAGCTCTCTTAGAACCTACTACAGTGCTGGCTCCATCCTCCACCGCTAGAAGCGACAAAGAGACAGGACGAAGATGTGGTGGCGGCGTAATAGAAGTTTATTATCGTGCCAAGTCGGATGTGTCGGGCCGACAGGCGCAGATATCGCAGCGTTGCTGTAAACGGCGGCACAACGCAGCAAACGTCCTTTTCAGGACGAACGCCGAAGAAGAAGATGAAGAAGAAGTTTATTATCAATTTTTATGATTTTTTTTTTAGTTTCATTACGTACTAAGGCAAGATTTTAAAAGATATCCGGTACGTTTACAAAATATGTTGTGATTTTGTTAAGTAATTAGTCAAATTTCAGTCCCTTGGCCTTTTTTTACTTCTCCCACATGGTGTTTTTGACGGGTTGCTCCAGAGCTTTATAACTAATTCATTCATCATTCATTCATCATTCATTCATTCATCATTCATTCATCATTCATTCATCATTCATTCATCATTCATTCATCATTCATTCATCATTCATTCATCGTTCATTTATCACATTTAAACTCCCCCAAGAAGAATAGGCCTTCAGTAACTTATGCCAAGTCTTCTTGTCCCGTGCGTAAAACAAATTCACCAAGATAAGTGACCAGAGGAGAATTAGTGCTGTCATCAGGACACGTAGCAGACAGAGCACATTATAATTATCTTCTGCCATGTTGTGGCGGATGACTTACTCGTAGTTTGCTAGTAAATCTTCTTCTTCTTCGTACACTGTCAGACGTCTACTTGAATGTTTTCAATAGTCAGCTTGAGGCTATTTGCATCTCATTAGAGCTTTTCCACGAATTATACTGGTGTCGGCCACATGCACTTTCTGCTAGTTAATCTAATTTACTTTTTATATAACTTTTTATATCTGATACGGTGTGACCTAAAGCAGTGGTACCTTTTTTCCAGCTAAAGCGACTATGAGATGGTCGACAAAGGTCAATGAGGCTCAGTAGGGGGGCCATGAGTAAAAAAAAGGATGAGAACCACTGGCCGAAAGTACTTGCTGCATTCGATTACTTCACACGGTAGTTAGAGTGGTATGAATTTCACGGGAGATCGAAGTGCTATGTCTCTGTGATTTACATTATTATAATTATTAGCCAAACAATTAAAAATCGATTCTAGTATTGAATTTGTCACATATTCAATATGTGGACAATTAAAATCAATGATATAAAACAGCATGAAAAAAAGAATCTGTTCGAACAGAGAAGTCCGTTGATGATGTATTCGATTCTGAATTTTTCTGTCGTAAAAAGATAAAGGTAGTCCCAAAGCAGACAATGTCATAGGGGAGAGAAGTGTTAGAGACTTCACAATACTTCAAATTATTTTTACAAGGTGGCGTGACCAGTTCCTTTCCTCGCTGTCGTTGCGTTCCCTATCTCAAAAGCAGAGTCAAGTACCCATTTACAGCTGGGTAGACTTGAGTATGGTGATATCTGGTTTCGAACTCTGTAACTTTGCCTCGAGAAGCGATCGGTCTAGCCACCATACCTATCGGATCGATAGCTCCTTTCTGTAGAAAAAGACTTATTTGGTTTATGCAGCTCGTAATTGTGCCTTGTTAGAGGGCGTATAATTGGAAGTTACTCAGTAATTTAATTCGTTCAGTTATAAACCTAGTAATTAACAGACCCAATCCTCTATTCATGTTGTAACTCACCACCCATTCTCATGCTCACTCACTTTCTACTAACTCACCCATTCTCATGCTCACTCACTTTCTCTAAACTCACTCATTCTCATGATCACTCAGTTTCTACTAAATCATTCACTCTCATGCTCACTCACTTTCTACTAATTCATACCCACTCACCATTTACTACACCACTCAGTATTATGCCCACTTACCATTTACTAAACCACTCAGTATTATACCCACTCACCATTTACTAAACCACTCAGTATTATGCCCACTTACCATTTACTAAACCACTTAGTATTATGCCCACTTACCATTTACTAAACCACTCAGTATTATACCCACTCACCATTTACTAAACAACTCAGTATTATACCCACTCACCATTTACTAAACCACTCAGTATTATGCCCACTTACCATTTACTAAACCACTCAGTATTATACCCACTCACCATTTACTAAACCACTCAGTATTATACCCACTCACCATTTACTAAACCACTCAGTATTATACCCACTTACCATTTAGTAAACCACTCAGTATTATACCCACTCACCATTTACTAAACCACTCAGTATTATGCTCACTCACCATTTACTAAACCACTCAGTATTATGCCCACTAACCATTTGCTAAACCACTCAGTATTATACCCACTCACCTAATTACTAATCCACTCATACACACTCACCACTTGCGCAGCTTGATTCTCTTACTCTTGCTATTTCGAAATATATCACTCATCGCTTTGCAGTCAGTCATTCATTGACGTAAGTGACATTTAGACACATGTTCAGTCACTTAACTTTGATCATACATTAACATCCGCACTTTCTTTCGTTGCCTTCGTATTTTATATGTTTAGTTACTCCACGGGCCCCTGTAATATTATCCTTTTTCCTGTATATCTTTCTCTTTTTATTATTTTTTTTAGTCATCTCTCCTTCCTCCCGACCACACCCCCCCCCCCGCCCCATTTCTATCTTCATCAACCATTCGAGTAGTAGAGTAGTGTGACCTTATGAGTTCAAGGTCGCACAGATACAATATGTAAAAAAAAAAAAGGTAAAGGTATTCCAACAGCACATACTGCCGTAAGGTAAAAAAAAAGGAACCCGTTACACGCCCATTGAGGCATATTGGGAATATGGTGTTAGGCCCATATTTTCTTGACCATCGGCACACTAGGAGTGATGTGGTCAGCATCACGCCGGCCACCTTAACCTTCTCAGAAGTTGCTCTGGTACCCAATTGGGGCTAGGTCGACCCAGGAGCCGCTTGTGGCCTAAAAAAATCCCACCTCATCTGGGGATCGAACCATAGACCACTGAACAAGGAAGCTAGAGCACTAACCACTATGCTACCGCGACTCCACATACTGCCGTAGGGGAGCTAATATTTTAGATACGAGCTAACATTTTAGAAAAAAGTGTTAGAGACTTCACCATATTAGGTCCAGCATCGAGAGGCGGGGTGACCAGTTCCCTTCCTCGCTGCCTTCAACTTCCCTAACTAAAAAAACAGAGTCAGGTACCCATTTACAGCTGGGTAGACTAGAGCGTGTCGGTTCCGTGATTCGACCACGGCACCTTTGCCGCGAGAAACCAGCGCTCTAACCACTCTGTCAATCGGACGCTCTATGGGATATGTAAGAGAGTAAAAGATCTTATCACATACTGACTCTTTCTCTATCAATGTTACACGTGATAGCGTTACATGGCTTTGACAAAGTTAAAAACTTGTAGCTTCTGATTACATCGTAAACATGTCTAGTGTAGTTCTCAGGGGTCGCCGAAGAGGGGTCAAGAAAGAATAGGCACACTGTTCCCTTAGGCGTGTTGCATGGGGCTAATAATATGCCTCTGTGTATGAGGCTGGCAACTTCATCATGTACAAGAAATTGCTATAGAAGCCACGGCTGCAAGAGCCCTTACGTCTTTTGATGTAAACTTCCTACACACAAAAAGAAGGAAAGAAGACAAAATGATGAAGAAATAAGGAAAATGATAACTCACTGATCCTCACATTGCAATCCGGGCAAACCCAAAGGTGCTCAGCTGAAGTGTAAGAAAGCTGACTATTTCTAGTTGTACACATTCCTGATCCATCCTCTCATACACCCAACCCTGCTAGTATAACGTTCGAAGCCAATTCCAGCAGTCTTAGCCTTAAGAAAAAGGTAGGAAATTGTGATGTAAACTATAATTTACTTGAATACACATTCTATTGCTCGTCACAGTGCAACATCTACCTAGACTCAAATAAGACCGAGTACAAAACTTTACTGTGAAGAGATGGATTTGGGGCGACCTCTTCTCGATCTCTCTTTCACTACGGCAGTAATCAGTTACAATTGTTGTACTGATTAATTGCGTGCTTTTCCAGGGTCAGCACTTTTTCTTTCTCTGTTAGGTAGCAGATATTTTGTATCTACATTCTTTCACTCCGCTCAGGGATAAGTCGTCATGTCTGTTTGTTACCCATTTCTCCCTGCTTTGCAAGGTGCGGCTGAGATAATATTAATGGCAACCATGTTGGCTAATCGCTGGTGCAGCCGACATCAGACTACAGATTAGCCCTACAAATCGCCAGCGTATTTGCTAATCGCTGATAAAGCCAGGGTGCGCGACAGATAAGAGATTACTTGTCTGGGTGACACATTTTGGACAGACAAGGATGACCTAATCGTTTCATGTCCGACTTGTAAAGTAATAAGGTGTTACATCTTACACACATTGCTGAGAGAGTTTACCGATGTGTTTGTGAGTTGGTACACAAGGCATCGGATGTTTTATTGCCATATATCAGAGACGTGACCTTTGCATCAAGCGCAAAATTATTCAATGTCGGAATATTTTGAAAATACCCCACCCAACAAGCATGTTTGAAATGATTGGAGCCCTGAGTAGCTTCATAACAAACAGATGCGGGGGTAGGACAGGCAATATAACCGGGCGTTTGTTCAAGTCTAACTTCACTGTGAGAATCGCTTGCCAAAAGACGACCCCAGACTTGCCAGAAGTTAGAGTTCAGAATTTCCATTTATTAGACCGGACTTTGCGGAACAATCTTGAAGGACTTACAGAGCCCAGAAAAACCATTTTAATAAGGACGGCTGAGGAAACCGAAATACACGGAGTCATCGAGAGAATTATCTTATAAAAGTAACGACCCCCAAGAACACGTGTAAGAGGCCGATTCAAGGGCCTTAACTTTATTCATCTGAGCAAAATGTTTGTGAGCCAGGATTGGCGTAAGTTGTCATTTTACATTCTATATTTTTCATTACTAACATGTGAACTAATATGTATATATTGCCATGTGAATATTAAAATGTGAAAATCGCTAGTGGATGTCCAAGTCATTTGAGGCTGGCAACCTCAGCGAATAGAATGATGATTTCATGAACCACCACTGCACAGGCTGGCGATTGCTTTATTGCTAGTTTCTTAAAGAGAACTAAAAGCAAAAGGTAATCCCAAGTTCCATGTGGATCAGGGAGAGAAAGATGAAAGAAATGATGTCCTTTCTAATTATAATACTTACAGTTTTAAACCAGTGTAAATGTCTATGTAAACATATTCACTTTAAAGTTAGTAAAAGTTTCAAACTTTTCAACCAGTGTAAATGTAAATGAAAACAGATTAAGGTTATATTGTGAACCCTTTTCAAACAGTGGATATGTAAATGTAAACGTATTCTATCTGTACTATTAACCTTTTCATTTAAATGTAAAATAAGGATAAAGCTATTAAATTTAAATGTAAAGAAAGTTTTCTCTCGAGGAATTAAGTTTAATTCTCATCGAGGGTAAATTCTGAGTAGATGGGATGGTGGAATAAGAGAAAGGGGACACATAAGTATGTGTTAGGAAACGCAATACTCAGGAGAGCGTTTCGTTTCTTTTCTTTTACCATAGTTGTTGGTGGTGGCACCATTTGAGGGTGCTATCTCTGGAACAAAAATAGAACAGTGGCCTGAGCTTTAAGACGAGAGACCAACTTTGTAGACACCCCCTGACACTTATGGGAACGTGCTACCCCTACATCCTTAAACAGCGACGAGCGTTATAAGTAATCAGTCTACCAAGAAGCAACCCATCAGCGGTAGCAGAACCTACCAGTGGCAAAAACGTGAAACCTATAAGCTGCCACGTGAACTCCTTGAACAACTAACTTCCCATTACAACAGTGATGATCCACTTTTTTTTTACAAATCATTATTCACATTTTCTAAAACCTTGTTATACCTAAATGATTATTAAATTTGTTATTTGTAATTATACAAATGTAACTTCGATTTAATCATTTTACATGTACTGCATGTTTGTCTCAGTCAATTTAATAAATACACTCCAAACAAAGCAATACCATAATAATATGAATTCCACTGAGTAAATGAGGCTGGGGGGCTTGACGAGCTAAAATTAGTAATTGCTTAATCCTTTACAAAAGTTGTCTGCAGAAGATAGAGTTAACTTGCTCAGCCAATGCAGCATTGTTCTCGGTTTTCTGAATATCCTGTGAATAGTCCCTTGCAATAGAAGCGTCATTATCCTTCTATCTACAAATCTGCCAAGAGTAATCTTGTGCGAAGGTAGACACCTTTAACTACCCATATTAGATTCTCTTGAGTTTTGGCCACTGTTGGAGCACTACTGCAAAGCAGGGGAGGCAACCCCTGACATCTACAAACAGACGTTCAAAGAACATCTAGATAACTGTCCACGGATACACATCTAATTACACTTACATAAGATCTATAAAACTTCTCTAGCCGATAATTCAGTGAATATGAATAGATAATCCGGCAAAACACATTCAGATAACTTTACAGAGTGTCGAGATTTTTAGATAACCATCCACAGACACATCTAACTAGATTCGAATAAGATCGAGTACTACAATTTGTCTGCACGCACTCTAAGAACATCTAGACAACTGTCCACAAACACACTTCTAACTTGACTCAAATGCATGGAGGCATAGGAGTCATTCTTATATGACCACCAGCTATGCACAGTGCTACAATATACATATGTGGAAGTGAACCTCTGTCTGTGAGGCTAATTACACCCTCATTGACTCTTGAAATCATGCACACACTTCCAGGAATTCCCTTGTGGTGAAACTAGTTGAGAACCCAGCATTGCACACTAAGCTTGGAGAAGTCACTTGAGCCCCAGACGTGATTCTTTGGATTTGACCTGGTTGACTGCATACAGAAGGATCTCACTGTGGACCCAGTGATAGGTAGGGGGAGCTGAGCAGTGGCTCTGTGCAGGACATAACAATTCCTTGGGAGAGCCCACAACCAGAGCACAGTATTTTAGCTCTGCATAGTTGGAGAGCCCCCTTGAATGGCGGGGAATGCACAGTATGCCACGCACTTCTTACTCCTAGCTTGGGACCAGATGTGACGATCCTTTAAATGCAAGCCAAGCTGGAGAAACTGGAGTTCATGACTTCAACTCAACACGTTTCGGAATGGTAGAAAAGCCACAAGAAAAGCCTAGATATACTGTGTAGATAATACTAAGGAGTCTTCAACTTGCTATTGGCTGTAAAAGATGGAGAAGCTCAGCAGCCTAGTTAAACAGCAACAACTAGACTCAAATAACATCCAGTAAAAAGACTTGCGAGCACACATTAGTTACAAATCTAGATAACCGTCCACAGAAACACTTCTAACTAGACTAACATAAGATGGAGAACACACAAAAATGCGAGCTAACATTTTAGAAACAAATCTAGATAACCGTTCAAACATCTAACAGATCTAATTAAGATCTAGTACAAAAACATGCGAGCAAACATTTAAAAAAACACGATCTAAGCGTAAATTTGACAGCGTACAAAAACATAACCATTCAAAGAACAACTAGATAACAGTCCACACACACATCTAACAAAACTCAACTAATATCGAATAGTACACTCTGCCAGATGACATTCAAAGATCATCTAGAAAACCGTCCAGAGACACAGATCTAACAAGACTCAAATAATGAAGTGATCTCCCCTTGCCAATATGGCGACTTAACTTTTGAAGATAACGATTTTCTACATGTTTTCTTTAGAAACCAGTCAAACAGAGAGACCACACTGCTGCCTTGCAGGTAGGCTGGGGACAATCAAAGGCTAAGGACTGCAACCCCACATAAATGCCCATTGAAATCTGATGCACTGGGCCACAGGTCTAACGAAACAGTCCAACAAACGTTGCTCAATGATGACGCCATTAAAATGGAAGCAAATTGTCGCTAACGCCGAAGAGTTCCCCATGGCTACACAGAGGCAAAGGGCAAGAAAGTTGCCCAACATATGCGGAACAGAGAAAGCGAATATGGTCGACACCAGTACTTCTTCTTCTTCTTCTTCGTTCGCCCTGAAAAGGACGGTGGTTGCGTTGTGTCTGTTTACAACGTAGCTGTGATATCTGCACCTTTCGGTCGACACATCCGACTTCTGCACGGCATTTTTTAGGACCGGGTTTGCCTTCCCATTTCGATCCACACTCGCTCAGCCAGCCTGCACAGCTGCAGACTGTTTCCAGGACCACCACGTGGAGGTGGAGTGCGGTCTTGACCAGCTCTGGTTCGCTGGTCCTGACGCAGGCAGTCAAGCTATGAGTCGGTGACTGCGGTCTCTATTGCTGCGTCTTGAGGTCCCAACACCAGTACCATTCGTGGAAAAGCTCTAAGGAGATTCAGATAGCCTCAAGCTAACTACTGCTTTCTTTGAAAACATTCAAGTAAACATCTGAGAGTGTACGAAGAAGAAGAAGAAGAAAAATAAGATCGAATACTAAACATGCGAGCAAACATTACAAAACAACATCTAGATAACCATCCACAGACACACACCTAACTAGACTCAAATGAGATCGAGTACTCATGGCTGGATTTAGCTGTACGCTAAATAAGCTACAGCTTTAGGACCTCACAGTCTGAAGGGGCTTCTCTAACAGAGGGGAAGCGAGGGGGCGGGCTTAGCGACACAACAAGTTATAGAAATAGTTATAGTAGGAATAAATCGATAATGGTAATTTCCACTTATAATGACAGTACAGCTGTACTTCTTCTTCTTCTTCCTCGTTCGCCCTGAAAAGGACGGTGGTTGCGTTGTGTCTGTCAGACATGATATGCCTAAATGAATTTTTAAACGCAAGTATAGCAGGCTCAGTTGTTACACGGCCTTATTCTCTGTTATCAGTTGCCAAATAGGGCCTGCACAGCTTTCAATACCGTAGGGCCTCGCCATGTCTAATTCAGGCCCTGCGAGTACTACACTCTGCTAGCAGATATTCAAAGAGCGTTCAGATAACCGTCCACAGACACTCAGTTTCGATCCTGGGCAACGTTCTACAGTGATTCACTTTAGTTCTCCAGCCATCGGGCCTTTATTTCGGAGTCCATTGGAGGACAATGTGCGATTCCGCTGAATTAGCACGAGCGATTGTAGACTCCTGGCAAGGAAACATTTAAATCAAGCAAAACCAGTCCAGCACGAGGCACCCATTCTTCTCAGATCTTTGTTGGCGGGAAAATTGATTGTAGTGTTGACAATGCACGAAAAATGCCCAGTCTTGTCTGTTCATTTGCGGAACAGCGGGGATCTAAATTTTACCAATGCTATAACGAATGAGCTGATTTTAAGCTGTTTTTACATCGTTAACTCCGACAGAGGTTTAAAAAGTATACCCATGTGTTGTTATACAGTTTAACTATCACGCTGTTAGCACTCTGTAGATTTGGTTTAGAAACATTTATTAGGATGTAGGTAGATAGAAACAGAAATCAAGAAAAGAATAGGAATGGCCAAAGCTATATTCAACAACATGAGACAGGTACTAACATCTAAACAACTAACTCACAAATTCAAAATGGGAATGATCAAATGCTATATATATATATATATATATATATATATATATATATATATATATATATATATATATATATATATATATATATATATATATATATATATATATATATACACACACTAGCTGTCATACCCGGCCCAGCCCGGGTCCATATCGGAATGAGTGCAAGTCGAGTTTGGTGCGAAACTTTTAAGGAAAGTTTAACGCTTTTTTTGTTTTTAATTGTACTGTTGCATTGAGGTGTGCTTCTTAGCGAAAAAAATTAAGTAAGGGCTTATTTGTAGACGAAATTGGTATTACAGTCACTTGACGTGTAAGTGTTCCGACGCAGGAAAATCATAGGAATTCTTGGTATGCAGACTTTCTCCCCGCTATAACAAAACCACCAGTCTGCCTTTTTTATTTTTTTATTCCAAGGATGAAATTTTTTTAAATCTTAAAAAGTCAAAGGATTTAACAACAGACATAAATAAGAGAAAAAGTAGATTCAATCTGCACCTATATGCATCTATAGATATATATACATACACGCACATACATATATGTGTATTCATGCGCATACGTACCTCCACACACACGCTCTTACGGGGAAATGTTGAAATGTTGAATACATTGAAAAGTATGCACGTACACTATTAATGCCCTTTCCTCTACAAAATAATGCTATAAGGGGACGCATTACATATAAAAGCACCCACGTGTAGTTTCACATGCATACGGAACCATAAAAAGGAAGGAGAACAGTACTAAATAAAATAAAGTAGTTATTTCATTCAACAAATGTTTTGCGCTTCCCTTCTCATTCTCTTTGCTCTGTTGCTAAGTCTCCCAGGGGATGTTATTTGGCAAGTTCTATTGGACGATGTGATAGGTGTAGAGTAAAGCAAAAATGAAATTAAATTACCTAAGAATAAATACACCTATATGTTAAAAAACCTGAGAAAAGAAAACCGACTATTTCCGAGGTGTCGTAGATTTTTGATAGGTATTTAAGATATATTTTGGTCCCGTCTGAATAGAACTAGAACAGGTGGTAACTCGGTGAGACTTAAGGTAAAGAAATAGATTTCACGAGTGAAATGGTGAAAGGTAGAGTCTGCCCTGGATTGAGAAGATATTCTAGTCCAGCCTATCTCTGCAACATAAATTTGTTGATCAGACAGTATACCTATATATATTAATATATATTATCAACCACTCTGTAGTGACTTCTAAATACAATATCTAAATTAGTATAAGAAAATATTTGCCTAAAATGCATTGTGGAACGAGGAGGTGTGCTGACCAAGAATATGTTACTAGTTATATAAATAGTCCCTTAACTAATTAAATATTGATAAGACAATACATCGAGATCAGAGATACTGTCAGATCAAGTCATATCTGCTTAGATTGGATCGCATATTTTTTGGGAAAAAAGTAGGTGACAGATAGGCTAGGATAGTACAGTGAATCTGATTGGGTGGCATTTGAAGTGAGACTAAATATTATTGGCTGACCTTTGAATAAACATAAATAACCTAGTAACGTAGGAAAAGTTTGAATGATATTTTTTGAAAAGACTGTTTACACTGTGATATTAATAGCGATTGGCTAACTGAATCGATATTGTCAGAATAAGCGTTGGGGAGGACGCCATTTCTAAGAAAATTTTCAACAGTGATAGATGAGAGCAGGCTGTGCTTTAAAATACATGTTCTAAGCAGCCTGGGCAATAAAACAGATCGAAACTGTGTCAGTCATCGTCTCTGTGTATATTTCATTGAAAATTGTGGTAAGATTGACATTTATTAACCTGTATTTTATGTAAAAATTGAATGTGAAATAATAATATATGTCTGGGCATGAGTGGGTCTAAAGCGACCATGAGGCAAAACCTAAAGATTGATCCACCATGTGATAGAGTAACAGAGAGGTGTAAAATACAAGAATATGTATGATTGTCATAAAGGAGCATAACACCTATCCTATTATATGGAAGAGATAACAGCTGGAATTGCAGTGGCGTTGTAACTATTAGGGAAAGGAATACTGGTGTACATTGTCACATCAAAAGAAAATGGTGGCATAGGTTTGTATAAGGATATGATCCTTTTGTTTGTTTGTAATGTACATGTCCTTAACTGTGGACTATTAGTGTATGCTAGATAATACGAAGGATGCATACCTTCACATTTCAGAGGTCCTGGGTACTGACGTTAATGTGGTATCAAACGCTTGAAAATTGATTGATTCAGGACTCTGCCTGTTTACTGCGAGCCCATGCTAGTGGCCATTGTCGTTTGTATGTTATTGTGGTAGTACTGTGTGCTGTTGTGAATAATAAACTATTTGTTTGTATGTTTGTTGATTTCGTATATTACACTCTAAATTCATAACCCTAGACACTAAACGAAGTCATTTAATATAATAATATAAATACATTTTTAATGAGATAAAAGAGGTGGTAGCGGAAAGGTACCCTGAAAAGTTCACAATACTATTGGGTAAATTCAGGGACCTTCATAGCTAATCTCAATTAATATAAATATAATAATACCTACAACAATTCATAACATCAAATCCACCACACACTCACATACACACACACAGATAAGTGACGACACTTAGACGCACAAATATGAAACTATATTTATGGGTGGGGATATAGGGACGAGCTCACCGACACAGGTAATTAAGTTTTATGTTACTTTTATTTACCATAAAGAAACTTCACAACAGTTATTATCAAAAAAAATATAGGAATATAAAAATCATAGGTTACAGAATTAATAAAGGAATAGACACGTAAGCGCAATCGCCTCTGTTGAGACAGGTTCCCACAAGAAGAAGTTAATTAACCCCCAAAAGGTCGAAAAATTAGCACATGGTATAGGATTTGACTATACTGTAAAGAACAGGGTTTTCTAATTAATCTATCCTGAAATGAACAGTATTAGCAAACATAAGAAGAAAAAAAACAAAGTGAGTACATTGATTACACAATATAAGAATTATTCATCCCTGCTTTCTCTCGCTCTGACAAACATGTGATCACATTTTCATTCTCGCTTACCAAATAGGTGTTGACAACAGCTTGAACATATCTCCATGCTCCAGGTAACAGATTCAGTGTCGGTTCTTTTGGCAAAGTAAGCCCCAGTTCCTCAAATGACTGATTTATCCCCTTATTTGGTGAACGCTTACTTTGTTATTTATTATCATTGACTCTGTTCATGTCACATCAATTAGTTCAGGTATGAAACACAACTTCGAGATCAAATTTCACAGTGTACAGTAGCTTGAAATATTCGATAGTTAAATAGAATGTCAGGTAGATAAATCTCTTTTTCTTCAGGATAAATCCTCGCCACAACACAAGTGGTCGGTAGTCAGGTAATGTTAAATTTGATATTCTTTGCCACAGCGGGCTGAATGTAGATGATAATGAAAAAAAGGAAATCTGGATAGCTATAGGTCCAGTTACAATTATTCCTATTGTCTTTTGTTGGTACTCTCTCTCTCTCTCTCTCTCTCTCTCTCTCTCTCTCTCTCTCTCTCTCCTTCTGGGTAAACCAAGAGAGCCGAACCGGTAAACCTCAAAGACCAACTGGGTGCATAAGAATGTTTGTTTGGCGTCTATTGTACTAAGACCCGTTTTCTCAGATTTATATTGAAGCCGCTGGTAGGTTTTGGGTTGTGACCCGTACTAAATTTATAGGAAGAAAAAATGCAACATTTAACCACAATCAGTATTCCATCTTAAAAATAACCCGCGTAGAGATATAATTTAATCCACTCGGCTTATTAAATTTATTTAGAAAAACACAAGTGTATATCTTATTTATCGTTTAACAAAAACCCCGTGAACTAAGCGCTAGTAATTTATAAAATTGCTCATAATGAATTAGAAATAAATATTTATTTCGTCAGTACTCATAATGAATAGTGCATTAACTAGTTGACCAAAATATCTCTTACTGGTTAATAGCAAGTAATTAAATTAAAAAGTAAGCTATATGTTGTTTTAATTCGCTAGTCAATTAGCACAAAAATCCTAGTGAACTATCATGACGGACTTTAAAAATTAAATCACTCAAAACAGAAAAATCTTAGTGAAATATAATGCCGGACTTAACAATTAAATCCCTCAAGAGGCTATTATAAATATTTACCGCAACACAAAATGACTATCTCCAATCGAAAAAGCTAAGAAATTCCACTGTTATAATGGATCTAGAATATCGAAGCTAGACGTCTGAAAATTTTGTGGGTACTAGATAAACTGAGTTTTTTTTTTTTTTTAAATTAATGTGTTTGCTACTTTTCTTTGTAGCACGCCCCTTTCAACCATCTACCATGTACATGGAGCTGTTGGTTATATCAGGACGTGTTTCATTTATTGTAATATGTTTTTGTTTGTATTTATTTTATACTATATTATCTCTAGTAGGTATTTTTCCTTTTGTAGTTATAGTTCAAAATGGCTTTTTTAAAAATCCAAAATATGATATTTTCTAAGCTCGTATGTTTTTAATTTTTACTGGACGGTTTATTTGCTTAATCTTTATGTATCTGGGTGGAGTCTTTCACCAGTGGGGACTCCTGGCTCGGATCATTATTTATTTTTTATATGTTAGCTTTAGTTTGTGTAATATAGTGTTTTATTAACTTTTGCACTTCTGATGGGGTCTTTGTGCCTATCAGATTTTCTACACTCATTTCTACTTTGTGGTTACTACAGTATGTCTTAATGTTTTGCCTCTGCTGGTCATATTTTTTGCAGTCCACCAGAAAGTGTCTAATTGTGTTTGTTTCTTGACACTCTTCACATGTGGGTTCCTCAATCATGAAATATCCAGTTCCAAGCTTGAGCCTCAGCAATTTTTTATTGATTGGTATTTTTAGTTCATCTTGTATTTGACATTTTTTGCTTGGTTTTTTTTTAGGATTTTATATGAGTGTCTTGCTTTTTTACTTTGGTCCCATGCAGTTATCCACTCTTTAGTTATTGCTTGAGCAATTAAGCTCTTAATTTCAAACTTCCCTAAGCCTACTTCAATTTTGTTATGGCTAGTTCTTCCCTCTTTGGCTTCTTTGTCTGCAAGCTCATTTCCTGCTATCCCCACATGTGATGGTATCCATGTTAGAGTTGCACAGCATCCTATAGTGTGCAGATATGTATTAACCTGTAGTATTTCCTCTATAATATCTGGCCTGCTACATTCACTTCTGTTTCTGATAGCTAATACTGATGAGAGGGAGTCTGTGATAATGGTTACTTTATTTGGTGGGTTTTCTGCAGCTATTTCTGAAACTTTTAGGATTGCCACTAATTCTGCTGTAAAGATGGATGTATTACCTGTTACTTTGTATCTTTTATAAATTTTTAATTTTGGTATTGCTATTCCTGCTCCTAATTGACATTCTTCATCTTTTGACCCATCTGTATATATAGTTAAGCTATTATTTATATATCGTTCTATGTACTCTAGTGCTTTACTTTTTGTTGAGATTATGTCGTTAGATTTGCTTATGATCTTTGATAATGGGAGTCAGTTTCTGGCACATTTAATTCCCATGGTGGGATCTTTGCTTTATACTGAGCACTACTGTTTATCGTATTAAATAGGTTTGGGTGTTGATCCACTTCATCTATCGTGTTCCACCCTCACGGGTATCTATTATGGTTTAATGGAATGTGGCCTATGTACTGGTTACCCCTATCAAAGGTTTTGTGTGCTGGGTGTTGGATCTTTTACCACTCTTGCCCAGTAGCTGAATCTCAGTTCTTTTCTCCTTAGCTCCTGGGGTATAATGCCTAGCGCTACTTCTAATGCCTCTGCTGATGTTCCCTTTGAGGCACCTGCTATTATTGACAGTGCCTGGTTTTGGACTGTGTCTAGTTTTTTCTTATTGCTCGGGGCGGCTGATGCATAGACAACACTGGCATAGTCAAGTTTGCTCCTAATAAATGATTTATAGAAGGTTAACATTGTCTTATTGCAGGCTCCCCAACCCCTTCCTTTCATATATTTTAGCATGTTGATAAGTCCCCTCCTGCTTTGCACTAATAGGTCTATGTGTTTGTTCCAGTTTAGTTGCTGGTCTAGTACCATACCAAGAAATCTAGTTGATTTTGCTGTGCATACATTTTGTTCATTTATGCTTATGTCAATTATATTATTTTTAATTACACGCCCTCTACTGAAGATCATTCCTATGGTTTTTTTAACTTTTAGATTAAATCCCCACTTGTGCACCCAGTCAGATACTTTATCTATTTTTTTTTTTGTAAACTAGGTGTTTTATAGAGGAATGGTGGGTTTCTTCCCGATTCTCCATATACCGTGAAGCGTCATCTAAAACTGAGTTCTGATAGTTTCCTGATCTTATAAAGTGCACCCTCCCTCCAACACTCAGCATATGCTCTTGCTACATCAAGGAATATTGCTACTATCTTTTCATTCCTTTTGAAGCCTGTTTTAACATCATGTTGCAGCCTCAACAGTTGCTCTATTGTACTATGTTGGCTTCTAAAGCCTGCCTGGGATTACAAAAATCGATATGGCTATTTAATATGGAAAAAATATAGTCATTCATTCATTTGTGTATGAAAATGCTGTCTATGGTAAAGCTAGATAATTCATGATTGATTCACACTTTTGATTATAGGAGTAATCGTTCTTGATATTGATTCGGCGCATGGATATGACACCCATGTCCGTACTTATTTGTTAGGGCCAGAAAATATATTAATTTGCTTATTATGTTTATGGCCTGAATTCATATGTATTACATATTATTAGTACAAGTAGAATCAGTCCTATATTGTATATTTTTGATGGGTAGGCAGGACTATATTCTTGTTATGCCGCTCTAGCGGAAGTAGGAGTTGTCTTGACTAGTCGTGATGAGTTCCGAGGTACCGTTTACAATGGCGGTTACGCATTTTCCAGGGCTGGTATATTCTTCAGTAAAAATGATTTACGAAGTGGTTTTTCTTCTGTAGGAGATTGTGTCTCTACTAGAGCTTGTGTTAGAGACTCTCCTAATGTACGGTACCATGTATGATTCGGACTCCAGGTAATTCCAGACCCTATTTTTGATGATCTCATGTCGGTTAGACCTAGCTGGAATTTTGTGCTTCGCAACGCTAGGGTCACGTTTGTATCGACAAAGATGACGGGCTTCCATACAACAATTATGTCTACGTGAAGTAACTGGATTACTGTAGAACTGTATGGAGAAACTTTAGAAAATCATTCATATGTATTTCGAATTAACTTTGGCTTATATATATACCCTCCTGTGAGCGAGTGAGCGACAACTCAGGAAGGCGGCCATGTTACATTCCTGTCATCGTATTTTTGAATCACTGTCCAAAGAACGGGGCATGTATCTTACTATTCGGACAGTGGCAAGGAGATCTCAATTTTGATAGAAACCCCTTCCATGGTTTCATAATATGATATAAACTGTGAACATAAAGCAACTTTAGTTACTTACCGATCCGCCTTCACTGACGCGCTTAGTCAGATAGGGGATGCGGCCATTATGTATCATGACATTGGAAGCTATTGATGTACTACCCATTATTTATGAATGTGTCATGACTTGGGATCTACTATGTATGCCTGCAAATTGATGTGTCAACCTGTACCCATGATTTACTCGTTATGTCCCAGTGTGTGCGTCTAAATAAACTGTGTAAACAAAGATTCCAGCAGCCTGCATTGGTGCCTTGTAGACACAAGTGAATGAGTGATTAGATTGGTCAGAACACGAACAGTACACCATTCGCGTTAATCACACTCTACACTTCTACTCCATATATACACCATCCTGCATCGGTTGAATTGACCAAGTTTAGGGCCTGCTTCCCCTGGAGCCTTAGAGGGAAACTACTGCTTACAGCTGCCTTTGCCTTCCCTAACTCAGGACTAGGGTGAGTTACCCATTTACAGCTGGGTAGACTGGAGCATGCCTGATCTCAACAACTCTGTACACTACAATGGACATATACAGTAGTGGTACCACAACAACATGTTACAGTGATTGATAGTGGAGCTTTACAGAAGAAAGAGAATACACCACACTTCTTTACAGACTGACACTTTACAGAAGATTACAGCACTCTACAGTGTGAGAGAACTCTACAGTGGTGAGCCAGATTCCTGGGTCCAGCCTACGCAGTTTTGTTGTGTTGAGAATCACATTTTACAGTTGCAAGAACATTTGTTTGACCACATCAACACCAGTAGGACAGCTATACAATCAATGTCAGCTTGACCTGTTCTGACAAGTGTAGCAATATCTGGGTCAGCACTTGTTGACATTTGGCACAGTACAGTCAGGATTCTAAACTAGTGATTGTTTATCCTGCTGAAATAGAAGTGCAATGTTGAATTTAAAGTGCAAATTTCATCGTTGGATCTTCTTATGTGCTCAAAAAAATTGAACAGTGTAACAATTAGAAAGCAAATCTATTACTCAATAAAGTGGTAGTCTAATTTGTTAAAGCTGAGCATACAGTACAATACATTACAACTGCAACACATTTCATTATATGATACACACATTGATGATTTATATGTATTTATGTTTATATATTATTTGTTTATATGTGTGATTGTTATGTGTTTGCGGGCCTGGATGGGAGGTGACTAGAACAGGAAATACCAAGTGATATTGGTCTTGTTCTGGCGTTCTATAGGGAGCAATTTCTTAATTGAAATTTGCATGCAACATAGTTTGCAAATATTTGGTTAGTTGTGACGACTGTTTCATATTTGTATTTGTAACATTTTTCTGTTCTTTATTTTTGTTTGATTTGTTTGTATAATTGTAGGTCTCATCTTTCCTTTCATTTCAGTTCTTTACACCCTTATGTTTATACACTGTGGCGTTATTTGTCTTGTTATCTTATTGCAGTTATCATCACAGATTCTGTGATCATGTTTTTTTCATTTCTGCTATTTAATTTAATTTGATCTCTGCAAATGTTTTCAGATTGTCTTTTCTTGTTTGTCCTTTGTAATGTCTTTAGTTGACATATGACATAGGAGGTATAGTTGAATACACTTATATTATAGTACAGATCAGTACTTTATGATTATTATTGTTATAAAACAAAGTATACAAGACCTTTGTAAGGCTTGTCTCCCAAAGGGATTGGTATAGGAAATATTATTTTCCACAGGTACTCAAGTGATCATTGATTACATTAAGGTATACAAGACCTTTATAAGGCTTGTCTCCCACAGTATTTGAGATATACAGTTATTGTTTTCCACAGGTACTCAAGTTATCATTGGTTATATGATAAACAAAATAACCACACAGGTTTTTCACTAAGACTAAGTCTATGATATAGACTTGTCTCCCATTAAAGTGAAATAAGGTAATTTATTTACTTTTTCAGGTTTCTGATTTAAGAAGACAAGATGTCTACATTAGATTACTTTATTGCACAAGGAAAATCTCTTGATAAGACTGGAAAAGAGTTAGAAGAATGTGAAACTGCTCAATTTGCTATTGCACTAAAATCAGAAGAGAAAAAACAAAAAGATGAGAATAAATGGAAAGCAGAAATTGAACAAAAGAAGATAGATGCTGAGAATTTCAGATTGCAGATGCAAGCTGAGGAAAGAAAAGCTGCTGCTGAGGAGAGAAAAGCTGCGGCTGAGGAGAGAAAACTTCAAATAGAAGAAAAAAAATTAGAAGCTGCTGCTGCTGCTGCTGAAGACAGAAAAGCTGCTGCTGCTGCTGAAGAGAGAAAAGCTCTGGCTGAAGAAAAAAGATTAGAAAAAGAAGCTGATGCTGCTGCTGATCTAAAGAAATTGCAGATGCAAGTGGAGGAAAGGAGATTTGATGCAGAACAGAAGAAATTAGAAGCTGCTGATGCAGCTGAACAGAAGAAATTAGAAGCTGCTGCTGCAGCTGAACAGAAGAAATTAGAAGCTGCTGCAGAACAGAGAAGATTAGATAGAGAAGCTGAAGAGAGAAAAGCAATAAGAGAACATGAATTTGAGTTAGAGAAATTAAAATTGACAAGTATGAGTAATGTTAATCAGGCATCTAGTGGTAATGGTAAACCCTTTGTGTACAAGGTCAAGGTACCAGCGTTCAACCCTGCCAGTGATGACATAACATTTTGGCTTTCTAGATTTGAACGGGCTTGTCGAGCTCATAATGTTGACAAATCACAGTATGTGAATCAGTTGTCTGAAAATCTAAAAGGGGAGTCTCTGAGTAAGTTATATTTCGTTGAAGAGGCCGACAAGGATAATTATGATGCTATTAGGGCATCTCTGATAAAGAAATATCAGCTGCCTGAGGAAGGTTATCGCCTTTTGTTTAAAACAATGAGACCGGAGGTAGGTGTAGAATTCTCAGAATTCATCTCAAAAGCACAAATTACACTTTCACGATGGATTGAATTATCCAAAATAGAGAAAACATTTGATGGTCTTACGGATTTATTGCTAAGAGACAAGGTCATGTCTTCGGTAAATAAATCATTCCTAGAGTTCTTACATGAGCGTAAAACTAGTACATTAAAGCAAATGGAAGAATATTGTGACCAGTATGCCACGGCACACCCTGACATGATTCTTAGTAACTCTAATATTAAAGAGAGTATGCCAGTTGCTTCGGCAACAGAATATAATCAGAATTACTCACACAAATTCCAAGGAGCTAAAAATAAATTTGATAAAAAGGTTAATTGGAATAAGTATCAAAACCAAGATAACCACTCAAATCAGGGTTCTTCTTCGAAGAACTGGAATCGGGCTGATAGTCCTCGACACGCGAGGGGTACCCATAATTTTAGACATTCTCGAAAGGGGAGTAGCTATAGGAACTACCCAAGTGCTTCATGGAGAGAAAAGAACCAATATTACAGGGATACTCAGTATAATGAGCGTGATGATTATGATCATGAATATTATGATTCAAACCCAAATAGGGGTTATAAAAGAGGAAATAATAATTATAGAGACAATTATAACCGAGGTAGATCACAACACAAAAGACATGGTAAATCTTATTACCAGGCTAACTCTGCACAACAGGAGTTCCACGACGCCGGTAATCAGAATAATGATAAAAAAGACTCCAATAGTGTAGCAAATTCCGCTTTCGATTTTGCTAGAGCATCTGAGTGTTCGCAATGCAAAACATTATTCGATCCAACCACAGTTTCTACTTTAAGCTGCGGTCACCCGCTTCCCGCTCTCCCTGCGTCAATCGCGCATAATGGAAGGGGTGCTCTTGTTTTCAATAGAGGCCTAATAGATGGTACTCCGGTATCAATTCTTTTCGATTCGGGGTGCACTACCATCGGAGTGAGGCAATCACTCGTAAATCTTTCTCGAGCTACAGGCGATGTAGTCAAATGTGTAACATTTGGTGGCACATTGGAGAAGTACTCCACTGCCATTATCAATATTGCTACGCCTTTCTTTACAGGAGAGGTGCAAGCATGTCTCTTGCCGAATCCGATCGCTGATCTTATCATCGGTCGCATTCATGGAGTGAAAGAATGCACTCCACAGCAAATTTCTAATTGGGAAAATGTTAATATGCAATCTGCTAATGCAGTAATCACTAGGGCTCAAGCTCTCAATATGCCGCAATCTTCACATTCTGAAGATAATGATGCGCAGATCCAAGATGATCCCTTGGAGATTTCCCATGATTCCTTTATAAAACAGCAGGAAGATGATCCTACTCTAAAGAAATTCTTTACTCTGGCAACAAAAGGTGATCCAAATAAGGATACAAATCGTAAATCTTGGATTACGATGAAGAATGGCGTACTTGTACGTATGGTACAAGACTCCGCTAAGTCCATTCATGCTCAAATCCTTGTGCCTAAAAATATGAGAGTTAAAATCTTACAGCACGCTCATGATTCGCAGTGTGCTGGACATATGGGTTTTTCCCGTACTAAAGCTAGAGTTCTTGAATCTTTCTTTTGGCCTGCTGTGAATAAGGACATACGAATCTATTGTCGATCTTGTAAAGTATGTCAAGAGATTAAATCCAGAGGTCCACGCAATGATGCACCTATTCAGGCTGCAGACATTCCCATTCGACCATTTCAAAAAATGGCGATAGACATCATTGGTCCATTTAAGATAAAGTCTGCTAGAGGACACCAATTTATTTTGACGTGTGTTGATATGTGCACACGTTGGCCGGAGGCTGTTCCTCTAAAGAGCATAACTACTGCTGATGTCGCAGATGCTCTTTGGTTAATATTTTCTCGTCTGGGGTTTCCAGCAGAAATATTATCCGACCATGGTACCCAACTCATATCGGATACCATGTCTCAAGTAATGTCGACTCTTAAGATAGAGAGATCGCTGAGTAGTATTTATCATCCTATGTCCAATGGGATGGTGGAACGCCTGAATAGAACTCTGAAAAACCTACTAGGTAAGATAACAGAAGATCATCCTCAGGATTGGGATAGGGTTTTACCCGCGGCTCTCTTTGCATATAGAGAGGTCGCCAACGAACATACAGGATTTTCTCCCTTTGAACTTGTCTTTGGCGCGAAACCGCGAGGTCCTATGTCCTTACTTCATGATCTCATAACTGCTGATAATATTGTCGATGACACAAAATCCTCTTATGAATATGTCATCGCACTTAGACACAAGATTATTGAAGCATGCAAATTGGCAACTGCTTCTTCTGAATTTGCGAAACAGAAGGCAAGGGATTTTGCCAATAAAAAGAGATGCTTGCGTCAACTTTCTCCAGGTGACAAAGCATTTGTCTTGCTACCTTGTAGGGAAAATAGACTTCTTATTTCTTGGAAAGGTCCGTACGATATAATATCAAAAGTTTCCGATGTTGACTATATCGTCGATATTGACGGGAAGCGTAAAACCTTCCACATCAACATGCTCACGGAATTCCATGAACGTCCGAATTATTTACAACCTGTTTTCCAGGTAACGGACGATTTTCCAGTCCAACATGGACAGTACTCATCTCTGTCAGTAATACAGGATGAGGAAACGAGTTTCTCGGATGTAAATCTACCTTTTCCAATGATTCCTCTTCACTCTAATGAATCATGGAAAGATGTTGCAATTTCTCCAGAATTATCTCCAGGAGAGCAGAAACAAGTTTCTACTATGTTAGAACAATTTCAGGATGTCCTTACTGACATTCCTGGTCAAACTGATGTCATTCAACATGACATTATTCTTACTGACCATAGTCCTATAAGAGTCAGACCGTATCCTATCCCGATACATTTTCAAGCACAGGTAGAGAAAGAGTTGGATGAGATGATAGAGTTAAAAATTATTGAACCATCCACATCAGCATATTCTTCGCCGATGGTTATTGTACGAAAAAAAGACAATAACATACGTCTTTGCGTGGATTATCGCAAATTGAACCAAGTGACGAAATTTGATGCTGAACCTATGCCTTTACTAGAAGAGCTACTTACGAGACTATCGAATTCTCATTTCTTTACTAAACTCGATTTGTCTAAGGGATATTGGCAAGTTCCATTATCCGAACACGCCAAACCGTTTACTGCTTTTTCGACGCCTAGGGGTCTATTCCAATGGAATTTCATGCCTTTCGGTCTTATGAACGCCCCTGCAACATTCGTACGCATGATGCGTCGAATCCTATCTCATCGCTCAGATGTCATTGCGTATCTTGATGACATCTGTCTTTTCAGTGATACTTGGAAAGATCACTATAATGGGATAAATGAACTATTGTCTATCTTACGCGAGCATAACCTGACAGCGAAACCATCGAAAGCATGTATTGGTTTTAGCGAAATATCTTTCTTAGGACACCGTGTTGGTCATGGGTTCCTAAAAACAGAAGACCATAATACAAGTAAGATACTTAACATTTCTATTCCTAAGACTAAAAAGCAAGTGCGAAGTCTCTTAGGTCTAATACAATTTTATGGACGATTCATTCCGAATCTGTCCTCCATTATGTCACCTCTTTCTTCCTTGCTAAAGAAAGGGTCTCCTAATGTAGTCCATTGGACTCAAGAATGTCAATCCTCTTTGGATAAGGTTAAAACTATGTTTTCTACTTCACCTATCCTAGTATTGCCTTCTAAGGATAAGACATTTATTCTTCGTAGTGACGCTTCATCCACCGGGATTGGAGCAGCACTAATGCAAGAGTACTCTGGAACTCTGCATCCTGTGATGTATATTTCTCGTAAATTAAATGCCGCAGAGAAGAATTACTCGGTCCTAGACCGTGAATTATTGGCTATGGTTTGGTCAATCCTTAAACTGCAAAGATTTCTTCTTGGCGCGCATTTCATCGTGGAAACTGACCAGAAAGCTCTTACGGCTATTCAGAGTAAAAATCTGAAGAGCGCGAGATCAACGCGTTACGCAATTGCTCTGCAGCCATTTCATTTTTCGGTGCGAGCTATCCGTGGGTCAAAAAATGTGATGGCAGATATTTTGTCTAGATGCCCACATGATTCATAACTGTTAAATTATATACCTAACTTTGATACAGTTGTTCCTATGTTGAAATGTGTACACATAGGTAATATCATATATTGATTGTAACACTACTTAGCGGTTCATTGATATTTATTCACCGCTGATCTTTCAATGTTTTTTTTTTCGTCTTTGATGATCATGATGTTAAGATATCTTAGATGAAATTTATGTATAAACTAATGTACAAATTGTGTCATTGCTAATATTGTAGTATGCGTTGGTGATACCTCTCTGGAAATATTTATACTTAGAGAAGTACTTTCTCTAAGGTCATAAAACTTATGCTTATCATCTGCGCATTGTTATTGGTGCGTTGTGAGCCTATTGTATGTTGCTCCTAGATGTATTTCAAAAAAAAATGTACCATTTTTTTCCCGAGGGGTGTGGTAATCTGTTGCGTGCATATTTTGACGCACATATTACAAAAATCGATATGGCTATTTAATATGGAAAAAATATAGTCATTCATTCATTTGTGTATGAAAATGCTGTCTATGGTAAAGCTAGATAATTCATGATTGATTCACACTTTTGATTATAGGAGTAATCGTTCTTGATATTGATTCGGCGCATGGATATGACACCCATGTCCGTACTTATTTGTTAGGGCCAGAAAATATATTAATTTGCTTATTATGTTTATGGCCTGAATTCATATGTATTACATATTATTAGTACAAGTAGAATCAGTCCTATATTGTATATTTTTGATGGGTAGGCAGGACTATATTCTTGTTATGCCGCTCTAGCGGAAGTAGGAGTTGTCTTGACTAGTCGTGATGAGTTCCGAGGTACCGTTTACAATGGCGGTTACGCATTTTCCAGGGCTGGTATATTCTTCAGTAAAAATGATTTACGAAGTGGTTTTTCTTCTGTAGGAGATTGTGTCTCTACTAGAGCTTGTGTTAGAGACTCTCCTAATGTACGGTACCATGTATGATTCGGACTCCAGGTAATTCCAGACCCTATTTTTGATGATCTCATGTCGGTTAGACCTAGCTGGAATTTTGTGCTTCGCAACGCTAGGGTCACGTTTGTATCGACAAAGATGACGGGCTTCCATACAACAATTATGTCTACGTGAAGTAACTGGATTACTGTAGAACTGTATGGAGAAACTTTAGGAAATCATTCATATGTATTTCGAATTAACTTTGGCTTATATATATACCCTCCTGTGAGCGAGTGAGCGACAACTCAGGAAGGCGGCCATGTTACATTCCTGTCATCGTATTTTTGAATCACTGTCCAAAGAACGGGGCATGTATCTTACTATTCGGACAGTGGCAAGGAGATCTCAATTTTGATAGAAACCCCTTCCATGGTTTCATAATATGATATAAACTGTGAACATAAAGCAACTTTAGTTACTTACCGATCCACCTTCACTGACGCGCTTAGTCAGATAGGGGATGCGGCCATTATGTATCATGACATTGGAAGCTATTGATGTACTACCCATTATTTATGAATGTGTCATGACTTGGGATCTACTATGTATGCCTGCAAATTGATGTGTCAACCTGTACCCATGATTTACTCGTTATGTCAAAGTGTGTGCGTCTAAATAAACTGTGTAAACAAAGATTCCAGCAGTCTGCATTGGTGCCTTGTAGACACAAGTGAATGAGTGTTTAGATTGGTCAGAACACGAACAGTACACCATTCGCGTTAATCACACTCTACACTTCTACTCCATATATACACCATCCTGCGTCGGTTGAATTGACCAAGTTTAGGGCCTGCTTCCCCTGGAGCCTTAGAGGGAAACTACTGCTTACAGCTGCCTTTGCCTTCATTAACTCAGGACTAGGGTGAGTTACCCATTTACAGCTGGGTAGACTGGAGCATGCCTGATCTCAACAACTCTGTACACTACAATGGACATATACAGTAGTGGCACCACAACAACATGTTACAGTGATTGATAGTGGAGCTTTACAGAAAAAAGAGAATACACCACACTTCTTTACAGACTGACACTTTACAGAAGATTACAGCACTCTACAGTGTGAGAGAACTTTACAATCATGTGTTTCCTTATCTGGCTTTAGTATGGGGATGACTACTGCTGTCTTCCATGAACATGGTATTTTTACTGTGTGCGAGATTTTGTTGTAGAGGGATGTTTGACAAAATGTTCTCCAACTCTTTTCTTTAGCTCTGAATATTAATTTATTTGTTTCATTTCTTATTTTTTTATAGTTTGTGTAATTCTCTTCAGTTTTGGTTTTTCTATACTTTATCAGGGCCTTCTCCCTCAATTTCAGTTGTTCTGAACATCTGTCTGTCTGCCATGGTACTGGATTTTTATCTTTGCTTCTTTTCCTATCTTTACCTTTTTGTGTTGGTTTTAAGTGATCAGGCATATTCCTGTTTGGTATATATTTTATTGCTATTTTTAAGATCTCATTTGTTAGTTTTTCTGCAAATATATCTATACTGTTAGATTCAATTTGTTCTATGCTTAGTTTACTTAGCTCTAATTGGAAGGACTCCCAGTTTGCTTTTTTGAAGTTGAATGTAGGTTTGGAGCTTCTTGAACTAGTTCTGTATTTGTCGTTTAGGTTTATTTCTATGGGTAAGTGATCTGAGCTGGAGTCATTCAGTACTTCCCATTTAGCAGAGGCTAGGTTTGGTGTTATAATACTTATGTCTATTGCTGTATCTCCTCCATTGCTGCATGGGTTAACCCTTGTCACTGAGCCATCATTTAGTATGATTAACTCAGCACTTTCAATGTAGTCCAACAGTCTTTTTCCTGCTGGATCATTACTGTTGTTACCCCATGCCTCATGGTGTGCATTAAAGTCACCTACCAATAATTTCTTTGGTCTATTTGTATGTTTATAGTGACAATGTCCTTATCGGTTATATTACCCTTGGGGCTATAAATGTTTATTATTTTTAAGTTATCTGGCTCACTGTCTACTGTTACACTTATTTCTTCAATATTTTCTGTGTTAAAGTGTTCCCAATTTAATATTTTGTAGTCTTTATGTATTAAAAAGGCCACGCCCCCTCCTCTACCCTCCGGTCTATCATTTCTAAGTGTTATATATCCTTGATAGTTCAGTTTTTGTGGGGGGCTTAGGAGGGTTTCTTGTATTGCAAATATGGGTTTTGATTCCTTATATTACCCCACAATAGACATCAGGTTTTTCCTGGCACACCTACAGTTCCACTGAACTACTTTTATAGCTCAATGGTCTCTAGTCTCCATCTTATATGGTTATATCATAGTTATGTTTTTGTTTTTACATTTTTTTTGTTAGTTTCTCTATGTACTTTTTGTTTTGTTTTGCCCACCATTACTCATGTTCTCTACAAACTCCTCATTTCAAGTAACCATTTTACTCCGCACTCTTTCTACTAGGTATGGAAGGAGTAGTTCAACTGTTTCCTTAATTTTTTCTTCCATATTTTCTTTGTTTTCCTGCTTTTTCAATTTTTCGGACTCTTGCCGTTTTTCTTCTGTGAAAAGTGCTTTCAATCTCTATTTTCCTTAGGATTTCTTCATTAGTCTCTTTTATTTCTGTTATTGTTTTGAGGTCTCTTTCTATTGCCTGTTGTGCTATTTTAATTTCTTCTAATACCTGCCTGGCTTGGGCGAGGTTATGTTCTGTCTCTTCTGTATTGTTTTCTTCTTCGCTGTTGCTTATGCGTGTTTTACTTTCACCTTCTTTCTGTATTTTCTCCTTTATGTTTTTTACTTCAGTGGTTATTTGTTTTATTTGTTTCTTGATGTTGTTTTCTTGGAAGTTTTGAAGGTGGCTGTTTGCTTTCTGTTTTTCTTTGACTTTCCAGATTGGTGTGTTTGTTTCTAGAGCTTCTTTAAGTATGCATTTTGTCTCTTGGAAGACTGGGCACCCCTGGTACCTGGCACTGTGGTTACCCTGGCAGTTTGTACATCTTCTGTTTTTATTTTCTTGTTTGTAGTCTTTGACCTCTTTAGCCATTGTGCAGTCTCTGTCTTTGTGTGCTCCCGCACAGAAACTACACCGTGTTGCTCTTTTACAAGCATGCTGCATGTGACTAAAGCCTTGACAATTTGTGCATTTTATGATTGGTGGTATGAATGTTTCAGTCTTCTTGGTTCTCTTGCAGATTTTGACCTCCTTGGGTATTTCTGTACCCTGTACACTCAACACTACCACTTCTGTTGTTTTGCTCCAAGCTTTTCCCTGCCCTGACTGCAATCTGATTAGCATTATGTTGGACTTATTTGCTCTTATTGTGCTACAAATATTTTGTTGTATACGAGTTGTCTTTACTCTTTTTTTAAAAATATTGTCTAATTTCTCTATCTTTATTTTATACCTATCACCGATGACTTACAATTAATATTTATGCTCTATCTGTGCCTAATGCTAAATTAACACAAGACAAGTTATTAATTGTTTTTATTTTATTTTTTATTAATATATAAATTTTAAATTATGTTTAGATATCAATAGTTAAAAGCTGACTAGTCCTACTACTAAGCTAGTAAATTTGAATTAAATTTAATTTTGTTCACGCGCTGCTCAACGATAAAAGATGCCTATATTAATTACACAAAGAAAAACAAGATGGCTACTGCACTTTACAAATGAAGACCCCACGTGGTTTTAATTATACCAATACTCCTATCAGTTATTCACTAACGTTAAAAGCAATTAACCAATACCAGAGGTGATTAATAATATTTAGTTTAAATATGTTAGGGAAGAGAAAAATACTTATCTGAAATTCGTCTTGTGTAGCGTACTGAAAACTTTCACTGGATGTGGAACGAGCGAGCGAAAATACTGCTTATTTATTCTATTTCACTAATATTTGTATTTATACCAATACTCCTATCAATTATTAACTAACGTTAAAAGCAATTAACCAATACTAGAGGTGATTAATAATATTTAGTTTAAATATGTTAGAGAAGAGAAAAAACTTATCTGAAATTCGTCTTGTGTAGCGTTCTGACAAACTTTCACTGTATGTGGAACGAGCGAGCGAGAATGCGTCTGCGGGACTCCGCTAATTGAGAGAGACGCAGAGGTAGATAAACTGAGTTCGAAAGCTGGAATATATATATGAAATGGACAAAAAGTCGCTGACCAGTGGGAGACATAACACCTTTGGGGAATTCCGTGGTCAAATTTTGAATCAAAGTTAATTTTGCCACCTTTTGCCGACCGCCGGACCCCGGCAACGAGCAAACAGTCTTTTTGATCTCCCTCGTTCCGTAGCTTAATTACATTCACGAACGAACGATGAGGGGGTGGAGGGGGGGATAACTGTAATTATCTCCCCCTGACAAAAGTACGATTTTTTATAATCGCCTTTGATTTTCTTCAATAGCTTATCTCCCCCTTTTCTTTCTACTTGCATCTATCAAAAGGTACAACTTTTGAATTATCGCTCTTGATTCTACAAATACACGACCCGTCCCCTCTCTCTACACGTGAAACGGTCTGATTTTAAACATTCCTAGTGCCTGTAAGACAATAGAGAAAAGAAAAAAATAAGGCGTGGCAAAATTATGAATGAAACAGATGAATGAATCAGAGTTAGCGGTACTGCATTAACAAAACGTGAATAACTAATAAGGAAGCAGGGTGGGATTTCGATGGAAGCAAAAACGTGTTGAAATATGTAATCTATTTACATAACTCTCTGCCACACGAGGTGGGATTAAAATGCCTTAAAATGATCCCAAAATTAAAAAACAAAAAAAACCTAAGTGTTTTTGAAAGAGGCACACAAACCTTGTCTACGATATAATTAAAGACAAAAACGTAACAAAGAAATGAAAGGAAAACTGAAAATAATTAAGTTGTAAACTTATTAAGTAGGAAATAAACTTAATAATGAACTGTGAAAATTATGATGTAGGTCATCATCATGTGACGTATTCTTTCCAGAACGTTGTCTCCATTACAGCTGCTCTGAACGCATCACGATTCTGGGCAAGTCTACCTGCATCAGCCAAAGACAAGTTCAGACTCTCTGTATTGTCCTGGGTCCACAGTCGTCTAGGTCGACCCCTTCCCCTTTTTCCAGAGACCATGCCTTCCATCAATAATTTTTCCAGACTAATGTGTCTTCTTATCTGACCGAAACATTTAAGCTTCCTTATCGCAATGGTATTTAGGAGCCAATTTTCCTCTACGTTTAGTGAGTGTTGGTCTTTTTTTCTGTCCAGGGTATTCTCAACATCTTTAAGTAGCATTCATTTCAAATGTTGTAACCGTTTTTGCAACTGTTTTATTGAGTGTCCACGTCTTGCAGCCGTATGTTGCTACTGGGAATATACATGCTCTGATCAGTTGTAACTTTGTTTCTTTGCTTGTGCCTTGCCTTAAGTTTTTCATCTGTATTAGTTTATGTGAAGCAATTGCAAGTCTTCTTTTAATTTCTACTGCACAGTCGCCAGAGCTGTTGATGATTCATCCTAAGTATTCGAATTCATTAACATATTCCAGTTCTTCGTTATAAATTTCAATTTCTGGTTTGGTCTTTACTTTGTCTGTTGTCAATACTTTGGTCTTCTTGGTGTTTAGGTATAGATTCTGGGCTTCGCTGTGTTTTTTTGGTGGACAGAATTAATTGTGCAAGTCCTTCTGGGTTTTTCGATAGCAGGACTGTGTCGTCAGCATATCTGATTTCCGGAATCTGGTACCCGCCGATGTTAAATACGTCAAACTCTGCGTGTTCTTGGTCATCTCTTACGTTTCTCATGATATTCTCGGCATAAATGTTAAACTGGTAAAAAGAAAGGGTACAGCCTTGTCTTACTCCTGTCTGTACTTCAAACCGTTCTGATGTTACCCCTCTATTCTTACGGCTGCCTGTTGTTCTTGGTACAGAAGTGCGATGAGTTGTATAAGGTGGTTAGGAAATCCCATATTTTAAATAATAATCCATAACTGCTGATGTTGTACGCAGTCGAAATCTTTGGTGTAATCAATGAAACAAGTATATAGGTCAACGTTGAATTCTCTACACTTTTCTATGATGACCCTCATTTTGAATATATGGTCTCTAGTACCTCTGCCTGGTCGAAAACTCGCCTGTACTATGTTAATTTGTGTTTCTAGCATTTGTTGCATCTTTATCTTTATGCTATGTAATAGTATTTTACTGGCATGGCTTATAAGAGCTATAGTTCTGTAGTTATTATGTAGGTAGGTAGCTTATATTCCCCAGCAGAATAGTAACTGAAAAATAACTAAAGCTACTAGCCTTTTCTCCATATCCAAATGAATCGCTAAGCAATTATTACATCAGAACATACACAAATCTTCTAGAACATACACAAATCTTCTAGCATAAATAATTTAAATGAAAGTTTCTGTGTAGACGAAATTGGTAGTAACAACTCTACATAGCTGAGTATTAATTAAACTTTCTTTGTCAGGAATCCTGATTTAAACAATTAGCATAACAGTTGCAACGCACTTGTTTATTTATGTAAGAACTCTACAAATCTGAGTATTATTCAAAGTTTCCTTGTCAGGAATCCGAGTTTAGAAAACGTGCATAAAAGAAACCAACTGACTTATAAATTTAACGAAAAAGGATACAATTTATGACTTATATAGTTTGTAAGCTAAGGCCGTTAACCCAAGAAACGGTAAAGTTTTTACGTCCCTTGAGATAAGAATGAATGGAGTGAAGAAAAATTCACTGTTCATCCTCCTGATGTTGCACCTTGATAATGTATAACTTAAAACCTTTCCGGAGAAATGTCCGATACGCTGAAGCAAACCGCATCAAAATCGGTTCAGCGGTTCTCGAATTATGAGATAACATACAGACAGACGTTCGATTATATATATATATATATATATATATATATATATATATATATATATATATATATATATATATATATATATATATATATATATACATATATATATATATATATATATATATATATATATATATATATATATATATATATTCTTCATTATTATATGTGTCGAAACATGGACAATGGAAAAGCAATTAGAAAAAAAAAATTGAAGACTTTGAGATCTTGATATTTAGAAGAATGGAACACGTCTCATGGAAAGAGAAGAAAAAAATAAAGAGGTCATAGAAAGCAAAAAAGACATAACACCTTACTGAAGACTATAATAGAAGGAAGACTTGAAAGCAAACGAGCAAGAGGAAGACAGCGCTATAAGTGGGAATATAACATCATAAGATGGACAGGAAAGAGTCTGTCAGAGTGCACCATCAGGACAAGAGATACAAGACGGAAAACCATTGCAGCCGGCCTTCGATGTGAAGATTTCACCTGACGATGAGTTACACACTTATTCTTCTTCGTTCGTCCTGACAAGGACGTTGGTTGCGTGTCCGTTTACAGCGAAGATGCGATATTTGCGCCTTTCGGTCGACACATCCGACTTCAGCATGGCATTTTTTGGGACCGGGTTTGCCTTCCCACTTCGATCCCTACTCTCTCAGCCAGACTGCAGTGATGCAACCTATTTCCAGGACTACCACTTGGAGGTGGAGTAGGGTCTTGGTCAGCTCTGGTTCGCTGACCCTGACGCAAGCAGTCAAGCTATGAGTCTTCGGTCCCATTTATACACATGAGTGATGGTGATCAGCAAAATCTAGATAATCTAGCTCTTTATTTAGATTCCACTGGATTCCACCTCCGTTGTGTGTCGTCGATGTTCCAACAACAAGAAAAGTCGTAGCATGAAAAGAAATGGAGACAAGAGGTATCCCTTTCGCACTCTAGCTCGCATCATAAACGGTGCAAACTGCCCCTCACGAAGAACTCCGCGTGTCATGTCTCCACAAGCCCCATCAATCTCCAAAGTGACCCTTCGTCCACACTGTCAAACGTCCCTTCACAGTCCACAAATCCAATGCAAAGATACGAGCTCCATTCCAGACTCCATTACACTACCATTCTCAATATGGCCATCTGATCTACACAGGATCTGTCCTGTCGAAAACCCGCCTGTTCATCTCAAAATTGCCTGCCCATGGACTTCCCGAAACTCCCTAGGCCGATCCCGTCCAACACCCTTCCTGGCACCGACAGCAACATCATTCCTCCACAATCTGTGCGCTCTTGCAAGTCCCGTCCCCCCATGCAACCCAACCAGATATCCCCCCCTTTCACTCTGCCGGCACCACCTCTCTCTCCTAGACCCTTTCAAGTAATTTATATACAATATTTGTAGCCGTGTCAATATCTGCTTTGATGGCCTCTGCTGGAATGCCATCTGGACCAGCCGCTTTTCCATCTCTTAGAAGCTTTATGGCTTTCTTTATTTATTCCTTCGTTGGTCTTTCACAGTTAATTTGTAGCTCTTCTGTTGGCTGGATGTCTGGGGGGTTTTGTGGAGCTGGTCTATTGAGAAGATCCTCAAAATATTCCGTCTCCCTTATTCATTTGCTCTTGTATATTGATAAGTAGTTTTCCATTCTTTTCTTTAATGAGACAATTTGCTTGCTTGTAATTCCATGTTAGCCTTTTTGTGTTGTAATATTCTCATATTTCCTTTGGCTACAGCATCATCTACCTCTCTTATAAACTCCACAATATATTTCCTCTTGTCTCTTTTGATGTTTCTTCTTACTTCTTTGTTTGCTTCTATGTACACTTCTTGTGCCTTGGGTTTGGAACTTCTGGTTTTGTTTCTGTTTAAATCTGCTTAATCTGCTTGTTGTTTTTTATCTTTTGTCTTACAGATGGTTTCTGTTGCTGTTCATGCTTTTTGTTGTTGTTCTCTGTTCCCCAGTACGGTATGAAAATTGTGAAGAAATACCGAGGAAAAGCGTCAAATTTAGGCAACATAAAACCCTCTTCCTTTGTTCAAATATTCTCATCCAGTTGCAAAACCTACTTACTTACTTACTTACTTAGTCGTTCCCCTTCTACCGTGAGGTGTAGAGGTTTGGAAGAGAGAGCGCCAGACCATTCTATCAGCTGTCTTCTTCCTGGCCTGGTTCCATTCTAGTCCTCGGTCCTTCAAAGATTGTCTACTGTTGTCCTCCCAGCGGACTCTGGGTCGTCCTGGAGGTCTGGATCCCTGGCTCTTTGTTTCCCATGCTTGTCGTGGTAGCCGATCTTCTCCCATTCTGCAGACATGGCCAAACCATCTTAGTTGGAACTGTTCTATTTGGGTCTGCAGCGGATGGGATTTTAGGCCTTGACGGATCGTCTGGTTGCGGACCATGTCTCTTCTTGTTACTTCAACCACTTTCCTCAGATACCTCATTTCTGAGGTTTGGATCTGGCTTTTGTGGGTTGTAGTCACTGCCCACGACTCGCATCCATATGTCAAGACTGGGACATAGGTGGAGCGGTATACAGCCATCTTCGTTTTCTTACCAACCTCTTTCTTGCTGAGGAATCCACGATTTATGGCCTGAAAAAGTCTCCCAGCCGCTGCTTTTCGAGTAGCCAACTCTTCTTTGATGCCTCCCTTTCGGTCTATAATAGCTCCGAGATATTTAAAGTGGTCGACCTGCTCCAGAACCTGTTCTCCCAACTTAATCTGATGTTTTCTTTCTTCTCGTGATATCACCATGGATTTTGTTTTAGAGCTCCTTATGACCATCCCTCTCTTCTCCAGCTCCGCCTATGCCGGTCCCAAGCCCGGATGAAAAAGGAGGAGGGCGGCCTGCATGGAGGCCGTAAGGAGGCAGCCCCTCCACCATGCAAAGGCACAACAGGCCAATCACCTGTTTGCTTTAAATCATGATTACACGAACTACAAGAGAGAAAACCGGACTGATTCTAAAGGCGACGAACTGGAACGGACTACGGACTACGACTTATGGAACTTGGAACACAAGAAGTATAAATGGGAAGGAAGAGGAGCTGGTGGAAGAGATGAGGAAAGCAAAACTAGAAATCCTGCAAAACCTAAATAATCATAATCCTCGTCATTTTCCTTTTCGCTCCTTATGGAGCATGGAGCCACAAATGCTATTGGTCCCCTTGCGGGAAGCCTGCATCAAGCATTCAAGTGCTTCTGCGACTGTGGTTTCTGTGGCAATCTGTTTAACATGATGAGGTTGCCAGCCTCTTGCAGGATATCATGTTAGTCGCCCTGTCATGCCTGAGGATGCAGCAGTGCTATTTTTTCTTTCTCTCTTCAGAGAGAACCTCTGGGAACTACAATCCGACCACCCTTAGAAAACTGAAATCCACTGTAGCGAAATTTGGTTCCTCTTGCTTTGTTGTGGAAAAAAAAATGTGTAGCGCGACTCCCACACACACACACCAGCGCAAGGTCAGCGCGGCGGTCTTTCTTTGAAGTTTGTAGTAGACGGGAAATGTGAATTACGGTTAAAAGCCATACAGTATTACCGAAGAATGATGAAATAGCTAATAAGAATGAATGGCGGACTTTCAAAGTTTGCATTTACTGGACATTAAATTATTCACTACAGGAGAACGCCTGGTTGGAATAATATTAAATAAAAATAATTCAACAAAGGAGATAAACTAGGAATTATATCCAAAAGGATATTATTCAAATATAAATAGTTTTAAAGATAATTAATATTTTTCACCTTCATCACATCGGCTAAAAGTTAGCTAATAATCTTTAAAAATTTATTACACTAACAAGCCTCAACGTATTTGTATAAAACTTATATGTAATGAAAGCCTCATATGGGGAAAAGGAAATGATACATAGAAAGGACGGAAGAATATAAGTGTGTGGTGAACAGAAGAAAAAAACAAGTACAGGAAAAACACAGATTGCTTCAAATAGCCTCAAACCAGGAGATGAAATGAAAATCTTTTGGGACTTTTAGAGGTGCTTTCTCGTACGCGCGAGAGACTGAAATATAAGGACAGAGGGACGCGTTGAAAATCACACACACCAAATCCAGAAGCCAAAGTGAGAAACTGGAAGACAGTATCTGCAAGAAAAGTTATTTTTTCACGCTGCATGCAGGGCAGATTAACTTCAACCAAAATAATCTCACCGTGAGCTTATAGATCCTAAGAGGGTATGTAAGTTTATTAAAGATATATGTATGAATAATATCATTTTATTTCAGATTTTATTTCTGATTGATTGTATCAGATATAATAAAAAAGAGAATGACGCTAACCAGAGATAACCTTCACGGCATTGTCAGGAAGCATAACCATTAATTGGTTAGCCACATATATCATGGCTAGTTCTTGCCTGGAAGCTTACGACATACCAGCAAGTACATAAGTGACTTGACATCCATAAGTGGAAGGCAAAGGTTATATCATACCCATGTATCATAACCTATGATTTATTCATGTAATTTGTTAATTCTGCACAGTATACATTATCTTATCATGCTATCTCTGTAACATACTACCATGATTCATTCATTTATATACAAACACTGAAGACATGGTCGCATCATGAACAGTAGTTGGTGGTGAGATTGTTGGAACAACATGGCCACCTATTACTTCTTGTTCCAGGTTTTTATGATCAATGTTTATGATCATTCCTGATCGAGAAACTAAAGACTTGAAGAAGTTGATCCAGCTCACTGAAGCCTAGAGGTCAACCAAACTTCAACACCTTAGTCCCCCGTAGTTATAGGGCGGGCTGAAGGAAAGTCTTCCGTACTCCAGTGTGTCGGAGGAACCTCGAGCAGACGTGGCTAAAGTTGAGTTTCTTTGTATCCATCCAACAAATCCTGTGAGCAGTTTCTAAAACGACTGTCTAATGATGACAACTAGATGGCAAGAGATAATGTGACAATCCTTTTGTTGTAAATTCAGTGGAAGATAAATCCAAGACTTTTTTTCTATTAGTTATTTTAATTTGTAACTGTAAATAATCATACATTTTACCATCTTCCAACACCCATTTATCATTACAAGAATATATAGATGTACATAATAAATTGGATAATTGTACTCATTTGACTTGTTAAATTTTTAACTGTTAAATTTTGAGTTACCTTTTCAAATTTAATTATATTATCACATAGGGTTACGATAGCGAAAGTAGCAACTTATACTTCTGAAGCCTAAATCTATTGTCCAGCTCAGAGTATTCACAGCTGTAACTCACTTGTGATACCAGTGTACTTCTCGGGCACTGGAACTTCATACTTTCTGGAGAGAGATTCTACTTCTGATCTACCACTATTATCATAATAGGAAAATCTTTCGCTACATTGGGGGCTCTTTCGCGGGATATTATTTTTTTTATTCTGAGCCACTATCTATGTATTCTTCTATCTTGAGCCACAAATAGTTTGTAAAAATAAATTTTTTTTGAAAAAATTCTAAAACTTAGAAATTTTTTTCGTAATAGTAGTACCATTGAGTACGAAGGAAATAGGAAACGCTCACAAGGTTTTAAGGATTTGTCTTGTTCAAAGTAATTAATTGATTTTAATTAAGTTAGTTGGTTAGTGAAGATAAAATTATATACCCTCTGGTAAGTAAGCATCATGGCTGAATTGGTGAAGTTTAGAGCTGCGATTATGCAGGAAGGAAAAGACTTGGGTATGACAGGAGATGCTCTAATTCGACATATCACAACTGAAGTGGATAAATATTTAGATAGAGAGACTAAAAGAATGGAAGCTGAAGCTGAAAGAGAGACTAAAAGAATGGAAGTTGAGGCTGAAGCTAAGAAATTAGAGGCAGAAAGAGAAGCCAAAAGAATGGAAGCAGAGAGAGAAACCAAAAGGTTAGAAGCAGAAAGAGAAGCCAAAAGATTTGAAGTTGAGGCTGAAGCTGAAGAAAGAAGGTTACAAAGAGCTCATGAGTTAAGTTTAAAGGAACTTGAACTCCAGGGAGCAGCTAGCAATCATGGTGCTAGCTCACCTCACTCTGAGAGCTCCAACCACAGCACAGCAAATGGAGCCATGAGTTTCCACCTGGATCCATTTATTGAGAAGGAGGACGCCATTGAGTCATACCTGGATAGATATGAGAGACTGGCCTCTACCTATGGATTGGAAAAGGAAAAAATGGAGCCTTAAGCTATCTCAGGGGTTGAGGGAGTTTCATACGATGTTTATTTAAAACTCTCAAAAGAAGACCAGGAAGATTATGAAATCTTAAAACAAGCTTTACTGGTCAGGTACGAAAAGAATTCTGAATCTTATAGAAAGAGATTCCGAACTGCTAAGCTACTTCCAGGAGAAAACTATCACCAGTTTTCTGCCAGATTGGAAACTTATCTGACAAAATGGATTAGCTTAGGAAAATGTCAAGATATAAAAGAAATGGTCATGATGGAACAACTGAGAGAATCCATGCCTCAAGAAATGAGAAAATTTCTTATGGAGCAAGGAGCAGAGAGATTGGAAGATATTTTAACCATGGCTGAAAGATATCAAGCAGCTCAGTCAGAAGTGTCAGGAAATAAGAAGAAGCAGGGTGAGAACTTCAAACCTTCACAAAACTTTACCAACTATGAACACAGGGACAATTCCAACAAGAACAAACACAGAACTGATTATAAAGACAAAAACCCTCTAGGATAAGAAAATAGACCTTCAAGAAAGGAAGGAAAGTGGTGTAAATCTTGCCAAATGAGTAACCACAATACTGCAGAATGCAGACGGAAAAACCCTCCTTATCACGCTGCCTGTCTTACAACAGGGAACAAGGGAAGGAAGGAACTGGCAGTTAGTCAGAATGACCTCCATCATCCCCCTGTCTGTGAGGAAGTGACATGTAATGGCACAAAAATTCAGTGCTTATATGATTCCGGATTGGAATTCGACTCAGTCGTGAGTGCAACCCTAGTGCACCCTGATCAACTTACCACAGAAACAGTGGACATACAAGGGGCAATGCAGGGGACCGTCACCATGACACTTCCCATAGCAAGGATCAACGTGAGAACTCGCTATGTGGAAGGAGTGATAAGAGCAGCAGTGAGTGATGATCCTATATACCCGCTGGTAATAGGATGTAAATATGTCTTTTTGGGTGACCCAATAAAACCTGTTGTCATGGCAGCAAACCATACCAGGTCCAGCACCAAAAAGGAGGAGGGAAATCCAATAAACATTCATCCTATAAAGATGAAAAAGGCTCAAACAGCAGACAGCACATTGAAGCCTTGTTTTGGCAAATTGCCAAAGGCCCATAACCCTCCAGAGAAAGGAGACTTCTACATAGAAAATGGCCTACTCTACAGACAAGCTGGAAAAGGACCTAAAGGGCATGGACAGCTGGTAGTGCCAAAATTCTACAGGGAGGAAATTATGGAGCAAGAGCATGCTACATCAGGCAGTGGTCACAGAGGAAAAGGGGCCACTGGTCAAAAGATAGCATTGCGATATTACTGGCCAGGAATAATTGAAGACATAAGTTGGTATATAAAATCCTGTTCAGAATGTAACCAGGTAAACTCAATCAGAAGTGTAGACCAGTTACAGGACCTAGGGAAGCATTGTTGCGGACGTAGGCCCACTAAGAAAACTCACAAGAGAAAACAACAGGTAGATGCGGTGATAAGGAGAAAACAAAATCACAACAAGTCTACTGTTACACCAGTAACCATGGCAACTCTCCGTATTGTACAGAGAGGGGACGTAAGACATCCCACCCCGACTAGATATTTGTCGGAGCACCATGGCCTGGATCATCTGGAACCATTTGTTAGTCAGCAACCAGTATTAAAAAAGCTGCGGAAACAAACCAGAACCATAGGAGGTAGGAACCAGGGCTGTACCAGACAATTGATGGAGACAGGCCCCACTTCGGTATACTGCCCCTTACAATAGAAATAGGTGTGGGTCCGGCAACGTGGTTGTTTCGCCGTCCCCATACACGGTCCACTGGAAGCATTGTTGCGGACATGGACTGAACAATAGCAAGCATAAGCACTCAAGGATGAGATTGACTATCTCTTAAAAGAGAAAATTATTTCAAAGTCTGAATCTCCCTACAGCTCAAGTGTGGTGCTATTAAGGAAACCTAGTGGTGAACACAGGTTATGCATTGATTATAGGAAACTAAATGCTATCACTGAATCTCAGGTAGACCCATTACCTGACACCAATCAGTTGTTTGCTACATTGAGTAAGGCTCGGTATTTTTCAAAAGTAGATCTAAGCAAGGGATACTACCAAATACCAGTAAAACCAGAAGTTAGGAAACTGTTAGCCTTTAGTACACCGGATGGACATTACGAGTTCAATGTACTCCCATTTGGTTTAAAGAATGCTCCAAGTATCTTCACCAGAATGATGAGGAAATTGTTGGAACCATTACAAAATCCTCATATCACCAACTTCATGGATGATATTCTGATTGCTACCACTACGTTCGAGGAACACATAGTAGCACTCTCCATGTTGTTAGGTAGATTGAGAGAAACGGGATTGACAGCACGCCCAACTAAGTGTCATATTGGATGTGAGACATTGGAATTTTTAGGTCACACTATCTCTACAGGGCAAATGTCTCCGGACCCAAAGAATGTAGAGAAAATGAGAAAAGCACCAAGACCACAAACTAAGAAGGATGTAAGATCCTTTGTGTCACTGTGCGGGTTTTATCAGAAATATATACCCCATTTTAACTCATTGTGCGCGCCATTAACCGACTTAACCAAAAAAGGTCAGCCGGATAAAATACAATGGACTGCGGAGTGTGAACAGGCTTATACAGAGTTGAAAAATAAGCTGACAAATAAACCTATCCTTGCCCTTCCCGATCTCACACAAGAATTCGTACTAAGAACGGATGCTAGCAATGTAGGCATAGGAGCAACATTACTACAGCGGGCAGACACACCGCCACATATGCTATTACCAGTAGCTTTTGCCAGTAGAAAGTTAAATACAGCTGAAAGAAATTATTCTACCGTTGAACGTGAATGCCTCGCTTTGGTCTGGTCGATCAACAAATTCGCCCCTTTTCTTTACGGGAAACACTTCATTGTGGAAAGTGATCACCAGCCTTTGATGTTTTTAGCAGTGTCTAAAAAATTAAATTCACGACTTTTAAGGTGGAGTTTACTGTTATCTCCATATTCGTTCAATGTGAGATACATTCCAGGACGGGACAATCTTGGACCCGATTTTTTAAGTCGTCATCCTATCAAAGGAGATATAGAAAAACAGAAAAGTAAGGAGAAACTGCAGCATGAGTTACCAAAAAGTTAACTGTGCATGCACTGTTTTAAAGAAGAGGGCTCTGTAGCGAAATTTGGTTCCTCTTGCTTTGTTGTGGAAAAAAAAATGTGTAGCGCGACTCCCACACACACACACACCAGCGCAAGGTCAGCGCGGCGGTCTTTCTTTGAAGTTTGTAGTAGACGGGAAATGTGAATTACGGTTAAAAGCCATACAGTATTACCGAAGAATGATGAAATAGCTAATAAGAATGAATGGCGGACTTTCAAAGTTTGCATTTACTGGACATTAAATTATTCACTACAGGAGAACGCCTGGTTGGAATAATATTAAATAAAAATAATTCAACAAAGGAGATAGACTAGGAATTATATCCAAAAGGATATTATTCAAATATAAATAGTTTTAAAGATAATCAATATTTTTCACCTTCATCACATCGGCTAAAAGTTAGCTAATAATCTTTAAAAATTTATTACACTAACAAGCCTCAACGTATTTGTATAAAACGTATATGTAATGAAAGCCTCATATGGGGAAAAGGAAATGATACATAGAAAGGACGGAAGAATATAAGTGTGTGGTGAACAGAAGAAAAAAACAAGTACAGGAAAAACACAGATTGCTTCAAATAGCCTCAAACCAGGAGATGAAACGAAAATCTTTTGGGACTTTTAGAGGTGCTTTCTCGTACGCGCGAGAGACTGAAATATAAGGACAGAGGGACGCGTTGAAAATCACACACACCAAATCCAGAAGCCAAAGTGAGAAACTGGAAGACAGTATCTGCAAGAAAAGTTATTTTTTTCACGCTGCATGCAGGGCAGATTAACTTCAACCAAAATAATCTCACCGTGAGCTTATAGATCCTAAGAGGGTATGTAAGTTTATTAAAGATATATGTATGAATAATATCATTTTATTTCAGATTTTATTTCTGATTGATTGTATCAGATATAATAAAAAAGAGAATGACGCTAACCAGAGATAACCTTCACCGGCATTGTCAGGAAGCATAACCATTAATTGGTTAGCCACATATATCATGGCTAGTTCTTGCCTGGAAGCTTACGACATACCAGCAAGTACATAAGTGACTTGACATCCATAAGTGGAAGGCAAAGGTTATATCGTACCCATGTATCATAACCTATGATTTATTCATGTAATTTGTTAATTCTGCACAGTATACATTATCTTATCATGCTATCTCTGTAACATACTACCATGATTCATTCATTTATATACAAACACTGAAGACATGGTCGCATCATGAACAGTAGTTGGTGGTGAGATTGTTGGAACAACATGGCCACCTATTACTTCTTGTTCCATGTTTTTATGATCAATGTTTATGATCATTCCTGATCGAGAAACTAAAGACTTGAAGAAGTTGATCCAGCTCACTGAAGCCTAGAGGTCAACCAAACTTCAACACCTTAGTCCCACGTAGTTATAGGGCGGGCTGAAGGAAAGTCCTCCGTACTCCAGTGTGTCGGAGGAACCTCGAGCAGACGTGGCTAAAGTTCAGTTTCTTTGTATCCATCCAACAAATCCTGTGAGCAGTTTCTAAAACGACTGTCTAATGATGACAACTAGATGGCAAGAGATAATGTGACAATCCTTTTGTTGTAAATTCAGTGGAAGATAAATCCAAGACTTTTTCTATTATTTATTTTAATTTGTAACTGTAAATAATCATACATTTTACCATCTTCCAACACCCATTTATCATTACAAGAATATATAGATGTACATAATAAATTGGATAATTGTACTCATTTGACTTGTTACATTTTTAACTGTTAAATTTTGAGTTACCTTTTCAAATTTAATTATATTATCACTTAGGGTTACGATAGCGAAAGTAGCAACTTATACTTCTGAAGCCTAAATCTATTGTCCAGCTCAGAGTATTCACAGCTGTAACTCACTTGTGATACCAGTGTACTTCTCGGGCACTGGAACTTCATACTTTCTGGAGAGAGATTCTACTTCTGCTCTACCACTATTATCATAATAGGAAAACCTTTCGCTACATCCACCAACCACTGTTAAAATGTTTTCATCAACTCAAAGTAATTGGACGCTTTAGACTATCATTAGAAAATATAAAGCCATAAGAAACTGTTAGACAGTTCTCATCAACTCAAAGGAATTGGAAGCTTTAGACTATTATTAAAAATTATAAAGCCATAAGACACCGTTAGACAAATCTCATCAACTCCAACAACCGCAAGCAGTCAGAAAGCATAAACCCATAAGACACTGTTTGAATGTTCTCACCAGATCCAACAACGGCAAACAGTCAGAAAATATAAACCCATAAAACACTATTAGACAGTTCTCATTGACTCCATCAACCTACCCAAGAGACCACTAGTAAAAAACATAAAGCCAGCAGCCACAAGTTATAATGTTCTCGTCAACTCCATCAGTCTACATTCATCAGTCCGCCATGAGGGAACATCAACCCACCAGCCCCTGTTATAATGTTCTCGTCAACTCCATCAGTCTACATTCATCAGTCCGCCATCAGGGAATATCAACCCACGAGCCACTGTTATAATGTTCTCGTCAACTCCATTAGTCTACATTCATCAGTCCACAATCAGAGAACATAAATCCACTAACCACTGTTAGAATGTACTAATCAACACGAACAACCTGAACCAACACCATGAACCTCTACAAATCCAAATCCATAAACATTAGACTGAAAACTAGCCACTGCGGCCTTAAATACTATCTGTTCATTAAATTAAAAATCTGGCAGACAGACATGTTGGGAAGAGAAACAAAATAGTATAACAGGCATGTCAACACTTTCGTCTCCAAGGTAAGACCAAAATGACGGAGTGGCCTTTCCCAACCCATTTGAAGGAAAAACTGCATGACGACGAGAGAAGCCTGAGGTAGACCATCACATTTATAGCAAAAGTAGACGTGGTTACACGATCGAACAAATAAGAGAAATTCTTCAATCACAGAATATACCCACGACTTGGGTCAGGTCATCTGCTGCCACCAACCTGCGATGAATACTTCCACAAAACCCGGAAGACAACCAGCAAACATTCACTGCCTTCATTAAGACTAACTGTGAGCCCATAGCAGACAGACTGTAGCAGTGAGGTCTTAAACAACGCCAGAGTGTAGCGCACCATCGAACAATCTCTGCTAGCCAGGTGAGGCCATTGTTAAAACAAGAAATCGATAAAGGTCAATGGTGAACGAAACAATAGCTCTTTCGAGCCCTTTTCTCAATCCCTCTGTATCCCTATGGGCCTTGTTGTTGGGACAAATTAAGCTGTCGTTGCGACTTCTCACAGCAAAATATCAAACAACGGGTTGGCATTGAAATTATGCAAGTATTGCGCAGTCAAGCTTTGATAGTCGCAAAATGCACTAATGCATTTTTGTTGGCCAAAAGGCGTCGGTCGATACCTACCTAGATTTGCATTATTAGTCCTGCAGGCACAATCCACTTCACCAACAAAATGTTGTACATTTTACTTCTGTCCCCATAACTCGACTTCATAGCGTAAAACATTGCTAGCTTTTCTCAAGTTTTCTCTCAGTTTGTGTGAATCAGACCAGGTGTACAAAAAAAAAAAAAAACGCGCGCCCGCGCGCACACACACATACACACACACACACACACACTCACACACACACTACACAAGTAAATAGTAACCAAGAAGCCACATACTTTCATAAATGGGTGCTTGCGTAGAACAGAAGGATTGAAATTGTACGAAAAGGTCACACATGTGGGAACTGATGACAAGAACCAGACAAGTGCCAGTGGAACATGACATGAGAAGGAGACGATGGTGGTTGATAGGACAGGCACTGAGGAAATCTGATGAGAGCATTAGCATGCAGGTCTGGAATCTCCAGGGTAAGAGAGGCAGTCGTAGACCAAAACACATGGAGAAGAGAACTGGAGACAGAAGTAACAATGATTGGGAAGACTTGGAAAGACCTGCGCTAATAACACGTGACAGGAGGACTTAGCATACGTTTGTTGAAGGCATATACTCCTTGGGGAGCTGAGGGGTAATGAATGAATGGATGAAAAAGCAAATGGCTTTTAGTTGGTCTGTTCATAGATGTCAGTAGAGATGCGACAAAAACATCAAATGTAAGGCTCGCAGTCGTTATCAGTACATAATATTACATGTAGTAAAACATGTTCAAACGATTTACCTTGATAAAAGGGTCAACAGAGACCGACCGCCTTTGACATGTTATCCAAATCAGTGTTAGTGATTGTGACAAAATAACCTCGATCGTCATATTTTCCGGTGTCATCCTGTATTTCATTCTGTGCTCTTCCCTTTCTTTTCTCCCACCTCTGACAGTATTTGATATTTTCGATTCATTGTTTACACTTTCTTCATTCAATTCTTGTCATGTCGGGGCTTCATCGACCATCTTTACTGATTATCGTAATCACTGACTTTCGTTTGAACCCAAATTTACACCTGGATCTGTAGAATGAAATGTTGTTGACGAATGCGTAACACATTTCCGACTAGACAGGAATTGGAGAGCCCGATTAATGCGTAAACAACCTTGAGATGGTCACAGCCATTTGTATTTTCACTGATAATACTTTCTATATTTTACATTACAGTAGAACTCCATTTATCCGAACCCCATGGGACCGAGCATCGTTCGGATAATCAAATGTTCGGATAATTGGATTACATAATGTATCGAGTACATGTACACATATTTCTAAAAAATAATTAACCATCACAAGGAAAATACACTATAAAACATATTTACATACTTGTACTGTAATAATAATACCCACACTGTATTAGATCACTGTATCACCAAAATCTTTTATTACACTGCAGTGCATGTACTACTTGTATTAATTATTTTTGTTAAGAAAGAGAAATGTTTTCAAAATAACATTACAAACGATTCAAAACCAGGCGCAACTTACGTATATATGTACTTGCACAGATGTAGCCCACTATTTAAAATAATGAGGAATCCTCTTTTGCACCAAACTGGATAGTCTCCTTTTGGCTGCTAAGTCCCGCATTCTCTTCAACAGCAGAAGCTGTGTAGGACAGCTGTCATCTTCTTGCTCGTACCAAGCCATCGCTGTTTCTAGTGCTATAAAGGCCTCTTCAGGACTTGGTCGACGTTTTGGTTTTTCTTCATAATCTACAAGTACATCATGTACTTCTGAGGAGTCTTCATCATCGGTCACTACATGTATTTGGTTTTCTTCTTGCACAAAAGAGAAAATTTCTTCGTCATTCCAAAACTGAAAACCAGAATCATTATCATCTTCTAGCCACATGTGTGCATCATCTTTGTCACAGTCCGAAAATCCGGGCATTGCTTGAAACAGTTCCACAACTTCATTTATACAATCATCATTTGTGTCCACTGCAGTAGTTTCATTTCCTCCTTTTTTCCCAAGCAATCTACTCCAAGCCTTGTTGAGATTATCTTGTGACAGGGTGGTCCAAGCATCAGCTAACATATAGCAGCAGTCTTTGAGATTAATCTTTTTTGGAAAACGCCACCACACTTTCTTCATCTTCAGCCAACAATAAACGACGCAGGACTTCCTTCTTGTACATCTTTTTAAGCTTTGCTATAACACCCTGATCCATTGGTTGAATCAGTGTTGTTACATTGGGAGGCAGAAAAATTACTTTAAAATTTGCATCAACTGCATTCAATGTATCCGTCTCTGGATGAGATGGTGCATTGTCCAGTAGAAGAATTACTTTTTCCAGTTTTCTTTTCTTGTTCTCTCAACCTCTTCACATTTGGGATGAACTGATTTGTATACCAATCAAGAAATATTTCACTATTCATCCAAGCACTCTTCTGTGCTTTGTAACACAATGGGAGACATGTCACATTCTTTAAACAACGTGGTTTTTTGGCTTTGCCGATCATTAGCACCGGTAAACGATGACTTCCACTGGCATTCGCGGCTACCAAAATTGTTACTCTCTCTTTGCACTTTTTAAACCCAGGGGCAGCTGCTTCGCGCTGAGATGCAAGTGATTTTTGAGGCAATGATTTCCAGTATAAGCCAGACTCATCGGCATTATACACATCATCGAGTGAATAACCTTCTTCTTCCAAAAAAGCCAAGAATGTTTCTTTAAAATTTTTAGCGGCAGTTGCATCGCTAGATAAAGATTCCCCTTGAATCTCCAATTCTCGTATGCCATGACGAGATTTAAAGTTTCTTAACCATCCCTGGCTAGCCTTAAAGTCAGGAGGACCGTCAAGTTGATTGTTGAACTGAAGTGCCTTTTCACACAACAGAAAACCAGAGATAGGTTCCCCTTTGCTTCTTCTTTGCACAAACCATATATACAAAGCCTCTTCCAATTTCACATCTTTCGCATTTCTCATGGTTTTACGTTTCATCGACCCATTTTCACTATCAAATTTCGATGCAAAACTCATAATTTTATCCTTGTTACTTTTGATGTCAGAGACGGTAGCTTTCCCAACATTGAAAATCCTCGCAAGTGAAGACACAGTTTCACCTTGTCCTAGTCTCTTGATAATTTCTGTTTTCGTTTCAATTGACAAAACATTGCGGTTCCTTATATATGCTTTAGGCCTACTGGAAGATGCCATATCGCACAGAGAAATACTTGTACACCAAAATTATTCTGCTGTAGTAGCAGACACAATTATTTTAAGTTGAACTGTCTGTTTAGCCAGTGTTCTACCTAGAACGCACACGTACACTGGATTGGTAAACCAGATATTAACTGACTTTATGATCTAACTGACTTCCTGTACGTAAGCGACCGACCATTAGCCATCCCATTCTCTACAAATTGTTCGCACACATTTGAAGTTTGCCGCATCAAAAGATTCAGAATTTTAGTCTAACGTGACTGTGGCATCTGAATTTTTTTTTTTCTGGAAAAAGTGTTCGGATAATTGGATGTTCGGATAATTGGGGTTCGGATAAATGGAGTTCTACTGTATTAACATATGAAAATTGTTAGCGAATGTCCAAGTTCACACGAGGCTGGCAACCTCAGCATATAGAATGGTGGTTTCATGAATCACCACTGCAAGTCCTGGTGACTGCTTCATGCAGGTGTCTCAAAGAAAATCAAAAGCAGAGGTAGTCCCAAGTGTCCTATGGAGCAGTGAATGAATGATGACAGAAGTGATGTATATTCTTATTTTATTAACCTTTTCAACTATTGTAAATGTGTATGTAAACATGTTTTATATAAATGCAATGGATGTTTTCTGCTTACAGGGATTAACATTAAAGCACAGACAGGGTAAAGTTCTGAGGCAGATGGGATGGTGTAATGAAACGGAGGGAAGAACACCTAATTTTCCTGTCAGGAAATCCAATCCTCAGGAGGGCATTTGTTTCTCTCTTATTTCATGATACTAGTCGGTGGTAACAATTGGTGGTACTAGTCTGTGGAACAAGTGTGTAGTATAAGTGGCCTTCAGTCAAAGCCGAACACTAACATCACACGGGTCTTAGCAAACGCTGGACCATCTTCGCAATTACCCCACGATACTACGAGGGACGTGTTGCGGCCACAATACTTGACCAGTGATGAGAGTGAACCACTCCACAACCTGCACAGAACAAGCATCGGCTGAAGCAGAAGCCAAACGACATCCTACTGACAGCTAAGTACCCATTAGAGCTGTTAAGTGAACTCTTTTCTTTAAGAACAATTTTAAACACCATATCCAGATGTTTATTTTAGATTGAAGACCCTCAGTAGATGCTCTGAAGTTTGGCGACTGTTGAACCATCACTGCAGAGCAAGGGGAGTAAATCCCGTGACAGTGATTCAAGACATTTAATTTACAACAGCTTCAACATGTGTCCACTATTCATGATTATATATTATAAGTTTCATGTACGCTTTATCAGCAAAATATTCCTAACAAGAAGTTTATTTCGTTCTATTCCATCAATATATTTTGTCCTCATAGAATGTATTATTTCCTTCCAATATAACGCGATTCAATACTTCATACAGCTATAGATTTCTAATCCATAAACTCAAACCAACTGTGTATAAAAGAGCCACTTGGAACACATTCTTTTCAGACACACATTGGACGATAATGAACCGCGTCTTTAATCAAAACATTAGTCTGTCATTACATAACAACACGAACTCACGCGTACAGATGCAGTTCCGCGCAACAAATACTTTCTACTAAGATTTCCTTTTTGATGCGCAAAATGCACCGCAATAAAAGGTTAGGTTTACATCCCAACTAACATAATTACCGATGTATGTTACGTCGGTCGGTCTCACTCAAAATAGTAACTCGTGCCAGAAAAAAAGTGCGCAACGCACGGTGTGCAACTTGCGCGGCGTGGGTGTTATATAAAACAAATACTTTAGTTTTATTTTGTTAATTCTTTCACGAAATTAGTAGCGCTCGACAAAGAAAAAGTTCGTAAAAATTGGTGTGCATGAGCCCTCACCCGATTTACAAATCATGAAAACTTGAAAGTTTTTGTTAAAAGCACTTATTATCAGGGAACACTTTTTGAAAACAATCCACGCACTTTCACGCGAAATGTTGTCATCAAAGAACTTGTAAATTGAATCTAAAATAACATAATTCTCGCCGTGTGTACGTTGTTCACAGCTGAGGAATGCAACCCTGTTGAAAAATTGTATTGTTTCCATTATATATACTCTCCCGAAAATAGTTACAACAAAGAAAAGCGTTCAAATGACGGTGTTCATGAACAGTTTGATTACACTGTATAATGCAAAGAAACCAAAAACACTCTAAGAATGTACTTCTATCTGCTCGTCCGGGAACAGAAACAGCACACTATAATTAAAAACCCGTCCAATTTGACGGGTTATTGCTTGTCTAAGCATAATTACCTTTGTGCCATATCGGCATACATGGCTGCGTGTTCACGATTTATAAATAGTCTATAAAGTACAGAATAATGGTGTTTGGTTTTTGCATTTCAGTTTTAATGACCATCTTCATTGCACAAGGACAACCCCACCAGTGCTCCTATTGCCTCCCTTATGGCTAATATAATGTAACAATGCTATATAACCATTAAGATACCGAACCTTTCTTCTTCTTTGTTCGTCCTGAAAAGGACGTTGGTTGCGTTGTGTCCATTTACAGCGAGGCCGACACATTCGACTTCAGCACGGCATTTCTGGGACCGGATTAGCCTTCCCTCTTCGATCCCTACTCACTCAGCCAGACTGCAGTGATGCATCCTGTTTCCAGGACCACCACTTGGAGGTGGAGTACCTTCCATACTCTGTTCTCTCCTTATGAAGTAGGGGACCATCCGTGCAACTGGCCTCCTTGCAGATAATGTGCAATGAAGTATTGATATACTCCTGCAGCGGGGGTTTGAGTAGCTACTTGTTTTACATGATTAGTGTGGAAGCAACATGCTCAACACCATAATAATATCGCTTTTTACGTCATGCCTGAAGGAGTAAACGTTCTATTCTTTCTTTGACTATTTAGAGAACCCAGGTAACTATGCGGGGCTGTTGTACTATAAATGTCATTAACATTTGTTAACATTGGTATCTGTACTGGGTAACATTGGTATCTGTACTGGTTGGTGTTTAAATTTATATGTCTCATTTTAGAACAACTCTAATACAGCTTTTTAAAAAAGTTGAGATGAAAAGCAGCACACGTGTTCTGAAAGCGTACAAAATAGTGCGGATTTTTGGAAGTTCTTCTAAAACAGATGCTACACGCAAGAAGCAACGGGAAGTTTCAGTCTCCTATAAGCTGAAGAAGCCACTAATCTTCGTTAATCCAATACCATAATTCCCGCCGTAGGTACGTCGGTCGGTCGGTCACATCATGCACACAGTCATTTGTGCACTTTTCTATTTTCGAGAGAGTAAATTAACTTTCAATCACAACTAAGGGGTGCAACTGTGGTTGAAAGTTAGTCAATAATTGTATTGTTGTGCTGACGAATACAGCAATCTGCAAAGCGCTCTCCACACCGTCACCAAATCCGCATACGTCCATCAGCAAAGGATATGTTGAATCTGCTCTCGTCTGTGAACAGGACAGCATTCCACTGCAGTCTAGTCCATTTGACATGTTGCTCTGCCAATTGCAGGCGCTGTTGACGATGTCTGTGAGTCAAGTTTGGCCCAACATAGGGTCGTTTTGCAGTAAGGCCGGTATCTTTGAGTCGTCGTATGACTGTCATTCGAGAGATTACCCACGTCTACCCACTATTGTTCTTGCTGTTTGACTTGCCGAGAGAGAACGATTCCTTAGGTGACTCAGCACAATATGACGATCTTGCGCAGGGGTAGTAACTCGTGGTTGGCTACTCCGAAGTTTATCCCGGGCACTGCCAGTGGTTCCGTAACGTTCATTGAGATGTACAATAGTGATGTTGTGGCATATCATTATTCTGGCAATGGCCCGCGAGTTCATTCCGATCTCCATCATACCAATGGCTCGTTGGCGGTCGTTTTCAGATAGTCGTGGCATTTCAAGCACATGTACTGGGTGTTATGTCTCAACGGCCTTTTTATACCGAGTATACTGCCACAACGCGTACACATTTTCAGGGTCATAGCTGTTGGGAATCGTGTAACTTTCACTGTTTTCATGTAGTCTGTACACAAACCCGTGGGTTGAATCATGCACTTTCCATTCCAGCAGCCATTCGCTCTCTACCTCATGACAAACACGGGGAAAATCCATTCCTACACTTTTTTTTCCAGCTTCTCGACATCAGTATATATAATAGTGGTGCGTTTTTAATGTGCTTCAGCGTATATATGCAAGACGATTTGGAGGTGGCAGTATTTACATTTGGGGAGGATTCAGTTTTCACCATCGCTTGCATCTTCACGTCTTCCGTGGAAATGTTAATGCTGTGACATATCGAGATGAGGTTCTGGATGCATTGGTTGCTCCTGCGTTCACAAATTATCCAGACTTGTAGCTTCTCCAGTAGGATAACGCACGTGCGCACACCGCATGCATTACGCAGCAATATCTACAGCAGCAGAACATTGTGACGATTGATTGGCCTGCCCTATCACCAGACATGTCCCATATAGAACATCCGTGGGACGAGCTTGGACGCAGAGTCTACAGGCAAGGTTCTCCAGCTAATCTGCAACAGCTCAAAGCTGCTCTTACACGTGAATGGGACTTGATTCCCCGGAATTTCCTTCAGAGACTTGTGCGTTCCATGCGGAGCCACTGCCAAGCTTGTTTGCAAGCACACGGTGGACATACCAGATACTGAGGATAGTGTGAATGAATTTTTTTATTGGTTGCATTTTTGGTTTTCTCCCTTGCCTGCACAGAATGCAATGAATTTTATAACAATCAAATGTACAAATTAATGACCAGCATGGATTCATAGGAAAATGAATAAAGATTCCAAATATGTAAACTTGTAAACACTTATATTTACATTTCACACTCTGTTCCTGGATTATACAGGTGGTGCGTTTTTAATGTGCTTCAGTATATATATATATATATATATATATATATATATATATATATATATATATATATATATATATATATATATATATATATATATATATATATATATATATATATATATATATATATATATATATATATATATATATATATATATAATTATTTTTTTTTTTATTTTTTTTTTCTAACCAGCGGCACTCGAGCTGTCCAGCCCTTTTGGCCCAATGACATGTCATTGCGAGGCTGGGGGGTGGGGGGGGGGGGCAGTGGACTTTCCTTCCAACCCGGTCAGGAGCTTCGCTCCTTCCCATCCACACGGGATTTATGTGCAGGAGCCGTTCAGGTTACTCAGTCAAATTCCCGGTCGTAAACATTCCTTCAAACGCTGACGCCCGGGCTTGAATCTTTAAAACCTGGTCGCCAGTACAACGTTGTAGCCATTACACCAGCGCGGCTCCCATATATATATATATAAAGTCTAGATTTACTTTCTTGACAAAGCAATAAGAGGCCATCCCGCCTGGTGGTGCCTTGCACAAACTGTCTCTACCATGCTCGGTCGGTAGCCATCCTTCGTGTGGTGCCTCAGCTCTGGCTCACGCTTTTCATCTCTGTCCCCACAATTACCGGTAGCTTTGCTCAGCATGGCTTGCGCTTTCTTTCTGGAGTCCAGAGCATACCATCTGAAACCTAAAATGATGGTGTCATGGTGTCACGGAGTGTTTTGAGGGTGTTTTGCATGTATGAATGTTCCCATGCTCCAGCTGGAGTTTAGTCATTGGAGTTGTTGTGAGTTGGGTATGTTTAAGTTGTAATATGTTAGTTACAAGCGATGTTGTGAGCAATTTTTTAAAATTATTTTTTAAATAAAGTTTTGCCTCGTTTTGGCGAGGCGCGTCCCGTTCAACCTAGTCGGTTATATTAGGGCGCATGTCCAAACATAAAAGACCCTTAGGTCTGGGGTTATCAATTTGTGAGCATAGATTAAGACAAAGGTAAAGGAACCCGTTACACGCCCATTGAAGAATATTGGGAATATGGTGTTAATCCCATATTATCTTGACCGTCGGCACACTAGGGGTGATGTGGTCGGCATCACGCCGGCAGCCTTAACCTTCCCAGAGTTGCTCTGGTACCCATTTGGGGATGGGTCTACCCAGAAGCCGTTTGTGGCCTAAAAAAATTCCCACAGATTAAGACAGGCTGTTAGTTATACCATATCAGTAAGGAATCAGCAATTGGTACAGACAGATACCTTCACATACCTAGGAAGCATAGTAACACCAGACGGTGGGGCAGGCAAAGACATCAACATCAGAATGAATAAGGCAAGAACAGCCTTCTTTAGCCTAAATAACATCTGGAAGTCCTCCCAATACAGCACAAGCACAAAATTAAGATTATACCAGAGTTGCGTGCTTTCTGTGCTTCTCTATGGTGCGGAATGCTGGAGAGTCACAGAGAAGGAAATGTCAAAATTGTCCTCTTTTCACACAACATGCCTAAGAAAAATTCACCGCATCTTTTGGCCGAATACCATCACCAACCAAGATCTGCTTACTCGTAGCAAGCAAGAGGACATGCACACCATCATAGCTGGCAGACGCTGGAGCTGGGTTGGTCATGTCCTCAGAAGAGACCCCGATGCCATCACAAGAACAGCTATGCTTTGGACCCCTGAAGGAAAGCGAAAGAGAGGCCGACCAAAAACAACTTGGCGGAGGACTGTGGAGGCTGAGATGCAAAGAATGAACCAGAGTTGGGGCTCTGTACGAAGGATGGCCACCGACCGTGCAAAGTGGAATCAATTTGTTGTTGCCCTACAAGATGCCACTAGGCGTGATGGCCACTGACTGCTTTGACGGTCGGTGGTTAAGGATCGAAGAAGAAGAAGTTAGTTATAGTTATGCGTGAATGAAGCTCAGTGGAGTGTGGAAGGTTTTCACGTGTTTGTTGAATACGAATGAAAGGGGTCAGTCAGAGAGAGATATGTGTTGAGTGAGTATACTTCTTCTTCTTCTTCTTCCGATCGCATCTTTGATGTTTACACCGTCAGACGAGTTCTCATGATGAATTCGACTGTTTTTTGAAGTTCCTCTTTAGCTCCATATAGCTTTGAGTTTAGTGTTGAGTCATTGGGCCAGTATATCTTTCTTAACTGGTCATACAGAGGACAATCCTGTAGAACATGCTCAGCAGTTTGTTCGTTTAATCCACATGTGCACAGTGATGAAGCAGACAATCGTAGCTTGTGCATGTGTTTATTCAGTTTGTTATGCCCTGTCCTGAGGCGAAAAATAGTTATCTGTCCCTGCCGGTCGAGAGTGTGATAGTCGTCTTTGGGTTGGTTCTGTTCTCTTCTGATAGTCTGGATAGCTCTCTTTTTCTCAAAGTATGTGACTTCATTATCTTCTTGTTCACATTCTCCTCCCTTTTTTGCAAGTTTATCTGCCTTTTCATTTCCGGGTACACCACAATGAGATGGTACCCACTGAAGTATGGTTCTCTTTTTGGCAGCTACCTTGTTTAGTTTATTTCTCAGATGCGGGAGTTTACCACCCTTGAGAGCTTGCAGGACAGACAGTGCATCTGTGAGGATGACTACCTGGTGGCAGTCAGAGTTGGTGTTATATAACGCCGTCTGCTAAAGGTTATCAGACGTGCAATTGTAAAAGGTTAAGGCATTTAATATATTGCGATAGAGGTTTCAATTTTGAACGCTCCATGCACGATCGATCATGACGTGTATAGCGTTGTTTAGGACACAGTCGGTAACTAAGAAACGTGACCCTTTGTTACTTGACCGCCAAGCTGAATAGCTGCGTTGTTCTAACCTTCCAATGCAATGGCATGATATAGCCATTTATATGTGTATTTTTTGATGGACCAGGGTCAGTCCTAGAAACTCTTTATGAGAGGAAAATTATGGAGGTTAGTATTTTAACTAGAATTCTCAGAAGGAGAAGAATAATCGTCAAATTCGTATGAAGATATTCAGACTCGCAGTCTCACTGTCGGCAGGTAGCCATGTCTAGCTGCGCGTGCATATAGCTGTGATGTTCTGACGACAATTACTGCTCTGTATCCTTAAACGGACATTGACACGTAAAACAGCAGTCTACGCCATTGATTAATTTATGCATGACTCATGTTCTGTCCCTATTTGAAATGTGTACATGTGAATTAAATGTACGGACTCAATGAAATGACTTATCAAATCAATCGTATTCCAAAGTTCAAGTATTGTTTGGAATCTTCCACCCCCGCATTCGCTTAATCTTCCATCAAGGGCACGATGCACTAAAACTAACATATCAAGGAAGAAAACAATGGCCAGAATTTTATAATTGTTTTATTCATAACACATGGAACATTGTTCAGAGCAATCACACACCACGCAACAGTGGTGTCCGGTGTCTGGGGACGACAAAAAAAAAATTTCTTCATGACTTTCGAATGAAATGTTTACGATCAAGTTTCGATCACATGACCAGTACGAGGCTGACGTGACGCAGTACTCATTATAATACCTAACAACGTGACGTCACTGAAAATCGTGTAGGTGATCGGTCGAAGAAACCAGCCGTTTCTAAGTCTAACCAAAGGAAACATGAGCCATTTGAAGCCAACACATGATATGGACTATAGGAGCAGACAGTCAGGGGCTTTAGCCTAGCTGTTGACGACCGCTAGCACTGATCGAAGCAACGGTAAAGATAAATCTAGGTGTTTAACTGTTGGTATTGCAAACAGTGCTAACTAAGTCCATTGTCCTCTGCCTACATCGGCATGTTTTTTTATCTATGTTTAATGTAATTTTTGTTGTCTTAATGTGTTGTTAATTCGTGGGAGGTAGGGAGGATGAACTGAAATTAAATTCTGTGGCTCTCACGATGCCTGAATTAATTTCGGTCGTTTCTTAGGGCAGTTAAACGATCGCACCTTTGGAAACCCCATTGAGGTTTGACATTGGACTTGTTGTCCAAATCTGCTATCGTTTGACGATTTGCGTTAGCTGTACTGTCCCGTAGATAATTGGTGTATTTTATTCGTACTCAGTTAATAATTTTATTCAGTTCTGTACCATGTTCGTTACTATTCGTCCAGTCTCCTCTGACTATCATTTATTTTATGATTGTTAAATTTTCGTCCGTTATGAGTCCTGTGACGTCATCATTTTTCGCAGTCATTTTTTTTTTTTTGTGTGTACCTTGAATATTCAGTTGACCTCCGGTCAAACCTTGACCCTTCATTTGGTCTGTGACATTTCCGCTTATTTTATTTAGTTCATAAATTCATTTTTAATTGTGAAAATGTCTTGTTTGCGTCTTGACATTGTTTGTACCCTTTAGTTGCATCATTGTTTTGTTTGTCCTCATGATATATATTAATATTACATTAATAATATGCTATTATATGCAATAATACACTTGTAATTTAATTTAATTAATTTTTTCTGATAATTAAGGTTAATATGGGACATTGCATAATTATGCAGTGATAGTCCAAGAAAGTAGCACTACAATTTATCATAGATGCCTAGGGCATAATAATATAATATATATATTGACAAATAAAATAATCTTATAGCTACCTTTGAGGTAATAGACCCATTGTATATTATTTAATATACTTTTCTGGTACTAAGAGAGTGACTTAGTACATTGAACAATATAATTACTAGGAATTATACCCAACATTATTGGATATTGAGATTAATTGTGTGATATAATTACATTATATTTAACAGATATCATAACTATTTATGATATAGTATTATTTAGATACAATATTGTTACAAAATATTGTCTATTAGTTGAACTTAGACATTAAGTTCAGTACTATTGTGATTATTATATTGAATATTTCTAAGTTGAGTAAGTATAATAATTACTCTGAAGCTACTATTGACTATTTTAATCAGTAATTATCAATAATTACTTACAGATAAAAGTCAAAATGCTTACTATAGACCATTTCGTTAAAATTGGTCGTGATTATGGTTATAAATCTCAAGAACTTCGTCAGTTTGCTGAGTCAGAACTGGAAAAATATGAAAGAAAAGAAGAAGAGAAAAAGGCTGCATTAAAGAAAAAGGAAGAGGAACAAAAGGCAGCATTAAAGAAAGAGGAAGCAGAACTTGAGATGAAGCAAATTGCCAAGGAAAATAGGTTGAGAGAGATTGCTCAACGTGAAAGAGAAGAGCAAAGAGCAATCGCCAGGCAGGAAGAAGAGAATAAATTGAAACGAGAGGAAATTATTTTACAACAAGAAATGGAATTGGCGCGTATTAAATTGGAGACAGCAAGATTACAAGCACAAAATGCTGATGCAAACCAGAATAATAACGCACAAAATGGATCATCATCCAGCCAACCTAAACATTTCTACAACTTTAAATTACCCATTTTCAACTTGAACGTCGACGACCTTTCATCGTTCCTGGCACGTTTTGAACAGACTTGCAAATCTAACCATTTGCCTGAGAGTCATGGGTACTCAAATTAAATGAATTCTTGGTTGGAGAACCACTGACAGCTTCTCAAAATGCTGACCCATCAATAGCAAATAACTACGGTGCTATTAAGTCCTTGCTTTTACGAAGGTTTCACCTGGACGAGGAACACTGTAGGTTAAAATTTAAGGGAATTGTACCTGAATCTCCAAAGGATTTTGCAGGATTCATTGCGAACATACGCAATACATTTAATAGATGGGTTGAACTGGCAGAAGTCAACAAATCATACGACAAATTAGTTGATTTACTACTGCGGGATAAGGTATTATCTTCAGTTAGCCAGCCATTTTTTGCATATTTGCAGGAGCGTAAACCAGGTACCATGGACGAGTTAGAAAAAATTTCTTTAAACTACTGTTCGGCACACCCGAATGCAACCATTTCTAACTCCTCATTAAGAGAACCTCTACCTGTGGCGTCTAATATGGCCTACAATCACAATAACAAACAAAGACATCACAGTGTAGACAGAAGCAGGTTCCAAAGAAATCACAATGTTAACTTTCAGAAGGGACATAATAATGATTTCAACAATAAAAATGAGTTCAACAGAGGTAGATCACGAGATAGAAATTATTCACCTCAAACAAACTACCACAATGGTCAACATAACACTCATTATAATCGATCACATACTCCCAATAATAATAATAACTGGAATGGTAATAATCATGGCTCGAGACATCGAGATAATAGTTACTATAGAGGACGACGAGATAATTCTAACAATTATACTCGGAATCGATCTCATTCTCGGGGATCATCTCATTACAACCATAATACAGGGGCGGCAGTTACAAATAATACTACCCCTATAGCTCAGGTCCCACTTGACACTAATACAACACAGTCTTCTGCTGCATGTTTTGCTATTAATTATAATGTGGCAAATAGTTGCCAACAATGCAATCTTATTTTTCAGAAGGCAAAAGAAACAGTGCTTAACTGCGGACATATTATACCACAGGTAGGTCTTGCAGTCAACGATGGAACAGGCCTACTAATTTTTAACAGAGGATTAGTTAATGGATCCGTCGTCTCAGTGTTGAGGGATTCAGGATCCACAACGATTGGTGTACGACAGTCGCTGGTACATCCTAGCTGTGCAACGGGGGAATATGTCCGTTGCATGACTTTTGGTGGAACAATAGAGTTTTACCCCACAGCTATTATTCATGTTAACACACCTTTCTTCACAGGAAACGTAAAAGTATGTATGCTAAAGAAGCCTATAGCTGATCTGATGGTTGGTCGTATACACGGCAGTAAAGATTGTACTCCAGATGAGATTATAGAATGGGAGAAACGTAACCTATGCACTGGAAACGCCGTGACGACTAGAGCACAGACTCAACTCATGGAGAAGGTTGATGATGATAAAATGGATGCAGATAACCAAGAGGAATTTGTAGTCAATTCACCTATTGACAGGGAAACATTTGCAACCAAACAAAAAGAGGATAAATCTTTAAAAAAAATTTTTTAAGTTGGTTGATAAAATTGACAATCTATCCTCAGGTAATAATAACAAACATTGTTTTGTTATTAAAAATGACATATTGATTAGATGTTTTCATGACAAATCACAAATGAAACAACAAGTTATGGTCCCATATACTTTTAGACGGTACATTCTTCAACATGCACATGACTCACATTGTGCTGGACATATGGGATATACTCGAACACGATCTCGAGTACTGTCTTCATTCTTTTGGCCAGGAGTGTCAAGAGATATTTCGCAGTATGTACGTTCCTGTACTACATGCCAAGAAGTGAAAGCACGTGGAGCTTTTCACACGGCGCCTATTCAGGCTTGCGATATCTCAGTAAGACCTTTTGACAAGATGGCCATAGATATCATTGGTCCATTGCTACCATCGGCCAGAGGACATAGATTCGTCCTTACGTGCATTGATTTGTGCACACGATGGCCAGAAGCTATCCCATTAAAGACCACCACTACCACAGATGTAGCTGATGCACTACATCTCATCTTTTCTAGAATAGGGTTTCCTAGAAAACTTTTATCAGACCATGGGTCACAGTTTATATCTGACACCATGAAGGAAGTCATGAAAACTTGGGACATTGATAGGAATTTAAGTAGTATTTATCATCCGATGAGTAATGGTGCGGTTGAAAGACTTAACCGTACACTTAAACAACTACTACATAAGGTTACTGCTAAGCACCCTCATGACTGGGACAGAGCACTCCCAGCTGTTCTATTTGCTTATCGGGAGGTACCGCATGAACAAACTGGCTTCTCTCCCTTTGAATTAGTTTTTGGTGCTCCCCCAAGAGGTCCTATGGGACTAATAAAAGACTTATTAATTGACGAGGAGATGACTCAGGACACTCAGTCATCTTACGAGTACGTGATTAATCTTCGGAAGAACATTATTGAGTCTTGCCAGTTGGCAACAGCTTCTTCTGAGGCTGCAAAAGCTAAGGCTCGATCTCTACAAAATAGGTCTCGACGATTACGCCAATTATTCCCAGGCGACGAGGCTTATGTGTTACTTCCTCACAATAACAATAAATTATTGATATCTTGGAATGGTCCTTACAAAGTCATTGATAAAATTTCCGACGTTGATTACGTCTTAGATATCAAGGGACACAAAAAGATATTTCATATTAACATGCTCAAGCAATTTCATACACGTCCTGAACACTTACAGTCAATTTTTCATGAACTAGATGACAACACAGTATCCACTTGTCATTATACTAACTTATCTGTCATCCAGGAAGAAGAATCTTCTTTTCCTGAGGTACAGTTACCGTTACCTGTACCAGTAGTTCAACCTACTGAATCTTGGCGGGATGTAACCATCTCTTCAACGGTTACACCGCAACAGCGTCTACAGATTGCTAATCTATTACAATCTTATCCAGATGTATTGACCGACGTCCCGGGTCGCACATCGGCTATCAGTCATGACATTACTCTCAATGATGATACACCTATTCGTGTACATCCCTATTCTGTTCCTTTACATTTCCTTGCTAAAACTACTAAGGAACTTGAACAGATGTTGTCTCTGGGAATCATTGAGACTAGTAATTCGCCATTCTCTTCTCCATTAGTGATTGTCCGGAAGAAGGACAATAACATCAGACTATGTGTTGATTATAGAAAATTAAATGCTAAGACTATAGTTGACAGCGAACCACACCCACTTATCGACGACTTACTGCCACGTCTATCCAACGCAACTATATTTAGTAAGATAGACTTAACTAAAGGTTATTGGCAGATACCACTGACCGAAAAGGCTAAGTACTACACCGCATTTTCCACTCCACAAGGTCTATACCAGTGGAATGTGATGCCTTTTGGGCTTGTTAATGCGCCAGCTACCTTCATTCGCCTGATGCGACAAATTTTATCAGGTAGACCAGACGTTATTACATATATTGACGACATATGCTTGTTTAGTTCGTCGTTTGAGGAACATGTTTCGGGACTTAGATATGTTTTTGACACTCTAAGGAATTATCATCTAACTGCTAAACCTACAAAGGTGCAAATCGCGTGTAATGAGATAACCTTTTTGGGACATATCATTGGATCGGGATATATCCGAACGTTACCTAGTACAGTCTCCAAAATTCTAAACATAGCAGTTCCTCAGACGAAGAAACAGGTCAGGAGTTTGTTAGGACTTGTTCAATATTACAGTAGATTCATACCAAACTTGTCATCCATCACGGCTGTATTGTCTTCCTTGTTAAAAAAAGATATGCCGGTGAAGGTGACATGGACTGGTACATGCAATGAAACTTTCAACAAAATTATAAATTTGTTCTCGCATGAACCAATTTTAAGACTTCCCGATGCTTCCAAAAGATTTTTCTTACGAACAGATGCTAGTAACTACGGCATTGGTGCATGCCTGCTCCAGAACCATGACGGCATTCTACATCCTACCTTGTATATCTCAAGAAAGCTGAAGCCGGCAGAAACAAAGTATTCAACAGTCGACAAGGAACTTTTGTCTGTGATCTGGGCAATAACGAAGCTTGAAAAATTCTTACTCGGTGCTCCCTTTACCATACAGACGGACCAACGTGCTGTAGCATCCTTGCGTCGATCAAATCATACAAGCCAGAAACTTGCCAGATATTCAATCATCCTACAGCCATTCGAGTTCTCCATTGAACATATTCCTGGCACTGAAAATTGTGTGGCAGATGCATTGTCACGTAATCCTATTGACGACGAATAATCAACATTGACACTCTTAAACTACATCAATCAGAACTACATTGGATTGAACGAAGTATCAACTATAAGGGAACTAACCTTGCCTTCAATTTAAACTTTATATATACTATATGCATCACAGAATTGAACTACAAGACAATCAAGGTATATATACTTACATTCGAACTTCGTCTAATGTCCATACACGATATACGAATATCATTGAACAATCATGGAATAATATCTCACGACAAGTCGAACTTATTATCCTATGGACTCTTAATTCTTGGATGCAGTGATAAATGACATTTCTTTCCAACGTAAACGTTTGAACATTTTTGCCTAAAAGAATTCATCAGGATCAAGACTACGGATGGATCATCATATCCTATACTAATTAATTAGTTAACTTAACTTCTTAATTGAATTATTATCAATAAAATGAAAGGTGAGAAAAAAATTAAATGAAAAAAAAAGAGAACGAAATACTAAAAAGAAGAAATTATGAAAAGAGAAAATAAATCTCACACAAGTATTAGATTAATAATTTTTTTTTTTTAATGTACCTATACATTATTTAGTTAGTTAAATTAGATAGTTATTATTCACTAACACTTAACACACACAATTAAGTTAAAACTTATATTCGAATTTCTTTCTATTTCTTCTCACTTATTTTGTCTTTTTCTTCTCTCATAACATCGCGTTACATTAGAACCTTAATAATTTAACTCTTAGTTTAATTAATTAATTTAATTTTAATTAGTCAAATTAATTCTTATATGACATACTAATACGACGGACCTTACGTTAATTAACATTGGACATTTTATTTAGTTGATATAATAATATGTATAATATTGATATACAATGTGCTTAATGTTAGATAACTATAACAAATAGTTAGTTGACATGACCGCGACACGGTTCTACTCAGAACATCGTCGGCCATATGTCACAATTGTGTTAAATTTTTTTTTTTTAAAATTGTTAAGTCGGATAGATATTGAAAAAAAAATCTATCGATTTTTTTTTCCCCGGTGTACAGGGAATTGTTACGGTATATGATATTAACGCCGTCTGCTAAAGGTTATCAGACGTGCAATTGTAAAAGGTTAAGGCATTTAATATATTGCGATAGAGGTTTCAATTTTGAACGCTCTATGCACGATCGATCATGACGTGTATAGCGTTGTTTAGGACACAGTCGGTAACTAAGAAACGTGACCCTTTGTTACTTGACCGCCAAGCTGAATAGCTGCGTTTTTCTAACCTTCCAATTCAATGGCATGATATAGCCATTTATATGTGTATTTTTTGATGGACCAGGGTCAGTCCTAGAACTCTATATGAGAAGGAAATTTATGGAGGTTAGTATTTTAACTAGAATTCTCAGAAGGAGAAGAATAATCGTCAAATTCGTATGAAGATATTCAGACTCGCAGTCTCACTGTCGGCAGGTAGCCATGTCTAGCTGCGCGTGCATATAGCTGTGATGTTCTGACGACAATTACTGCTCTGTATCCTTAAACGGACATTGACACGTAAAACAGCAGTCTACGCCATTGATTAATTTATGCATGACTCATGTTCTGTCCCTATTTGAAATGTGTACATGTGAATTAAATGTACGGACTCAATGAAATGACTTATCAAATCAATCGTATTCCAAAGTTCAAGTATTGTTTGGAATCTTCCACCCCCGCATTCGCTTAATCTTCCATCAAGGCACGATGCACTAAAACTAACATATCAAGGAAGAAAACAATGGCCAGAATTTTATAATTGTTTTATTCATAACACATGGAACATTGTTCAGAGCAAATCACACACCACGCAACAGTGGTGTCCGGTGTCTGGGGACGACAAAAAAAAAAAAAAATTTCTTCATGACTTTCGAATGAAATGTTTACGATCAAGTTTCGATCACATGACCAGTACGAGGCTGACGTGACGCAGTACTCATTATAATACCTAACAACGTGACGTCACTGAAAATCGTGTAGGTGATCGGTCGAAGAAACCAGCCGTTTCTAAGTCTAACCAAAGGAAACATAAGCCATTTGAAGCCAACACATGATATGGACTATAGGAGCAGACAGTCAGGGGCTTTAGCCTAGCTGTTGACGACCGCTAGCACTGATCGAAGCAACGGTAAAGATAAATCTAGGTGTTTAACTGTTGGTATTGCAAACAGTGCTAACTAAGTCCATTGTCCTCTGCCTACATCGGCATGTTTTTATCTATGTTTAATGTAATTTTTGTTGTCTTAATGTGTTGTTAATTCGTGGGAGGTAGGGAGGATGAACTGAAATTAAATTCTGTGGCTCTCACGATGCCTGAATTAATTTCGGTCGTTTCTTAGGGCAGTTAAACGATCGCACCTTTGGAAACCCCATTGAGGTTTGACATTGGACTTGTTGTCCAAATCTGCTATCGTTTGACGATTTGCGTTAGCTGTACTGTCCAGTAGATAATTGGTGTATTTTATTCGTACTCAGTTAATAATTTTATTCAGTTCTGTACCATGTTCGTTACTATTCGTCCAGTCTCCTCTGACTATCATTTATTTTATGATTGTTAAATTTTCGTCCGTTATGAGTCCTGTGACGTCATCATTTTTCGCAGTCATTTTTTTTTTTGTGTGTACCTTGAATATTCAGTTGACCTCCGGTCAAACCTTGACCCTTCATTTGGTCTGTGACATTTCCGCTTATTTTATTTAGTTCATAAATTCATTTTTAATTGTGAAAATGTCTTGTTTGCGTCTTGACATTGTTTGTACCCTTTAGTTGCATCATTGAGTTGTTTGTCCTCATGATATATATTAATATTACATTAATAATATGCTATTATATGCAATAATACACTTGTAATTTAATTTAATTAATTTTTTCTGATAATTAAGGTTAATATGGGACATTGCATAATTATGCAGTGATAGTCCAAGAAAGTAGCACTACAATTTATCATAGATGCCTAGGGCATAATAATATAATATATATATTGACAAAATAAAATAATCTTATAGCTACCTTTGAGGTAATAGACCCATTGTATATTATTTAATATACTTTTCTGGTACTAAGAGAGTGACTTAGTACATTGAACAATATAATTACTAGGAATTATACCCAACATTATTGGATATTGAGATTAATTGTGTGATATAATTACATTATATTTAACAGATATCATAACTATTTATGATATAGTATTATTTACATACAATATTGTTACAAAATATTGTCTATTAGTTGAACTTAGACATTAAGTTCAGTACTATTGTGATTACTTATATTGAATATTTCTAAGTTGAGTAAGTATAATAATTACTCTGAAGCTACTATTGACTATTTTAATCAGTAATTATCAATAATTACTTACAGATAAAAGTCAAAATGCTTACTATAGACCATTTCGTTAAAATTGGTCGTGATTATGGTTATAAATCTCAAGAACTTCGTCAGTTTGCTGAATCAGAACTGGAAAAAAATATGAAAGAAAAGAAGAAGAGAAAAAAGGCTGCATTAAAGAAAGAGGAAGAGGAAAGAGGAAACAAAAGGCAGCATTAAAGAAAGAGGAAGCAGAACTTGAGATGAAGCAAATTGCCAAGGAAAATAGGTTGAGAGAGATTGCTCAACGTGAAAGAGAAGAGCAAAGAACACTCGCCAAACAGGAAGAAGAGAATAAATTGAAACGAGAGGAAATTATTTTACAACAAGAAATGGAATTGGCGCGTATTAAATTGGAGACAGCAAGATTACAAGCACAAAATGCTGATGCAAACCAGAATAATAACGCACAAAATGGATCATCATCCAGCCAACCTAAACATTTCTACAACTTTAAATTACCCATTTTCAACTTGAACGTCGACGACCTTTCATCGTTCCTGGCACGTTTTGAACAGACTTGCAAATCTAACCATTTGCCTGAAGAGTCATGGGTACTCAAATTAAATGAATTCTTGGTTGGAGAACCACTGACAGCTTCTCAAAATGCTGACCCATCAATAGCTAATAACTACGGTGCTATTAAGTCCTTGCTTTTACGAAGGTTTCACCTGGACGAGGAACACTGTAGGTTAAAATTTAAGGGAATTGTACCTGAATCTCCAAAGGATTTTGCAGGATTCATTGCGAACATACGCAATACATTTAATAGATGGGTTGAACTGGCAGAAGTCAACAAATCATACGACAAATTAGTTGATTTACTACTGCGGGATAAGGTATTATCTTCAGTTAGCCAGCCATTTTTTGCATATTTGCAGGAGCGTAAACCAGGTACCATGGACGAGTTAGAAAAAATTTCTTTAAACTACTGTTCGGCACACCCGAATGCAACCATTTCTAACTCCTCATTAAGAGAACCTCTACCTGTGGCGTCTAATATGGCCTACAATCACAATAACAAACAAAGACATCACAGTGTAGACAGAAGCAGGTTCCAAAGAAATCACAATGTTAACTTTCAGAAGGGACATAATAATGATTTCAACAATAAAAATGAGTTCAACAGAGGTAGATCACGAGATAGAAATTATTCACCTCAAACAAACTACCACAATGGTCAACATAACACTCATTATAATCGATCACATACTCCCAATAATAATAATAACTGGAATGGTAATAATCATGGCTCGAGACATCGAGATAATAGTTACTATAGAGGACGACGAGATAATTCTAACAATTATACTCGGAATCGATCTCATTCTCGGGGATCATCTCATTACAACCATAATACAGGGGCGGCAGTTACAAATAATACTACCCCTATAGCTCAGGTCCCACTTAGACACTAATACAACACAGTCTTCTGCTGCATGTTTTGCTATTAATTATAATGTGGCAAATAGCTGCCAACAATGCAATCTTATTTTTCAGAAGGCAAAAGAAACAGTGCTTAACTGCGGACATATTATACCACAGGTAGGTCTTGCAGTCAACGATGGAACAGGCCTACTAATTTTTAACAGAGGATTAGTTAATGGATCCGTCGTCTCAGTGTTGAGGGATTCAGGATCCACAACGATTGGTGTACGACAGTCGCTGGTACATCCTAGCTGTGCAACGGGGGAATATGTCCGTTGCATGACTTTTGGTGGAACAATAGAGTTTTACCCCACAGCTATTATTCATGTTAACACACCTTTCTTCACAGGAAACGTAAAAGTATGTATGCTAAAGAAGCCTATAGCTGATCTGATGGTTGGTCGTATACACGGCAGTAAAGATTGTACTCCAGATGAGATTATAGAATGGGAGAAACGTAACCTATGCACTGGAAACGCCGTGACGACTAGAGCACAGACTCAACTCATGGAGAAGGTTGATGATGATAAAATGGATGCAGATAACCAAGAGGAATTTGTAGTCAATTCACCTATTGACAGGGAAACATTTGCAACCAAACAAAAAGAGGATAAATCTTTAAAAAAAAATTTTTTAAGTTGGTTGATAAAATTGACAATCTATCCTCAGGTAATAATAACAAACATTGTTTTGTTATTAAAAATGACATATTGATTAGATGTTTTCATGACAAATCACAAATGAAACAACAAGTTATGGTCCCATATACTTTTAGACGGTACATTCTTCAACATGCACATGACTCACATTGTGCTGGACATATGGGATATACTCGAACACGATCTCGAGTACTGTCTTCATTCTTTTGGCCAGGAGTGTCAAGAGATATTTCGCAGTATGTACGTTCCTGTACTACATGCCAAGAAGTGAAAGCACGTGGAGCTTTTCACACGGCGCCTATTCAGGCTTGCGATATCTCAGTAAGACCTTTTGACAAGATGGCCATAGATATCATTGGTCCATTGCTACCATCGGCCAGAGGACATAGATTCGTCCTTACGTGCATTGATTTGTGCACACGATGGCCAGAAGCTATCCCATTAAAGACCACCACTACCACAGATGTAGCTGATGCACTACATCTCATCTTTTCTAGAATAGGGTTTCCTAGAAAACTTTTATCAGACCATGGGTCACAGTTTATATCTGACACCATGAAGGAAGTCATGAAAACTTGGGACATTGATAGGAATTTAAGTAGTATTTATCATCCGATGAGTAATGGTGCGGTTGAAAGACTTAACCGTACACTTAAACAACTACTACATAAGGTTACTGCTAAGCACCCTCATGACTGGGACAGAGCACTCCCAGCTGTTCTATTTGCTTATCGGGAGGTACCGCATGAACAAACTGGCTTCTCTCCCTTTGAATTAGTTTTTGGTGCTCCCCCAAGAGGTCCTATGGGACTAATAAAAGACTTATTAATTGACGAGGAGATGACTCAGGACACTCAGTCATCTTACGAGTACGTGATTAATCTTCGGAAGAACATTATTGAGTCTTGCCAGTTGGCAACAGCTTCTTCTGAGGCTGCAAAAGCTAAGGCTCGATCTCTACAAAATAGGTCTCGACGATTACGCCAATTATTCCCAGGCGACGAGGCTTATGTGTTACTTCCTCACAATAACAATAAATTATTGATATCTTGGAATGGTCCTTACAAAGTCATTGATAAAATTTCCGACGTTGATTACGTCTTAGATATCAAGGGACACAAAAAGATATTTCATATTAACATGCTCAAGCAATTTCATACACGTCCTGAACACTTACAGTCAATTTTTCATGAACTAGATGACAACACAGTATCCACTTGTCATTATACTAACTTATCTGTCATCCAGGAAGAAGAATCTTCTTTTCCTGAGGTACAGTTACCGTTACCTGTACCAGTAGTTCAACCTACTGAATCTTGGCGGGATGTAACCATCTCTTCAACGGTTACACCGCAACAGCGTCTACAGATTGCTAATCTATTACAATCTTATCCAGATGTATTGACCGACGTCCCGGGTCGCACATCGGCTATCAGTCATGACATTACTCTCAATGATGATACACCTATTCGTGTACATCCCTATTCTGTTCCTTTACATTTCCTTGCTAAAACTACTAAGGAACTTGAACAGATGTTGTCTCTGGGAATCATTGAGACTAGTAATTCGCCATTCTCTTCTCCATTAGTGATTGTCCGGAAGAAGGACAATAACATCAGACTCTGTGTTGATTATAGAAAATTAAATGCTAAGACTATAGTTGACAGCGAACCACACCCACTTATCGACGACTTACTGCCACGTCTATCCAACGCAACTATATTTAGTAAGATAGACTTAACTAAAGGTTATTGGCAGATACCACTGACCGAAAAGGCTAAGTACTACACCGCATTTTCCACTCCACAAGGTCTATACCAGTGGAATGTGATGCCTTTTGGGCTTGTTAATGCGCCAGCTACCTTCATTCGCCTGATGCGACAAATTTTATCAGGTAGACCAGACGTTATTACATATATTGACGACATATGCTTGTTTAGTTCGTCGTTTGAGGAACATGTTTCGGGACTTAGATATGTTTTTGACACTCTAAGGAATTATCATCTAACTGCTAAACCTACAAAGGTGCAAATCGCGTGTAATGAGATAACCTTTTTGGGACATATCATTGGATCGGGATATATCCGAACGTTACCTAGTACAGTCTCCAAAATTCTAAACATAGCAGTTCCTCAGACGAAGAAACAGGTCAGGAGTTTGTTAGGACTTGTTCAATATTACAGTAGATTCATACCAAACTTGTCATCCATCACGGCTGTATTGTCTTCCTTGTTAAAAAAAGATATGCCGGTGAAGGTGACATGGACTGGTACATGCAATGAAACTTTCAACAAAATTATAAATTTGTTCTCGCATGAACCAATTTTAAGACTTCCCGATGCTTCCAAAAGATTTTTCTTACGAACAGATGCTAGTAACTACGGCATTGGTGCATGCCTGCTCCAGAACCATGACGGCATTCTACATCCTACCTTGTATATCTCAAGAAAGCTGAAGCCGGCAGAAACAAAGTATTCAACAGTCGACAAGGAACTTTTGTCTGTGATCTGGGCAATAACGAAGCTTGAAAAATTCTTACTCGGTGCTCCCTTTACCATACAGACGGACCAACGTGCTGTAGCATCCTTGCGTCGATCAAATCATACAAGCCAGAAACTTGCCAGATATTCAATCATCCTACAGCCATTCGAGTTCTCCATTGAACATATTCCTGGCACTGAAAATTGTGTGGCAGATGCATTGTCACGTAATCCTATTGACGACGAATAATCAACATTGACACACTCTTAAAACTCTTAAACTACATCAATCAGAACTACATTGGATTGAACGAAGTATCAACTATAAGGGAACTAACCTTGCCTTCAATTTAAACTTTATATATACTATATGCATCACAGAATTGAACTACAAGACAATCAAGGTATATATACTTACATTCGAACTTCGTCTAATGTCCATACACGATATACGAATATCATTGAACAATCATGGAACAATATCTGACGACAAGTCGAACTTATTATCCTAGATGCACTTAATTCTTGGATGCTAGGATAAATGACATTTCTTTCCAACGTAAACGTTTGAACATTTTTGCCTAAAAGAATTCATCAGGATCAAGACTACGGATGGATCATCATATCCTATACTAATTAATTAGTTAACTTAACTTCTTAATTGAATTATTATCAATAAAATGAAATGTGAGAAAAAAATGAAATGAAAGAACAAAAAAAAAGAGAACGAAATACTAAAAGAAGAAATTATGAAAAGAGAAAATAAATCTCACACAAGTATTAGATTAATAATTTTTTTTTTAATGTACCTATACATTATTTAGTTAGTTAAATTAGATAGTTATTATTCACTAACACTTAACACACACAATTAAGTTAAAACTTATATTCGAATTTCTTTCTATTTCTTCTCACTTATTTTGTCTTTTTCTTCTCTCATAACATCGCGTTACATTAGAACCTTAATAATTTAACTCTTAGTTTAATTAATTAATTTAATTTTAATTAGTCAAATTAATTCTTATATGACATACTAATACGACAGACCTTACGTTAATTAACATTGGACATTTTATTTAGTTGATATAATAATATGTATAATATTGATATACAATGTGCTTAATGTTAGATAACTATGACAAATAGTTAGTTGACATGACCGCGACACGGTTCTACTCAGAACATCGTCGGCCATATGTCACAATTGTGTTAAATATTTTTTGAAAAAATTGTTAAGTCGGATAGATCTTGAAAAAAAATCTATCGATTTTTTTTCCCCGGTGTACAGGGAATTGTTACGGTATATGATATTAACGCCGTCTGCTAAAGGTTATCAGACGTGCAATTGTAAAAGGTTAAAGGCATTTAATATATTGCGATAGAGGTTTCAATTTTGAACGCTCCATGCACGATCGATCATGACGTGTATAGCGTTGTTTAGGACACAGTCGGTAACTAAGAAACGTGACCCTTTGTTACTTGACCGCCAAGCTGAATAGCTGCGTTGTTCTAACCTTCCAATGCAATGGCATGATATAGCCATTTATATGTGTATTTTTTGATGGACCAGGGTCAGTCCTAGAAACTCTTTATGAGAGGAAAATTATGGAGGTTAGTATTTTAACTAGAATTCTCAGAAGGAGAAGAATAATCGTCAAATTCGTATGAAGATATTCAGACTCGCAGTCTCACTGTCGGCAGGTAGCCATGTCTAGCTGCGCGTGCATATAGCTGTGATGTTCTGACGACAATTACTGCTCTGTATCCTTAAACGGACATTGACACGTAAAACAGCAGTCTACGCCATTGATTAATTTATGCATGACTCATGTTCTGTCCCTATTTGAAATGTGTACATGTGAATTAAATGTACGGACTCAATGAAATGACTTATCAAATCAATCGTATTCCAAAGTTCAAGTATTGTTTGGAATCTTCCACCCCCGCATTCGCTTAATCTTCCATCAAGGGCACGATGCACTAAAACTAACATATCAAGGAAGAAAACAATGGCCAGAATTTTATAATTGTTTTATTCATAACACATGGAACATTGTTCAGAGCAATCACACACCACGCAACATAAAGATACCAGCACCTCCATTCCTAACCGCATTAGTTGCTGATCCATCTGTATAGGCATGTATCCATGATTGATCGGAATAGCTTTCTTGGATCATACTCAATGTAGCAGTTCGTTTTTGCAGATCATTATACTCACATCCACTTGTGAGACCACTGACTGATGTATTAATTTGGAGGGCATTGCTGGCCTGCTCCCATGGTACAGGGTATAGGGTGGGCTTCAGTGGTGTTGTCTTCATGGATAGGTCTTCTTGATGCTGTCTTTTAAGTCTTTTTCCCCGATGCACAAAGCTGCTACGCTTTAGACGTCCCAATGCCAGATCATCTAGTCTTGCCTTCATTGGGTGCATTGGCATACTGTTGTACTTTTCCATCTGGATCATGGTTTTTGTGTCTCTTCTATGGGACAATGTCTGTAATCCAGCAACCTTCTGCATCTCTGTTATTGGTGTAGTTTTCATGGCTCATGTAATGAGCCTGAGAGCTTGATTTTGCACCTTGTCCAAAGACTGCAGATGTGAGTTAGCAGCTGATGACCATGCTGCTGAGCTAAACTCTAAGTGTGGTCTTATTACTCCATTATAAATCTTCTTCTTTCGATTACGGAAACAACAGCAAATGGATTGATTTGCCATTGCCCTAAAGACGCCAATAGGCGTGATGGGAAACAATGGCAAAGAAAACCTATCTGCTGTTGCCCTAAGACGCCACTAGGCGTAATGGCCACTGACTGCTTTGACGGTCGGCGGCTAAGGACGGAAGAAGAAGAAGATAAATCTTCTTTAGATTTCGTTCATTTGCTCCCCAGTTGGTACCTGCTAATTTTCTGAGTATGCCTAGTCGTCTTCGGGCCTTTCCTTCTGCATTTTCAATATGCTTATTCCATGTAAGCCTTTGGTCAAATGTCACCCCAAGATAGGTGGGGTAGCTTTCTTCCTTGATCACGGTTGTCCCTAGGTGTATGTTAGCTGCTTTGTCCTTGGGGGCGAGGGAGAACAGTGTTGTGGAGGTTTTGTCTGTGTTTATTGTGATAAACCATTTCTCTGCCCATGACACTAGCATGTCTGCTGCCCGCTGCATTCTATAATTTGCTTTGGTGACGTTTTTATCAGCGCACCAGAGTACTAGGTCATCTGCATATAAGGCAGCTTTCACTCCTGCGGGGAGATCTTTCACCAGGTCATTGATGTAAACAAGGAAGAGTGTTGGGGAAATTACTCCTCCTTGAGGTACCCCCTGATGGAGTACACTTTTCTGCTCTGCAGACCGTCAAGAGTGACTCTAGTTCTCCTGTTATGCAAGTATGACTGGATCCATTTCATCATGTTGCCTTGGATTCCACTTCTCCTAAGTTTTGCAATAAGGCCATCTTTCCACACCTTGTCAAAGGCCTGCTTGAAGTCGACCCAGATCGTTAGGACCTTTTTCTTCTCCTGGAAGGCATCTTCTATTGCTTGAGACAAGTAAGTAACTTGGTCTTCTATACTGTAGCATTCTCTAAATCCAGCTTGTTCCGGCACCAGGATCTGCTCAGACTCTAAATACCATTTCAATATGTGGTTGACTATTCGCTCCATAGTCTTCCCAACACAGCTTGTGAGACTGATTGGCCGGTAACTTGCAGCCTCGGTCTTACATTTCCCTTTCTTTAGTATGGGTATTGTGATGGCTTCTCTCCATACTTGGGGTACCGTTCCTTTCAACCAGCTGTGGTTGAATATCTCAAGTAGTTTTGTCTTTGCTGCTGAGCTCAGATTTACTAGCATTTCGTTGCTGATTTTGTCTGGGCCGGGTGACTTTTGAAACGTAAGCTTGGAAATAGCCTTCTGTAGTTCTCCTAGTGTGATGGGTTCCCTCATTGGGGCAGGAGTATCTGTCTGTCCCATGGTTGCCAGTATTTCTTTTCTTATCTCTCTCTGATGGTCTATGTTAATGGGTAAGTTGCTTTCTGAACTGTATCTTCTAGCAAACAGGTCTGCAGCTTGTTTTCCTCTGAAAAGTTTGCCACCTTCATCCAATGTGATAGTCTGCCTAGGTGAGGAACGCTCTTTATTTAGAGACTTGACTAATCTCCAAAGTTTCCTGCCGTCTTTCTCATGGTTCAGCGATGCCGTTTTAGTTCTCCAGCTTTTCCGTTTTTCTTCTAGCTTTGTTCTCTGAAACTCTGCTACAGCCTTTTTCCATTTGTTGTGAGTTTCAAGTGAAGGCTGAGACTCTGCATCCTTTCTAGCCCTGTCCATAGCTTCCTGACGTTCTTGGAGTGTGCTGGACCAGTATGGTATGTAGTTACGCCGGCATCCTTTGGGAATGGTTTCTTTTGCAGCTTGTAGTATGCATCTGTTGAAGTCTTTTACCACTTCATTAATGTCTCTGTTCTGTACCTTGAGGGTAGACAGCAGCGTGTTTACCTGATGCCTGAATAAACCCCAGTTGGCTTTTTTTGTAGTTCCATCTTGTAATGGCTGGGCCTGTACTGAGAGTTGCACTCTGGACAGTAAGAAAGATTGGGCGATGGTCGCTTCCCCCTAGTTGGTCTCCTACTTCTCTACTAATAGATCCAGCTATATCTGGTGTGGCGAAGGCAAGATCTGGTGTTGAAGTTGTGTGCCATCCTCTGGAGTAGAAGGTAGGAGTATCTGTGGCATTATTGACTAGGATTAGGGAGTGATCATCTTGCCAAGTTTCAACCTCTTCACCTCTGTGATCCAGATGGTTATAGCCCCAGCTCTGGGAGTGGCTATTAAAGTCTCCAAATGCTATAAAGTTGGTGGCTGGTACCTGTATAGAGCTGAGACTCAGGGGTTTGTTGTTCGGACAGTAATAGTTCAGGAGTTCTATTTCCATCTTGTCTACCTTTATCTGCAACAGCTGATATTCTGCTCCATCCATGAAGGTTTTCCTTTCGTGTGCAGGAATGTTATTCCTTACAAGAGTAAGTACTCCTCCTTTTCGTCTATCTTGTCTGTCGGATCTGAAGCATTGATATCCCCTTATTTTAAAGGTTTGATCTGCTTTCAAGTGAGTCTCTTGGATACAGCAAACACTGACTTGCTTCTCATACAAGATGTTTTTCCAGCTCTGTCTTTTTGCTGTATCCAGCCTGCTTGCTGTTCACTCCCTCTGCATTCCAGTGCATCATGACAAGTGGCACTCTGGGTTTCTCTTTTTCTGTTTTGTTTTGGTCAGTAGTTCTCCTCCGCCGTCTGCTGACTCCACAAGACGGTCTAGAGGGTCCTCCAGTAGCTGAGGGTGGGCTCTGTCGAGGCTCAGAGCCCGGCACTGCACCTGCCTGGTGGAGCTCCACAGGGCGAGCACCAGTACGAGATTTATTTGACGGTGTACTTATCCATATAAAAAGGCGAGTTGCGTGATACTGTGGTTTCCGGTGCTCCTTCTGGCCCAGTATCTACTACTTTAGCACCTCTTCAACGGGAGAGTGGGCTCATCCCTAATCTGTTTATGTTCCCAGTAGTAGACTATTCGCAAGCAGCCTGGGGGTGTCACTGCTCTGCGCGGACCTTGTTTACCGAGGCGGCGTCCGAGCTCGTATGGTGAAAATATGGTTGCGTTATCTTCAAAATAGACCTGTCTTTCCCGTGGCTTTTCTGCCATCCTGCAACTTTGAGTAAGCCCGCTTACACACGAGCGTTTCTTGACGCGCGTTTCTCTCGCGTGACGAATGAAAGAGTACGGATTTACAGACAGTCTCGCTCGGCTGAGCAGCCTGTAAATCCCTTACTCCTTCATTCGTCACGCGTGAGAAACGCGCGTCAAGAAACGCTCGTGTGTAAGCGGCCTTAGGGAGTTCTGAGCTTCAGTCTCTTTCCCAGGCATTTTATCCTGGCCTGGCACGCATACAGAGGACCCCACTTCTGGTTCTAAGTTAGCAGTTGGGGATAGGTGGGGTAGCACACTGTGCATTCCCCGTCATCCAGGGGTCTCTCCAACTATGCAGAGCTTGCACAATGCTGTGCTCTGGTTCTGGACTCTCCCAAGGAATCCTCACGTCCTGCACAGAGCCACTTCCAGATACCCACCACCTGCCATCTCCCCATTGTAGAAATCTCCAGCATGCGGCCATCCAGTCAAGAGCCAGTATTAAGTCTGGTGCCCAAGTGATCCCCCCAAGCTCAGTGTGCAATGCTGGGTTCTCATCATGCTGCAACACAGGGGGGATTGTGATGCTCAGCCATCTCTCTCAACTCTGCACCGATAAGTTACATCGGGGACTTAACTGTGCCTCAGTACTGGGAGGCCCCGTTTCCGGGTACACCACACACAGCCAATTGAGGCAACGGTCGTCGTGGGCGTGTCTTCAGTGGGGAAGTTGTGGAGTCTTCCTGTCCATGTTCTTGCACATCCTAACACTGCCCGCAAGACATCGGAGGTTTGGGGAGTGGCCTTCTCTGCTTTTTTGAGCCGGGGTGGGCTCCCCGGGCAAGTCTCGATGGGGATCGGGACGTGTCCACGCGCCAGTGGGCCCAGCATCGGCCGCATCTGATGGAGGACTTGCTCTGCCAGGTTTGAGTTAGTAAATTCCAACTTTGTCATCTTCATTTCATTGTGATGCTGGGGTGCCTGTGGATTTCCTACCGCCCCGGGTAGGAGCCAGAAGTGTACTGTGCCAGCTCCGGGGAGATAAAGGGGGTGTTTCTGCATCTCCTTGTGATACGTAGCCAAGGTAGGGCTCACAGTGCTCTTTCCCTGCCACCAAATTGGCTGCTGGTTACGCCGAGTTCTCCGAGGCTCTAGGCATGTGACCAAGAGTTGAAGACAATAGGATCGTCACGTCCTTAGTCTCTGTGCCTGTACGATGGGTTCCGATCTTCAGGGAGCCGTCCACACTCGTTCCCACTCCCAAGACTTGTTCAGTATCCATCTGGCTCCTTCCCACCCACAGAGGGTGTGTACGGTGTAGTGTACCGGTTTTATTATCGAGGTTTGCTCCTCTAGATCCGTTGTGTTTAGCCTGAGGATTCGCACCCTCAGTTACCAGGACTACCTCGAGGAGGGTGTGGCTCTTCACCACGCACAACGATCTTGGGGTATGAGAGGTTTTGCTAGGCCAAGAGACTAACACCGAAATGGTCGCTCCTTTCATGAACAAGAATTCACTAGGCCTAGGGTGAAGCAAGGGAGGAAACCCACTACCCACAACACCAACACATCATACCCCCTGTCTGTAAGAGACTTTGCCCCTGAGTGAGTATAGAGTTGAGTCATTAGAGAGTAGACAGGAGACAGCGAAGAGCGTAGAGAAGAGAAGGGTGGATGTCTATAGTAGTGCGCGAGTAGAGGGCCATAGTTGTGCAGTGGATTAATGAAGTAGCCTATTTTGTGGCTGTGGTTATTCCGAGGATCAGAGTGATGGAAGAATACTCGGGATTGGTTATGTCTCTAATATTTGTAATGGCCTTGCGCCCATTGTGACTTCTTGTGATATATTATATTATTATTAGATTGGTATGGTTGTTGGAGTTGGTGTATTCATCCTTAGACAGTAAGCTAGACGGGCGGTGTATGTCTGTTGCTCGATCTTCCACATCCACACACATACACCCTACCTGTCACATCTGGGGGCTCATCCCCATGTTAAGACATGTATCCTGCCATTTATGTCAGTCACTGATGAGGGGACCTAACAATCGTATTATGTCATTGTTGTCAAACCATGTGAAGGTGTCCGGACCTACATGCGTCCCCAGCTGTGTGCTGTATCCGGGTAACTTGTGAGACGTCAACCTTTGTTCGTCTGGTGATGTGTTGACTAGGCTGATGTGTTGCTGTGCGTTACTGATCTGCTCCTATACTCATACCAGTATGATAAGAGGTCCCTCTGACTTCGTGCTTGCTTGCCCTCCTGGCGTGTTCCGGCTCTGTTCACGTACACATAGCAGTATTATACACGATCTTCTTGACTTCGTGCTTACCAGGCTACTAAAATGTATTGCTGTGGTACTCATACTCATACCAGTACCATACGAAGTCTCCGTGACTTCCTGTTTCTATGACTCCCTGGTGTGTGTTCCTGTGCTGCTGTAGTAGGCTACTCATATCATACAAGGGGACTGACATAAGTCTTGGGCCTGACCATGAAGGACATGTCACAGAGAGCTGAAATTTTGTATAGTGTTTATTCCTTTTCACTATAGCCACCATCTGAATTGACACACTTCTGCCATCTCTGCTTGACCTTGAAAAGACCTTGGGAGTAGAACACCCTATTTTTCAAACTAAACCAGTCATCACATGCCAGTATAACCTCTTCATCGCTGTCAAAATGATTTCCTTTTAGCTGTTTTTTAAGATTTGAGAATAGAAAAAAGTCTGATGGAGCCAAATCTGGAGAATATGGTGGGTGTGGAAGAATTTCAATATTTAAATCGTTGGCGGGTAGCTGCACAAGCTGTCCTTTGTGAGAGGGCGCGTTGTCTTGAAGCAAAAGGAAGATTTTGAGTGCGCGTTATCCCTCGTTTCCTGGTCACAACCTTTCTTAGTTTGGTGAGAAGATCTGCATAGTACTGTCCATTAACTGTGTTGCCACGAGGCAGAGAATCTTTCAAAAGGACACCTTTGCCGTCCCAAAAAACAGTCAGCATCACTTTTCCTGCAGATTTCTGCGCTCTCGGCTTGACAGGTATTGGGAAGCCCGGGGTTTTCCATTGCATGCTGGCAATTTTTTATTCGGGATCATAATGGTGTACCCAAGTCTCATCTACTGTCACCATGGTCTCCAAAAAATTTTTTGACTGACACTTTTTGAGCAACTGTTGACAGCAATTTACCCTCGTTTGCTTCTGTTCACGTGTCAACAGTCGCGGAACCCAGCTTGCACACACTTTTCTCATGTTCAGTTTGTTGTGTAAAATTCTATAAACTGTTCTTTCATTTAGTTTTACTCTACTAGCTATCTCCACAATTGTCATTTTTCGATCCTGGTCAATGATTTTCTTCACTCTTGTTGCATTTTCATCGTTGTACTCTGAGGCTGGTCTACCAGATCTTGGCAGATCAGCAACATTTGAGCAGCCGCACTTAAACTGTTGACACCAGTTTTTTACCGAAGTATATGAAGGACAAGAATCACGAAACACTGGTTCCATCTCCCTGTGTATTTCTGTAGGTGTTTTTCCCTGAAACATCAGAAATGTTATCACAGCTCTGGCCTCCTTCTTTTCCATTGTTTTGTCAAATCTTTGGAGCAGCAGATCCGGTCAATAGGATACATTGCGCCGTGCACCGTAGCGGGAAAATCCATTGAAGAAACAAACGCGTAATTCATACATTCAGTGCAAATATGATTAACTTTAAATGTGCCAAGTTTCATCTTCCTCCTGTGACTCCTTCATGGTCAGGCCCAAGACTTATGTCAATCCCCTTGTACCATGCAATGTACACCTGACGTGTGATGTCCTGATCAGGCCGATGTGTAGCCTCGTGAAGTTTTCACGTTTGCTTACAACGTGTATGTGTCTAGTCACTAGATAACACCTGACCATGGCGTTTTGTTACTGAGCTGCGCATGCAAGCTCGGTATCGACATATTCCAGTGACGTTTTGTCTACATGTAATGATTTGGCGTGATGTGCTGTGCAAACCTGATGTGGTCGCCTGTCTTGACTTGAGGTAACCTACACAGTTCGTCAACTATACCCTGATGTGTGCAGTGAAGAAATGACATGGAATAATAGACAGTGAAGAAATGTCAAAGAACAAACAGTGAAGAATTGTGTTATTTGTAATGCTACTGTTTGAGCCGTGCCCGAGGGTTCTACAGTGGTCTGTTCCAGTGACGTTTGGTCAACGTTTGAGCTGTGCAGAACAGCTGAACTTTCAGTAACGCTAAATCTGTCTTGTACTTTGGGAATCGTCGCGTGTGTGTTGTTATCATCAAGTCACCTGTGACACAGGAGCATTTGTTTAGAGGATCAAGCCAACGCCATTATCCAGGGGCACTTATGTAAATTTTTGTATATATAATTATTGTAATTTATTGGATTTTTTTTCATATTGCATTACTGTTTTTGTTTTTTCCTTTGCGCTCTCTCCATTATTTATTTGTGTGAGAAACCTTTTTTCAGAATTTATATTAGTTAGTTTTCTTTATTTTCTTTTGTGGTTTTTGTATTTATCCCATTATTGTTAATATTACAATACTTTTAGTTACTTACATTTTTAGCTTGTAGTTCTTAGATTATTTAAGTTAGTTTTTTCCCTATGTCATGCGGTAGTTTCTTGATTAGCTTCGTGTCACATGATCGTTTAATGTTGCTTTTGTTACGTCAAGGAGTATCAGTAATTTTGTAATTTTTCTTTCTAAAATGGTGGGTAGGGTGGTGAATTCACCGAACCTTTCTTCTTTAAGAAGGAATTTGCGTTGGATCGTCTTCTGTAGTGTTTTGCTATATTAATTATGGTGGCGATTAGAGGTCAGTAATTGACCTGGTGATTTGATTGTAGCCCTGCATAATTAGTTGCGCATAATTGTGTATTAGCTGTGTTGGTCGTGTTTGTTATTCATTGAGTTTGTGACAAAACGGGGAGGCCTCTATCGATCTTTGTTTCTCTCCGGCAGAATCGGTACATTTGTGGTACATATTTTTATTATTTGCTCTCAATTGTCGCATTTTTCTTTCTTTCTTTCTTCGTTATTTTTCTGCTAATTAGCAGATATTTGAGTATTGTCGAATTGCTTGGTACTCCCTGTAGGTGATAATAATCACATTTTCTTGACGCTACCCAGATTTGCCGAGATAATTACTCGCAGTCGCAAGGGAGTGGCAGAGCTTGGCCAAAATTAGCATAAGATCTCGTGTACCGGCGGAAACTTATGACATAAGCGTTTCCTGTCCTACTCGTTATGACAAGAGTACTTTCTGATAAAGTAATGATGGTTACATTTTGAACACCCAGTTGTATGAGTTTACCGATCTGTCTGTAAGTTTGTACACAAGGGCATCGAACATCTTATTATCATATATGGGAGAGCTGACCTCTGCCGTACGTTCAAAATTATCCGATATCGGAATATTTTGAAATTACCACATAACCCGCCTATTTGAATATGATTGGAGTTTTTTGATAGCTCATAACAAACGAAGGCGTGGGAAGGCAGGGAATATAATCTGACTGTCGTAAATTTATTTTGAGAGAAAGAGTCTTAGAAATGGTGACCGGTTTAGAGTGGAGAATGATGATGAAAGCTCAGTGATAGAAAATGTAGAGAGTAAATAGTTGCTTCACAGAGTGCTGGGGAGAGTAAAGACAGACTTATTTACGACACATCGTTCCTCTCAATCTTCTCTTCAGACTCTCCTGGTCAAAACAATTATTTGCCAGTCTCCAGACACACACCTGCGCTCACACCGATTTGGTGCTTCAAACACACAGACGCACGTGAATACAAACTATATTAAACAAATAGGGGAAATTTGGGCTTTGGGTATTCCAACACAGTTTTAAATACGTTTATGATGTTTATTAACCTTAAAATCAAATCACAAACAAATATCCAGTGTTACATAAAAAATATCATAAGTACAGAAAATACAACTAACAAGGTGGGGGGGGGGGGGGGGGGAAGAAGAAGATTGGTATCGACTAAGCCCTTCCCGCTTGTATTAGACAAAGATAAACCCAGTCCAAAGATAGATAATTATCAGGAACATAGGTAATGTAACCCACCAGTGAATTTAATTACTCTGAAAGAGGTGTTACAATATTAGGTATGGGTGGTAGAAAAAAATCCTGTTATTCCCAATTGTTCTTCCCTTTACTAAGCAAATGAAAGGGAGGGGGGTAAACAAAATATCCCACTTAAAAAAAACAGTACAGGGTATACAGAAAATGTATTACCCGGTAGGCAAGTTAACAAAATGGTTTTCTCAAAAAAATTAAATCTCCTGTCATTCATGCACGCGCGTGAGGATCCACACTCATATACTCACACACACACTTACCGATTGCAGCATCAGACAATCCATAGAATTATATAAACAGCAATTACACTCTTGACATGTGAAAATGTCTAGTACTTCGATGTCCCGCCCCAGGTGTAGCGAGGTTTGCTGATAGCAAATATTCCTACTTATCGCCGGACTTGAAGCCTAAGAGTTCTTGTGTTTTATTGTATAAAAAAAGAGTCTATGGGATGGCACTGACACAGTTCGATACAGTGGTGAAAATGAAGTGGTCTCTGTAATTTCCCGCTAATGGTAAAATTCCTTCAAGGCGTGATGACAGCAACTGACCGCTAAGTTTTAAATCCAGTGAGGAAAACCTAGGCCGAGTCACATTTCAGGTAAATAGGTACTCTCTCACAACAGAGCAGTAAATAAAATATCGCTACTTGCAACTGTTCATCTTCCAGTTTATCTTAGAGGTTGAAATTTAATTTGATGATTTATTTAAATGTTCTTGGGTAGGCTTTCTTTCATGTAATTATGATAGCTAGGCCGCATCGGACCGCCACAAGATTAAATGTTAAAAAATGTTTCATCAATATGTCTGGAAGTTTTAAGATGTATGATTTATTTATTGCTGGGATCGCAAAGGTTACGATCACTCTGTATGAAAGAAAAAGACATGTAATATACCAAAAAATCAAATAACATTCTAAAGCGCGATGAATTTCCCGATAAGACTATCTATATATATACCCTCGCGTATTTAATTATGTATTTAATAAAACACTGCGCGAGTTCTAATGGGTAAAACACACATCTATATATATATATATATATATATATATATATATATATATATATATATATATATATATATATATATATATAATATATATATATATATATATATATATATATATATATATGACTTAACTCAATTAGTTATAAATTCCTTCGCGACTTTAAAAGTTACTCTAGCATTTAAGCCTCTATTATTTTTGGAAATAATATAACAGGTATATCATTACATTTACAACTGGAACTATTGAGATGGTTTAATTTAATAGATTTAAATTAACACAAAATCCAGTGAAATAGAATGAATGAACTAGACCACTGATCACTTTACACAATTATATTTTACCGTTTTGCACAGAATAGAATTCACTGCAAATATATATGAAAATCCAGGGGAAAATCTAACACGATTTCAAATATAGCTAGTGCTTCTGTCAAGGTCTGGCCAACGAGTGATAACATGCATTTCTTCATGGTCTGCATATATTTAACATAGAATGTAAGATGAGTGGGACATGAGAAAATTGACACCTTTTTAGATCTCGGGAAACTTTAGGGGATCTGACAGCCAGACTAAAGAGAGATGCCGCCCCTGGTCTTCTGTATCTCCGCTCGTTGCGTTCGCGACGGCTTTCCCGTGCGCTCCCACTGCGATCGTTCTGTGATTAACACCGAGAAGCGAAATACCGGCAGGAAACTTGCGTCGCGTTTCAGGGACCACTACTGCCTCTTTGATAGCGGGCCGCTAGTCTTTCCTGAGATCTCTTCCGTGTCTTTGATCGTGGTCGCTACTATCGTTTGATGTTGGCAACGCCCCCCCCCCCCCCAATGGCAAAGTTAATGAAAATAACTGCATATGATTGCTCAAGAGATATTCGTGGGCGTGATTTTAACCTCTCCTGAAATCAATGCGATGACCAGAATGAACGGTAGATAAACTGTCCACATATTAATCAGCAAACGTGTTGACCATCTGCGTGGAAAGGTTGCATAGCTAATGAGTCCAGGTGAAAAAAAAATCCCGTTTGACGAAGAGTTACCACAATATTCGGGGGCACTGATGCTATACGAAGGGGTCGTTACAAAGGGTCGTACCATATCATCCAACACTTCAAGGTCGATTCAGGGTCAGCTAATTCCGTCTGTCACACTGACCATTTTCTCAAGCTATTTTACTTGAGAAATCGCTTGCCAAGACACCAGACTGCTACAGTGAAGAATTAGAAGTCAGAACTCCTTATTAAAGTACCGGACACCTTTTATTGGAGTATTTATCATGATTTACAATATAGCTCAGGAAATCTCTAGCATTTTAAATAAGGAAACCGGGACTGAGGAAACTGAAGAACCACACACGAAGTCAGAGAGGGAACTTATTAAATTAACGACAACCCAGACGCGTGTAAGAGGCCGATTCAAGTCTCTTTTATTCATCTGAGCAAAAAGTCTGGGAGTCAGGATTGGCTTATTGGTTGTACCAGCAGAAAGTACTATCTCTGGAACAAGAAGGGAACAGTGGCCTAAGCTTTAAGACGAAGGAATCACGTGGTAGACTCTCCTTGACATTTCTGGGAAACGAGCTACCCCCGACAACCTTGATCAGAGACGAGCGTGAGCAGAGTGAAAATAACCAACCCTTAAGAATGAGCAGAACCCGTCATTGGCAGCTAAGTTCACATCTATGCTGCCAATTGAACTTCTTGTAACATCTCACATTCCATAAAGACTGTGATGATAACTTTTCTTGATCCATAACTATTCAAATTATTTTCAACTGTTAAAACCTAAAGTGATTATTAAATTTTGTTATTTGTAATGTTACAAATTTAACTTCGATTTAATCATTTTAAAGTGACTGCATGTTTGTCTCAGTCAAATTAGTCGTTCTGGGTAAAGAACTATCGCTTTGGGAAGTAGATATAATAATGAAACTAGTCAGGGTCAGTTCTGTGTGAACTGTTGATGTCGCGGTAGTATGACTTGTCTGTTCAGCTTTGGTTCTGGGTAGTGAACGGTGTTGTGTTGGTAGTGCGTTGTGAATCCCGCACTACAAAGGCTGTGGGAGTGGCTTGGCAGAGGTGTCCAATAGTGTCATCATGTCTTAGAGTATTTGTTTTAGTTATTGAGATCAGTATTGTAATTTTTCAACTAGAACATTGTTTTTTTTTTTTGGTGCGGCTGCAATGGTGTGGCCGTTCCCACACAGTACCACTCAGAAGGCGCAGTAGTTATTAATTTAATTATATTCTACTAGGTGGCTGATCTGCTAACCCAGTAGTATTTTCTTACACTTTTGTCTATCATCCAAGTTAAGAGATACTGGACAATCCCTCAAGAGATGTTTATTCTTGGTCGAAGATTTTTTATTTCAGGTTCGTCCAGTTCCTTCTCAGATGTTAGGTAGTGTGAGTAGTAGTGGTATATTAATTGCCAACAAATAATGCTTTAACTGTAGTAAGCAAGTCAACTGCATGGAGTTCCATTTCAAAACATTTATTTACAAAATAGAATATCCAAGATCAACGCCAGTTCAATAACAGTTGTTAGACTTCTTCCAAAATTGTGAAGTCTGCATGTATTTTCAATTTTCCATCTCTTATCTCAAGAGAGTAGGGTACATAAATTCCTTGACAAGTTTCTGACTTCTCCTTATTATCTATTTCCTTCTTGGGCGCAATTGAGAGAGAGGCTTCTACCTTCTTTTCTATTTCTAGTAACTGTTGTTCAATGTTAGTCACTTCTAGTGACATTTGGATTGCGATACATGAGACGAATATTTCCTGAAAAATGTCTAAGTTAATACGAGGTGTACTTACGAGGTATCAATATATTTGAGAATGCACAACTGCAATTATCTGCTTTACTAATGAAAAAACCTACTGTAGGTTGTTCTTCTGAAGTCTTTAGAACACTTATAAGACAGCCGATGTCACTGTAGTTCCAAGAGTAATCTCGAACACGGACCCTCCATTAGAATCTACTAGCGACTGTCACCAACGGCTTTCTATCAGGAACTCATCTAAAATCTTGTATTTTAGCTGATCTCGAAAGTGATGCGGAGACTTGCCACTTTCGATTGGTTATAAAAATTATAGGGAATTATTTCATTAGCTTCCTACTTATCATAAAACTTAACTAAGCCTATGTAAATGAGATGACGTCAATCGTTGCTACGCAACTCCCGCCATAAAAAGGCTTGCCCTCTACGAAAACATTTTGGTTTAAGTTTCGGTTTATAAATAGTTTTATGTTACTGAAAGCCAAGGCCGGCTCTAAGGATTTATAATTATGTTTTGTTTATACTTATTCTAATGGGTTAGTTAGCACGAATAATGCTATAGTAGTAGGCCATCCGGTCACAATGGTAATGTTTTGAGTTTGCCTGAAAATCTGATTTCCATTACCCACCGAGTGAAAACTTGCGTTTTTCTCTTGAAGGGGAGGGTGAATGTCAAGATGCAATTATGAAAAGTTGCTATGGTTGTATGCTCCTGGGTGAGCAAGGTTTATTGAGTACATTGTTGTGGCAAACGTGATTACAATGGAAGTCGAGTTAAACGTTTGTGAGTTCCATGTGATGTTTGCACGAGCAGCTGAACTTTGATTGTTATGACATGTGACTAAAATAGTAGTTATTATTGGCTAGAGTTAGCCTGAGGTATGGAAGGTGAAAAGGTTACAAGGTTGTCCAAAAGGGAGTAGGCAGACGTTGTAGAAGGGAACGGACGTGTCCCGTTGTTGCTCTTGTGTAGAAGAGCTGGTGTTTGTTGTGTGGTTTTAATTGTTGCTAGGATCGATGTTATATATGATCTTGGCAATTGTCGTAGTTCCAGAAGTGATATTATTATTATTTAAATACTGGTAGGTTGTCGAGATACATTGGTAATTTATTGTGCTTTTTGAGTACCTCATAAATATGGCATGTACTAGTTGTTATTATATTATGTCGAGATTGACACAGTCTTTAAGTTCACTTATTTATTGCTATGTACAGTGTGGAAAAGTTTCCGCTAGACTACGTTGCCGTTGTTACTGATTGTGTGAGATGAGTGGTAACAGCGATATTGTCACTGCTGTCAGAGACAAAGTTGTGCGTGTAAGCACCTTATTGTCTCGTGACACATGGTCTTTACTGGCGATGTGGCCAACTCAATTCCAGCGTCTACCCGCTGTGATGGTGCGCATGTCTTCTTGGTGGTTCCGAGTTAGCAGTTCTAAATTGGCGATTTGCTTTAAAGAGTACTAAAAATAAAATAAAAATATTATTGTACACACTGTTTTTAACTCTGTGTAATCAAAGAGTGATTTTTATATGGCCAAGTTCAGCGTAGCCACTCCTAGATTGGTTTATCTAGATCTCGGTTTTTTTGTGTGTTTGTCTAATCTAGGTGTCATTTTCCTTCATTAGTTGAAGAACGTCGCCGAGATTTCGTCCAAAGAAGCCCAAACCCATCCAAAGATTCCCCCCTCCCCAATCAAAAAAAAAAAAAATAAATAAACAGCCTAAAGTAGCTAAAGTCGCCGATATCTAGGTTTTTCTTTTAATTTTAAAAATTCAGAGTGGCATCACTGGTCAAGTACGTTTGAAGAAATTGAAACTGTATAAAACAAATCTGTCCAATCCGTTTGTTTTCTTATAAAATATCGAGTGTATGGTCTTCAGTATATATATATATATATATATATATATGGGCCTAACACCATATTCCCAATATGCCTCAATGGGCGTGTAACGGGTTTCCTTTACCTTTACCTTTTATATATATATATATATATATATATATATATATATATATATATATATATATATATATATATATATATATATATATATATAATATATATATATATATATATATATATATATATATATATCATCATCTCAGCCCGTAACCCGTCATGGGTCGTAGGGGTGCCATGGTGGAAGCATCAGCAGACAGGGTCCTCCACTGCTCTCTATCCTCAGCAATGCGTACAAGTGTGGAAAAAACCGTGTCCTGCCCATTCTTTGATGTTATCAGCCCAGGATTTTCTCTGCCTTCCTCTTCTCCGTTTACCTTCGACTGTTCCCTGAAGGATCGTTTTCGAAAGGGAGTCATGACGAGTTACATGCCCAAACCAAGCAAGCTTTCGACGTTTCACTATTGACAAAAGTGGTTCTTGGTGGCCTGCATAGGTGTTTATCTTCTCTCTAACATAGACATTTGTTTTGTGCTCTTTATAGCAAATGCGCAGAATTCTTCTATAACATTTATGCTCGAAAGCCTGAATCCTTCGCTCTGTATCTGCAGTGAGTGTCCAGCCCTCACACCCATACAAGAGAATAGATAATACAAGTGATTTGTATAATTTGATCTTCACAGGAAAACTGATGTTACTTTTCCAGATCACATTCAACCTTGTCATGGCAGCTGAGGCCATCTCAAGTCTTGTCTTGATTTCTTTACTTGATCTTCCATCACTACATATAGTGGACCCAAGATATTTAAAGGTGTTAACTTCTTCTAACGTTTTCCCATTTAACGTAATGTTGGTCGGAACATGTTTCTTATGGCTATTCACCAATATCTTGCTTTTTTCTATATTAATTTCCATCCCATACGTTCTTGTTACTTTCTCCAGTCTATAGGTAAGGTCTTGAAGTTCTGATTCTGATCCAGCTATCAGATCAATATCATCAGCAAAACGTAGGTTGCACAGAGGTCGGCCTCCAATCGATATGGTTGATTTATAATCATAGAGAGCCTCCTGCATAATATGTTCCAGATATATATTAAAGAGCACTGGTGACATGATACATCCTTGGCGAACTCCTACAGTTGTTTTGAAAAATTCTCCAATGTCGTTGCTTGCAAAAACAGCACTGCTTGCGTCCTTGTATAGTGCTTCAATGATATCTATGATGTTAGTATCAAAATTGAATTTTCTCATTACTTGCCATAAGCCTTCATGCCAGACTCGATCGAAGGCTTTTGTGAAATCGATGAAGTTATGGTATAAATCGTGTTGATGTTGGAGATGTTTTTCGATAAGTAATCTAATATTGAAGATTTGTTCTGAGGTACTTCTTTTTGGTCTAAAGCCAGCCTGTTCCTCTGACAAGATTTCTTCTGATTTCTGTTTTATTCTGTTCAAAAGTATCTTTAACATCACCTTACTTGGATGACTAATAAGGCTAATGGTTCTGTAGTTCTTGCACATTTTTAGATTTCCTTTCTTTGGAAGCGGTATTACTAATGACTGCGTCCATTCTTTTGGCCATTTTTTTGTACTCCATATCTTCTGGCAAATTGTTGTCATGTATATATACTGAAGCACATTAAAAACGCACCACTATTATATATACTGATGCCGAGAAGCTGGCAAAAAAAAGTGTGGGAATGGATTTTCCCCGTGTTTGCCATGGGGTAGAGAGCGAATGGCTGCTGGAATGGAAAGTGCAAGATTCAACCCATGGGTGTGTGTACAGACTACATGAAAACGATGAAAGTTACACGTGCAACACGATTCTCAACAGCTATGACCCTGAAAATGTGTACGCGTTGTGGCAGTATACTCGGTATAAAAAGGCCGTTGAGACAAAACACCCAGTACATGTGCTTGAAATGCCACGACTATCTGAAAACGACCGCCAACGAGCCATTGGTATGTTGGAGACCGGAATGAGCTCGCGGGCCATTGCCAGAAGGATGAATTGCCACCACAGCACTATTGTACGTCTCAATGAACGTTACGGAACCACTGGCAGTGCCCGGGATAGACTTCGGAGTGGCCAACCACGAGTTACTACCCCTGCGCAAGATCGTCATATTGTGCTGAGTCACCTAAGGAATTGACTCTCCCGGCAAGTCAAACAGCAAGAGCAATAGTGGGTAGACATGGGCAAGTCTCTCGAATGACAGTCATACGACGACTCAGAGATACAGGCATTACTGCAAGACGACCTTATGTTAAGCCAAACTTGACTCACAGACATCGTTAGCAGCGCCTGCAATGGGCAGAGCAACATATCAGATGGACTAGACTGCAGTGGAATGCTGTCCTATTCACAGAAGAGAACAGATTCAACATATCCTTTGCAGATGGACGTATGCGGATTTAGCGACGGTGTGAAGAGCGCTTTGCAGATTGCTGTGTCAACCGATTTCGAGGTGGCAGTATTCACATTTGGGGAGGATTCAGTTTTCACCATCGCTTGCCTCTTCACGTCTTCCGTGGAAATGTTAATGCTGTGACATATCGAGATGAGGTTCTGGATGCACTGGTTGCTCCTGCGTTCACAATTTATCCACACTTGCAGCTTCTCCAGCAGGATAACGCACGTGCATTTTTTTGTATTTTTGGTTTTCTCCCTTGCCTGCACAGAATGCAATGAATTTCATAACAATCAAATGTACAAATTAATGACCAGCATGGATTCATAGGAAAATGAATAAAGATTCCAAATATGTAAACTTGTACACACTTATATTTACATTTCACACTCTGTTCTTGGATTATACAGGTGGTGCGTTTTTAATGTGCTTCAGTATATATATATATTTTTTTTTTTTCTATAACCAGCGGCACTCGAGCTTTCCGGCTCTTTCGGCCCAATGACATGTCATTGCGAGGCTGGGGGGTCAGTGGACTTTCCTTCCAACCCGGTCAGGAGCTTCGCTCCTTCCCATCCACACGGGATTTATGTGCAGGAGCCGTTAAGATTATTCAGTCAAATTTCCGGTCGTAAACATTTCTTCAAACGCCGACGGCCGGGTTTGAACCATAAACACCTGGTCGCCAGTACAACGTCGTAGCCATTACACCAGCGCGGCTCCTGATATATATATATATATATATATATATATATATATATATATATATATATATATATATATATATATATATATATAATACTACTTCGGTCATAACTGACTAAGGAAATGCGCCTCAGAGGTGACATCTGTCGTAGATTTTGGATAGGTAATTAAGATAGATTCTGGTCCCGTCTGAATTGAACTGGAAAAGGTGGTAACTCATTGAGAGATAAGGTAAAGAAATAGATTTCACGAGTGAAATGGTGAAAAGGTAGAGTCTGTCCCTGGATTAAGAAGATACTCTAGTCCAGCCTATCGCTACGACTGAAATTGGTTTATCAGACAGTTTACCTTTCTGTATATATTAACATATACGCTATAACCACTCCCATACACACACACACAGATAAGTGACGACAACTTGATGCACATACGTGATACTATAGTAATGGAGTAGGGATATTGGGCCGAGCTGACCAACACAGGTAATTAAGTTTTATGTTAAGTTTATTTATCATAAGGGAAAAAAAACTTCACAACATCCAGTATCAAATAGAAAATATAAAATCATATGTTACAGAAATAATAAAGAAATAGACCCATAATTGCAATTCCCTCTGTTGAGACATGATCCCGTTAGAAGAAGATATTAACCCCCCCCCCCTCCCCCCCCAAAAAAGTTAAAAGATTAGCATTATGGTATAGAATTTGACTATACTGTAAAGAACAGAGTTTCTAATGTATCTATCCTGAAATGAACAGTATTAGCAAACATAAGAAAGAAACAAAACTAAGTGAGTACAATGATTGTACAATAGAAGAATTATTCACTCCTTCTTTCTCTCGCTTCAGACACCCTGTGGCTATATTTCAGTCTCGCTTACCTGATCGTTGATTACAACATCTGGAACATATCTCCGTGGTACACACAACAAATCCAGGGTTGGGTTTTGGCAAAATAAGCCCCAGTTCCTCCAAGACTGATTAATCCTCTTATTGGGGAACGCTTACTTTGTTACTGTTAATAGGATTCTGTTTATGTCACATCAATTAGTCCAGGTAGGAAAATACTTAAGAGATCTAATGTTCACAGTGTACAGTAGCTTGTAACTCCGATAGTTAACGAGAATGTCAGGTATGTAAATCTCTCTGGATAAATCTTCGCCACAACACAGTGGTCGGTAGTCGGGTATTGTTAAATTTGATAACTTCGCCACAGCGGGCTGAATGTAAATGAAAAAAATGGAAAAGAAAGCTGGGTAGCTATATGACCAGTTAAATTAATTCTTATAGTCTTTTGTTGGTACTCTCTCTCTCTCTTTCTGGGTGAAACAAGAGGGCCAAACAGGTCAACCTCGAAGACCCGATATTTATATAAGAATGTTTTTGGTACTGTTGGACTTAGACCTGTTTTCTCAGATTCAGGTTCAGGCCGCTGGTAGGTTTTGGTTTGTGACCCGTACTGGATTTTAGGAAGAAAATACAAAACATTTAACCACAATATAGTATTCTATCCAAACCCAAGCATGATGACGTCACATCTGACGTAATAAGCGCATACGGATGTACAAGTGTGTAAGTGTTCATTCTCCTAGTATTCATTGGTTGTGCTGCAGACCGTTAAAATAATGGCCGGTGTGATAAGGAATCCGTCCAAGGTCGATCAGCGAGCGGTGATTCAGTTCCTAACAGCCGAAGGATGTCGACCAGTCGACATTCATCGCCGAATGAAAGCAGTGTATGGTGACAAAAGTGTGTCTAAGACTACAGTGAAATACTGGGAACGAATGTTTCGAGAAGGACGTCAGTTAACGAAAGATCTTCCGCGGCCAGGTCAGGTGCATATTGTTGCGACAGAAGAAGCCATCGCCGAGATTGATGCAGCAATACGGATGGACCGTCGTCGGAGCTTACGTTCGCTAGCAGAGGAATTCGCTGTGTCTCTTGGGACAGTTCAAATGGTAGTTAGGAAGAAACTGAAGTATCGAAAGGTGTGTTCACAATGGGTCCCACGGATGCTGACCGATCACCATAAGGAAGAACGCATGGGGTAGAGTTTGAACCACCTGCTGCGTTACGAAGAGGAGGGTGATGCATTTCTGTTGCGCATAGTGGCAGGCGATGAGTCGTGGTGCCACCACTTTGAGCCGTGCAGCAAATCAGCGAGCATGCAATGGAAACATCCCGGATCACCAAAACCCAAAAAATTCAAGTCACAGATTTCCGCCGGTAAGGTTATGCTGACCGCATTTTTTGACCATGAAGGGCTTCTATTGGTAGACTTTAAAGAGCCTGGCGTGAACATCAATGCCATCCGCTTCAAAGACACACTAGACAACCTGCATACAGCCATCAAGAATAAACGACCCGGCATGCTTTCGCGTGGTGTGATTCTGTTGCACGACGATGCTCGTCCACATGTTGCGAACATTGTGCAAGAAGCGTTAGCAAGGAAAAGGTGGGAAGATCTGCCACACCCAGCCTACAGCCCCGATCTGTCACCATGTGACTTTCATTTATTCGGACCCTTAACAAAATCTCTAAAGGGACAACGATTCGACTCCGATGCAGACGTCAGGGCCTCGGTGACCAAATGGTTCAATAAGCAACCAAAGTCATTTTTCTCGGACGGCATCCGCCGTCTACCCAAGCAGTGGGATGCGTGTCTGAATGCCTATGGTGACTATTTCTAAAGAACCCCAGTGGGTACTTGCTTCATAACAATTGCTGTATTTAATTCTACTACTCCTGCTGATGTACTTTACATATATTTGTTATAAAGCCACTGGGACGGGTTTCATTTGAACACACCTCGTATATATGAAACAGATCTTGATTCGCTAGTTCTTGCGAGATATCACGCCTTGCCCGTATTTTGGGGGAAATCTGCGGTCGATTTCTGAATGAAAGCTTTATTTCTCACTTCTGCCGACCGCATAGACTTTGGCAACGAGCAAACAGTCTTTTGATCTCCGCTCGTTCCGTAGCTAATTACATTCTCTGGGACTCACGAACAGACGGCTGATGTCGGTAACTGTGGTTATCGCCCCTTTGATTTTCTTTCTACGTGCATCCTAGTCTGATCTGTCACTATTTCAACGAATGCCCAATCGCACGCATGATAATCTAGTTAACGGCTCTTACTCGCTAGTTGTTTACCTGGCCCGTCGTGGACTAGTTAATAAGTCTGTTTGTAAACCTTCCTATTGCCTGTAAGACAATAGAAAAAGAAAAAAATAGGCGTGGCTACAATTATGAGTTTGACAGATATAGAAGTACATGGGTTCTGCGTTTAACAAAAACGTGCTTACTAATAAGGAAGCAAGGTGGGAGCCAGGTGGGAGCAAAGACGTGCTGATATATGTAATCTATTTGCATAATCTATCACAACATCCCTCAGATGCTTATTTTGCTGGTGTTCCTTTCGACTTTTTCTCCTCTCTTCTGCTTGCTGTGAGAGCTTCTTTTCGCCTAATCTGTGGTTGCGCCGTAGATACCATCGCCACATGGTGCGATCGCCAGCTTCATCCTCCCAGGTTGCTGGATTTATGTTCAGTGCCCTCATGTCTCTCTTGCACACACCTTATATATATATATATATATATATATATATATATATATATATATATATATATATATATATATATATATATATATATATATATATATATATATATATATGTGACGTACATATTATATGCAGTTATTTATGTTCTTATATCTAGCTTTTAAATAGCTTCGTCCACAAGTTTTTATTACCGTCCGTCGCATTGCGGCAGAGACGACGTCACTAATCAGTATGCAAGAGAGGTCAAAAGGTGGGCGAATGATAGCGAAGGGTTCAGGGGGCATTAGTGGATGTGTCGTGGAACAGTGAGGAGGCTGTGTGAATTGCTCGGGGATATTTCAGATGTCGGTGTGTTTGATAGATATGTTCTGAAGTAAGTCTGTTCATCCTGGAATGACAGAGTGCCTGATTCATTCACAGGATAGGTAGAGGAGTGAATAGAAATGATATAGTGATGTTTAAAGACTGAAGACGGGCGATGTTCCCGGTTCTTATATATTCGTATGTTCATAGAGATACAGCTGATTACAGGACTGGATCTCGACATTTACTGACAGACTGTTATATGCCAGAATCTGTGTTTACCCTATGCCATGGGAGTTATGTGTAGTGGAAGAGGTCTTACAAGTAATACTTCACTGGAGCATACGTTTTATCCATAATAAACATGTTCGTGATGTGCATAAGCTGGACGTTTCTTCAATTCTTGTGCGGATGTTTATGTAGCAAGTTTAAGAACTCTTGTATGATCACTTGGCTACTGCAAATATGTTTCACTCTTCCATGAATTAAATCATTAAACCTAAGAGCAAGTTGGAGAACGCCACAGCTTTTGGGGGGCCAGGTATCGTGGATTTTGAACTTGTAAAGTATTTTTTTTTTTAAAACCAAGTCTACAAGCAAATGTTTACCGACTTCGTCCCACTTACGGACAAGGTGAAGGTCACATCTGCTCAGAGCGGGGTGTGAATGGAGGAGAGGAAATTTTTGAAGTAACTTTCGAAATATATTATGAATTAACTGTTCATTATTATCAAGGTGTCGGCAGTGGAAAAGTTAAGAGGGCCAGCGTTATCGAAGAATGTTATTCATTGGAGGAAAATATCAATTTACCAGCAGTCACTATTTCAAGTGACCGACTTCTGCGAGTCTACAATCAAATTCAAAGTGGAGTCCTGTCAGACCGGAGTGTAGGGAAGGACTAGTGACGAATCGTTTTACATTGCTGTGGGGGTGCTTCAGAGCTGCACATCCATTTCTTAGCACCATATCTCAGGCCAGGAAGGAGACTGTTTTATTTTCATACAAGATAAGTGCGATTTTTTACATCTTTCGGTCTGTGTTCATGAATATTTTGGTTGGATCTCCATCAGCTCTGATGTTTGTTTTCCTTTTTTAATGTATTAATATATGTAATTCTTGTATAAGCGGGCAAGGTTGGCTCGGCTGTCTTGTTGTGTGATACATCTCGCCGTAAAGTGGGCACACACAAATTGTCTATAGGTACTGTGTGGTGATCATAATCTGTTAGATCATTACAATTATTATTAATATTTTTTCTTCTTTATTATTTTCGGACTTGTTTTAATGTTGGTCTTTGTCATATTCTGTTGATTATTGTAATTTTTCGTCTTTAGTGGTCGTGCTCTGTTTATCGAATCTGACCATCAATTCAGTTGATTCATGCATTAAATGGTGGATCTTCTACTGATCACGTTTTTTGTTTTCATTACCTGTTAAAACTTTTATACCTTATCTTTCTTTATACCTTAGTATTGTCCTTGTTATGCTTGATCTGTTGTCTATTTATATATATATATATCTTAAATTGTATTGTCTTGGTTGCTCCTTTGGAAATATATTACTGTATCCTTTGGAAATAGTGCAAAATTGTTCAGTTCTGATATTGAGTATAAGGCAATTTGTTGAAAAGTCATATAATTTTATTTAAGAGTTGTTATTTGTGTACCTGATTGATTATATCAGGGTGTCTCAACATGTCTCGCCTAGAACATTTTGTCACCGTGGGTGAAAGACTTGGGATTCAAGCGAAGGCCTTGAAAGAGTTTGCGTTAGAGCAGGTGGCTAAGGAAGAGAAAAAATTAGAACAAGAATTAGCTGAGATGAGAAGGCGAGAAGACAGAGAAGCAGCTGAGAAAAAATTAGAGCAAGAATTAGCGGAGAAGAGGAGGCAAGATGAAAAAGAACAAAAGCTAGCACAGTTTGAGCATGAGCAAAAAATGGCTGAAATTCAGCTTCAAAAGCTTAAACTTGAGAATGAGAACAAACCGGTGGAGAGCACTAATCAGGGCACAACAAAAAGGGATCATGGGTGTCCTTTTAAGGTTCATTTACCTAAATTTCATCCATCCGATGACATATCGTTTTACTTGAATAGGTTTCAGACAATTTGTCAGGAACATAAACTGGACAAATCTGAATGGCCTAGTAAATTAATGTCATTATTTTCAGGTGAAGCTCTTACAGCTATCTGCACGTTGGATGATGCCTCTAGAAGTGACTATGATTCTATAAAGGCATTATTATTGAAAAAATTCCAGCTGGATACTCACGGTTATAGATTAAAATTCAAAACTTTATTGCCTGACTCGGCCAAGGACTTCGCAGAATACATTGCATCTATCAAGCTTACTTTTCAGGGATGGATTGAACTGTCACGAATCGATCATACTTTTGAGTCGCTTATGGATCTCATGCTAAGAGATAAGGTTCTCTCTTCAGTCAGTCCAGAACTTTTGACCTATCTCCAAGAGAGGGATCCGCAAACCATTGCTGAAATGGAAATTTTGGGGCGACGTTTCATGACCGCACATCCTGGGAGGAATATAAGCAACTCAAACATCAAGGAGGCCTTACCAGTTGCCTCAGCAAAGGCTATATATACAAGAAATCAAAAACAGGGACCACCTGATAATGCTTCAAGCTGGGGACGAAATTTTAGCCGGAATGCCGGAACTTTCAGGGGTCGGTATAACTTTGCATACAGACAATTTCGACCACATAACCAGGGAAATATGCCTCAACAACAATTTAATGGACCAAACAGAGGCTGGACCAGAACTCAGAATTCCTATTCTAACAGAGGAAGATCAAATTATAATAATGATTGTAATTACCAGAACAACTGGAATAATCAGCACTACAGTTGCTCGGAATCAAGGGTATGAGACCACGTCGCATGCCAATGCATGCAGTGTTGATCTTTCTAATAAAGCAAATTGCTCTGCTTGCAACACTCTTTTTCAAACAGATGAAGTATCCAGATTAATTTGTGGTCACCCTCTACCAGTACTTGCTTCTCATGATGGAAAAGGTTCACTTAAATTTTGCAGGGGATTTGTTAATCATAGACTTGTTTCCGTCCTCAGGGATACGGGATGCACTACCGTAGGGGTGCGACAATCTCTGGTTGATAACTCATGTTACACAGGTAAACAGTTGAAATGTGTTACCTTCGGGGGCACAGTTGAATATTATCAAACTGCCTTTGTTTACATAAACACACCTTACTTCACAGGGAATGTTCTTGCTTGTATGTTGGAAAATCCAGTCAGCGAGTTGATTCTGGGGAACCTCCCTGGGCTGAAGGAGTGCTCAGATGATGATATTAAAAGTTGGGAAAACCAGCATTTAATGACTGCTAATGCAGTTACTACACGGGCACAGGCTCAGGCAGAGGCCAATGATAGTACGGCATCAGGGAATGAGGATGATGACAATTTACAAGTTTCACTTGTCAGTAAAGAGTCATTCATTACTATGCAACATAATGATGACTCATTGAAACATTTTTTCAAGGTTGCTAGAAAAGATTATGTTGTGTACAACGAGAGGGCGATTCACTGGTACACCATCAAAAATGGTATTCTAATTAGAAATTTTAATGATGCTAATTCTGAGAAAAAACAGATCATGGTGCCAACTAATTTTAGACCTTTTATTTTGCAACATGCCCATGATGTCAACTGTGCAGGCCATTTGGGGATAGCTCGTACTAAACAAAGAGTGCTGTCCAATTTTTTCTGGCCTGGGGTCACCAAAGATGCGAAAACTTTTTGTAGAACTTGCAAGACATGCCAAAGCGTGGCTGCGAAAGGTGCATATCACAAAGCACCTATACAGGCCTTTGATATCTCTAACAGACCATTCGCTAAGATGGCAATTGACATCATAGGACCATTACCAGTAGTATCAGCAAGAGGCCACAGATTCATTCTTACGTGCATTGACATGTGCACACGGTGGCCTGAAGCGATACCACTTAAGAACATCACAACTAGAGATGTTGCTGATGCACTCATGATCATTTTCAGTAGATTGGGGTTTCCGGAGGAAATACTATCAGACAGAGGTAGACAATTTACATCAGAAGTTATGGCACAGGTTATGACGGATTTTCAAATTGAGAGGTCTCTAAGCAGTGCCTATCACCCAGAAGGTAACGGCACAGTAGAACGATTCAATAAGACACTCAAACAGATGTTGGGTAAGGTTACCTCACAATGTCCACAGGACTGGGACAGAATTTTACCAGCTGTTTTGTTCGCCTATCGGGAAATCCCAAACGAACAAACTGGGTTTTCGCCATTTGAATTAATTTTTGGGGCAAAGCCTAGAGGTCCAATGTCGATCTTAAAACAGCTTCTCGTGGGCTCCGAGTTGTCAGAGGAGGTTCAATCCTCTTATGAGTATGTTGTAAATCTACGAAAAAAGATTGTGGAAGCATGCCTGATAGCAGTGGATGCTTCTGAGAGAGCAAAAGAAAAAACCAGACTATTCACTAATGAGAAGAGAAAATTACACTTATTGTGGCCTGGGGATGAAGCATATGTGCTTCTCCCTACAAAAGAGAATAAACTATTAATTGCATGGAGAGGACCGTATAAAGTGGTTTCACAGTTAACTGATGTTGATTATATTGTGGATATAAAGGGTCAACATAGAACATTTCACATCAACATGCTCCAAAAATTCCATTCTCAACCTGGTAATCTTCAACCAGTTTTCGAGGCCATTGATGCGTCTGACTCAAACTATTCCTCACTTGCTGTAATTCATGATGAGGGGTCTTCATTTGAAGATGTCTCTCTGCCATTATCTTTTGTTCCGCTTCAAGCATCAGAGTCTTGGAGGGACGTTTCTATATCTCCAGATCTATCAATCGACCAACACACTCAAATTTATACTCTGTTACAATCCTATCAGGATGTGTTGACTGAGATCCCAGGTAGTACTGATGTCATCGCTCATGACATTCTACTTCAAGAATGTCACAAAATTAACCGTGATACAACGTTAAAATATCTCCAATGATACAACGTAGGGATAAAAATTAATGCGTAAGCTGCTAGAATACATGATCGCCCACGCCGCGGGTCATCACCCGCCATGGAAATTAAATTGTTAGACTTGAAGGCAAAATGGAACGGGATGAGATCGGAGATCAAAAGGAAAAATCTGACTGAACGCGTGCTTGAAACTAGCAATGCTAAAAGGCGCAAGTGGTGGGGAAAGGAGGAAACAGTCACGTTCCCCAAGTTGACATAAAGTAAAGAAATCGACAAAAGGGACCTTGGATATTATACGCCACAGTCATATCTTGGACGCTTTTGCTATAACTTAGCCCGTTTATTTGAATGCAGTGATGAACGCATTCCAGAAGATTCTAGAGGGTATTTGAAAATTGACTTTTCTTAATAATAATGTTAGGAATATAAAACCTAGCTGGCTGGATGGCCCATCTTGAGCAGTGAAATAATATGCTTTCATTTATACAGACGGACAGATAATAAGAAAGATATTGACAAAAGACTGTGTTGTTCATATCAGCGAGCGTCTGCATTGAAATAAAACCTGTCACTAATTTTCAAAAAATTGTGGCCTTGAAGACGCAAGTGCTAAAATCTAGTTGGAATGAAGAGACGGGGTGGGATGGTGAATTGTGGCTAAAAATAACTTTAAAGGCAAAATTGTGTAGGGGAAGGCAGGGTTGGTTAAAAAAACAAGTGTTTTTTTTTTGTGAAACGCAAGTAGAGACGGACGGACCAACAGACAATAAGGCATACTTGACTGAGGTATGACTGAAATGACTTATTGGTAGGATATTTGAATTTGAAAAAGAAAAGGCAGTGATTGGCCCTAGATGAAGATATTATCGGCGCTCAGACGCGCATTTTGTGCCATTCAGTATAAGTTGTCCTGGTAGACACAGTGAATTATTAAGTGGTGTAATTCCCAGAAGCTATTGAAATATTTAGAGTGAGGCCATCATAAGACCAGCAGCTCAGCTGAGTTTTGCTAGCATTTATTTAACTGTGTTCTATATTCATAATTCTGGTAAGACTGAAATTATTTCTTTGTACATTTTAATATTGGTTTAAGGTTCGAGTGATTTGATACTGCAATAGCATAATCTGTTCCTTACAACAAGTAAGGGTTCTCTCTAGACCCCCCGCCCCAGTTCAGGGTCTAGAGACAAATAAAATACATAAACTCCAGCAAGGATTAGGAAGGACAGATCAAGTGTTGAGATCAGTGAAACATATCACCTATCCTATTCTATGGCAGGAAACTAATGAACATATTTCAGAATCTGTAGTCTGGGAGAACTTAGCCTATGTGAAACCAACTTGGTAAGATGTGTTGTTTGGTCAGAAAGATCTGACCCGTCTATGTGGTGTTGTTGTTGTGTAGTGTTGTGTCCAGAAATGGTTAGAGGATGGAATTCTGACACATGACTAATACTTTGATTGCAGAGCTGTGAGTTTCAGTTGGCACCAATGCTGTGTCAAATGAGTTGTTGAATTTTACGAGAGTGGACCCGTGCAGTAACATTTTGTCAGAGCAGCCTATTATAGCCCCCAAGCACGGAGAGGTGGGGCCACCAACCTTCTGATATTGCCCCCAAGCACGGAGAGGTGGGGCCACCAGACTTCTGATATTGCCCCCAAGCACGGAGAGGTGGGGCCACCAGATCTCAGCACCAGAGCTACACCTTCAAGTTACGTGAGCGCCTGGTCTGCTGAGAATTCACCAACTCAACTTATTTGCTAACACACCCATAAAATTCCATCAAATAACTGGACAATGTGTAGTCACCATAGACAGGGAGTGATGAGGCCACCCCAACAACACATCCATTAAATGTTCTCCCAAAATAGATTACTACTATAAACAGTAATAATATTAACTAGTCTAGTAACATATATATGTACACACCTTGCATTTATTATGGAATATTCATGCATTTCTTTCATAATTGATAAACCTTTCATATGTTCTGGCCAAAATAAAACCTTGGTCCAGAACAAATAAATGTAAGAAAATTACTATCAAAATTTTACACAACTGAGTTAGTTCCGTGTATTATAACATTTTATTAATATTATTAGACTTAGTAAATATCTGTGTGTGTGTCTGTAAACTACCACAACACATTACATATCATTACCCTAGACATTTAACGTAGCCACATTCATTAGTAAAAAAAGATAGGTGTGAGGTCGTAGTGGTAGCAAGAAGGGGCTTCTGACAATTCACAGCTACATTTTATCTCAGGAGCCTTCACAGCTGACCTCATGCATCACACGTAGTAATATCACCATCATACAATACCATCAAACCCACTACATATATTGGGGGCTCGTCCGGGATAATTAGCCCATTAAGTATATTAGGATCTCCTGGGGGGAGAATTAGATTAAGGGAACACATAATAAAAATTAAAAGTGTCCCTTAAAATTAAAAGTGTCCCTGAAAATAAAAGTTGGTGAATCTTCACAGCCAGTGGTAGTTAATTAATTAATTAGAATTATTTTAGACTAGAGTAATTAGAAGTACTTTAGTGGTTGGAAATTTTATTTTGCACATTGCTAGATTTGTTAAAAAGTATGGCGGAGCTGGCAAAATTCAGATCAGCTGCTGTGCTGACGGCAAAGGAGATGGGAATGGATGGTCAGATTTTAATTCAATATGTAACGGCTGAATGTGATAAATATATTGAAAGGGAAGATAGTAGGTAGCTGAAGAGAAGAGGTTACAAATTGAGGCTGATAGAGAAATTAAGAGGCTGCAGATTGAGGCAGAAGAAAAACGACAGCCAAGGGAGGCAGAAGATAAAAGGTTAACTGCCGAAAGGGAGGCAGAAGATAGGAGGTTGCAAAGGGAGCACGAATTACGACTCAGGGAGCTGGAGCTACAAGGCCAGGCTCCTGAAAATGGTGCCAGCCCTTTTCCCTTAGATGCTACGCCCAGTCTGGGAGCCTCAAACTCAGCTATGGGGTTTCATTTAGACCATTTTGTTGAAAAAGACGATGACATAGAGGGGTACCTAGGACGTTTTGAGTTATTAGCTACTACATATGGGTTAGAGAGAGAGAGAGGTGGAGTTTAAAGCTATCACAGGGACTGAGAGGTACTTCTTACGAAGTCTTCGCAAAAATGAACAGAGAAGACCAGGAGAATTATGACATGTTAAAGCAGGCTTTGTTATTGAGGTACGAAAAAAATAGGGAATTTTATCGTAGGAAATTTAGAAATGCCAAACTGTTGTCTGGGGAGACATACCACCAATTCTCTGCCAGACTAGAAACCTATTTGGAGAAATGGACTGCTCTGGGGAAGACCCAAGATCTTAAAGAAATGATCATGATTGAGCAATTGAGAGAGTCCATGGCTCCAGACATGAGAAAATTTCTCATGGAACAAGGTGCAGAGAAGTTGGGGGAGGTTTTAAATGTCGCTGAAAGGTATCAGGCAGCCCAGGCAGAGGTAAGTAGTGCTAAAAAGAAGCACATAGACAATTTTAAAGCTCCACAGCAATTTAATAAATTTGATAATAGAGAGCAGGGAAATAAAGGTAGGACAAACTTTGAACGGCCAAGAAATGACTACCGGGACAGAAACTCACAGTTCAATGACCAAAAATTCAATGAAAGAAAACCGTTTAACCAAGGAAAAAGATGGTGTAAATGGTGCAAGAAAGATAACCATAACACCGAATTTTGTAGAAGGAAACCTTCAAACATTGCTGCAATGAAGTCGGGGACTCAAAGATTAAAGGTTAATCCTAAGGGACAACAGGAACCTTATCACCCCCCAGTTTGTGAGGATGTTATTTGTAATGGGGTCACCATAAGGTGCCTTTATGATACAGGTTTGGATTATGATTCAGTTGTGAAGTCTAGCCTAGTGGACCCAAGTCAGTATACCACAGAAACAGTGGAAATACAAGGGGCAACTAAGGACATACCACTCATGACACTTCCCATCGCAAGGATAACGGTGAAAACTCGCTATGTGGAAGGAGAAATCAGAGCAGCAGTGATAGATGAACCAATCTACCCTCTGATATTGGGGTGTAGATACGTCTTCTTGGGGAATCCCGAGAGACCTGTGATCATGGCGACAGTGCAGACCAGGTCACAGAAGAAGGAGGAAGAAGGTGAACCTATAAATGCTCATCCAGAGGAGATGAGGAAGGCGCAGGCTGAGGATAGGGCACTCAAGCCATGTTTTAAAAAATTGCCCAAATGCCACACACCTCCGAGCAAGGGGGAATATTTTATGAAGAACAGATTGCTATATAGGAAGACAGGAACTAGATCCACTGGTCACGGACAGTTGGTTCTTCCCAAGATATATAGGGCAAATTTAATAAGGAGCTTACATGTTGGAAAAGATGGGGACCATGAAAAAGTCGGTACCATCTGCCAAAAGGTTGCTCGCAAATACTATTGGCCCGACGTAAATGTCGATATTGAAAACTTTGTAGAAGCATGTGGCATATTTCATGAGGGAACACCCACAAAGGGAAAATATGTGCAGGACCTAGAAACGCCACGGGGCAAAATTAGGCCTGGAAGGAAAACTAATGGTACTCAAGGAGACAAAGTGCAATGGGAGCCCCCTTTTCACACCCAGTCTTCACTTGAATGGATTAACATGGCCACTATGCGAAGAGTACAAAGAAGAAATTTTACCCAGGATAAGATGACAATCCCTCGGTCAGACTTATATAAACTGGAAGAACAGAAAAGAGAGCGAAGATCTCTCATAAGCAATCTCAAGTGGGGAGACAAACCCAAGAAAAAAAATTGGTAGTGGTCGATTTGTGAGTGATGATTCTAGGAAGAAAAGTCCTCACTATAGGGCTTCTAATGGAAGGGACCCGACGGGTTCCATAAAAAATACGAATGATAAATTAAAGGTCCAGATGTAGCCCTATTAAGGACCTGGACAGATGAGAAGGCGGAAGAGACTGTTACCTCATCTTATCAATACGTGAACGAACTGACCACTCGTTTGAAAGCTGGATGGAAACTGGCAAATGATAATTTCAAACAAGCCAGGAAGAAACATGCAGCATATTTTAATAGGAAGGCAAAGGACAGAGAACTAGCTGTGGGAGAGAAGGTGCTGCTTCTACTACCCGGTAGCCAGAATAAATTACAAATTGGATGGCAAGGTCCATATACGGTTCTAGAGAAGGTGTCTAGAACAAACTATAAAATTGACAAAAAGGGGAAGGAGAAAGTTTATCATGTAAACCTGTTAAAGAAGTATCTGGACAGACCACTCCAGGAAAGCACCCCCTTACTGACCTTAGCTATCGCAACTCAAATGCAAAAGGAACCACTCACCTCACATGAATACCCATTACATCCTTGTGAAACAGCAGCACAGGTAAAAGTCAGTAATCACCTGACTAAAAACCAGAGGGAGAGAGTTCAACAGGTTCTGGAGGAACATACAGATGTATTAACAGATAAACCAGGCCATACAAATTTGCTACAGTATGACATGAAACTGGTAGACTCAAACCCAATCTGTATGAGAGCCTATTCTATTCCGTTCGCGAAGGAGAAGGCATTGAAGGAAGAAATATATTATTTGTTGAAGGAGGGGATTATTTCACACAGTGAATCATCTTTTAGCTCTAGTGTCGTATTGTTGAGAAAACCGTCTGGGGAACACAGACTGTGCATAGATTACAGGAAACTGAATGCTGTCACAGAAGGACAAGTGGATCCATTACCAGACACAAAACAGTTATTTGCCAGATTGAACAAGGCAAAATACTTTTCAAAGGTGGATCTTAGTAAAGGCTATTACCAGATCCCAGTATCACGAATTTCATGGATGATATTCTCGTCGCCACAGAGACATTTGAAGAACACATTGAAGCTCTAGAAATGTTATTTAATAGGCTTAGGGAGGCGAACTTGACTGCTAGGCCAACAAAATGTTGCATTGGATGCAAAGAGTTGGAATTCTTGGGACACACTGTATATCAGGGTAGCATGACCCCTGATCCCAAGAACTTGGAAAAACTGCAGAGAGCACCTAGACCACAAACAAAAAAGGATGTGCGATCATTCGTGTCGTTATGCGGATTTTATCAAAAATATATCAAAGATTTTAACTCTATTTGTGCTCCTCTGACTGATCTGACTCGCAAGGGACTTCCAGATAAAATTAATTGGACTGCGCAAAGTGAATTAGCGTTCCAGGACTTAAAGGAAAAACTCACTAGCAAACCTATTCTCAAACTGCCTGATTTGACATAGGACTTTGTCTTAAGAACCGATGCCAGTAATGTAGGACTCGGAGCGGCTTTGTTGCAAAGATCATCTTCACCTGATGGGGAACTGAAACCAGTCGCTTATGCAAGCCGCAAATTGAATAAGGCGGAACAAGGATACTCCACAAGCGAAAAAGAATGTTTAGCGTTAATCTGGGCCATAAAGAAGTTTCAAATCTATCTGTAAGGTAGGACTTTTGTGGTCGAGACGGACCATCAGCCTCTCGTATTCTTATCTCAGGCTAAGCATGAAAACGCAAGATTGCTGAGGTGGTCTTTATTGCTTCAACCTTATCAGTTTAGTATGCAATATATCCCAGGCAAATTGAATGTCGGGGCAGATTTCCTCAGTCGGCACCCCTGTGATCAAAATTAGAGTAATGGCAGGCGTAAGGAGAGATTTTATCTATGTGTATCACTGGTTTTAGAACTTGCCTTAGGCATGTTTTCAAGTGGGGAGATGTGTCACAAAATTAACCGTGATACAACGTTAAAATATCTCCAATGATACAACGTAGGGATAAAAACTAATGCGTAAGCTGCTAGAATACATGATCGCCCACGCCGCGGGTCATCACCCGCCATGGAAATTAAATTGTTAGACTTGAAGGCAAAATGGAACGGGATGAGATCGGAGATCAAAAGGAAAAATCTGACTGAACGCGTGCTTGAAACTAGCAATGCTAAAAGGCGCAAGTGGTGGGGAAAGGAGGAAACAGTCACGTTCCCCAAGTTGACATAAAGTAAAGAAATCGACAAAAGGGACCTTGGATATTATACGCCACAGTCATTTCTTGGACGCTTTTGCTATAACTTAGCCCGTTTATTTGAATGCAGTGATGAACGCATTCCAGAAGATTCTAGAGGGTATTTGAAAATTGACTTTTCTTAATAATAATGTTAGGAATATAAAACCTAGCTGGCCGGATGGCCCATCTTGAGCAGTGAAATAATATGCTTTCATTTATACAGACGGACAGATAATAAGAAAGATATTGACAAAAGACTGTGTTGTTCATATCAGCGAGCGTCTGCATTGAAATAAAACCTGTCACTAATTTTAAAAAAATTGTGGCCTTGAAGACGCAAGTGCTAAAATCTAGTTGGAATGAAGAGACGGGGTGGGATGGTGAATTGTGGCTAAAAATAACTTTAAAGGCAAATTGTGTAGGGGAAGGCAGGGTTGGTTCAAAAAAAACAAGTAGAGACGGACGGACCAACAGACAATAAGGCATACTTGACTGAGGTATGACTGAAATGACTTATTGGTAGGATATTTGAATTTGAAAAAGAAAAGGCAGTGATTGGCCCTAGATGAAGATATTATTGGCGCTCAGACGCGCATTTTGTGCCATTCAGTATAAGTTGTCCTGGTAGACACAGTGAATTATTAAGTGGTGTAATTCCCAGAAGCTATTGAAATATTTAGAGGGACGCCATCATAAGGCCAGCAGCTCAGCTGAGTTTTGCTAGCATTTATTTAACTGTGTTCTATATTCATAATTCTGGTAAGACTGAAATTATTTCTTTGTACATTTTAATATTGGTTTAAGGTTCGAGTGATTTGATACTGCAATAGCATAATCTGTTCCTTACAACAAGTAAGGGTTCGCTCTAGACCCCCCGCCCCAGTTCAGGGTCTAGAGACAAATAAAATACATAAACTCCAGCAAGGATTAGGAAGGACAGATCAAGTGTTGAGATCAGTGAAACATATCACCTATCCTATTCTATGGCAGGAAACTAATGAACATATTTCAGAATCTGTAGTCTGGGAGAACTTAGCCTATGTGAAACCAACTTGGTAAGATGTGTTGTTTGGTCAGAAAGATCTGACCCGTCTATGTGGTGTTGTTGTTGTGTAGTGTTGTGTCCAGAAATGGTTAGAGGATGGAATTCTGACACATGACTAATACTTTGATTGCAGAGCTGTGAGTTTCAGTTGGCACCAATGCGGTATATATGTACACACCTTGCATTTATTATGGAATATTCATGCATTTCTTTCATAATTGATAAACCTTTCATATGTTCTGGCCAAAATAAAACCTTGGTCCAGAACAAATAAATGTAAGAAAATTACTATCAAAATTTTACACAACTGAGTTAGTTCCGTGTATTATAACATTTTATTAATATTATTAGACTTAGTAAATATCTGTGTGTGTGTCTGTAAACTACCACAACACATTACATATCATTACCCTAGACATTTAACGTAGCCACATTCATTAGTAAAAAAAGATAGGTGTGAGGTCGTAGTGGTAGCAAGAAGGGCCTTCTGACAATTCACAGCTACATTTTAGCTCAGGAGCCTTCACAGCTGACCTCATGCATCACACGTAGTAATATCACCATCATACAATACCATCAAACCCACTACAAAGATCAAACACCTATCCGGATAAAGCCATATCCCATACCAATTCATTTTCAGGCTCAAGTGGATAAGGAAATTGATAACATGCTTAAAATGGGTATTATAGAACCATCTCAATCACCTTACTCATTTCCTCTAGTGATTGTTAGGAAAAAAGATAAGTCCATTAGAATCTGTATATTCTTCCGTCGTCTTAACGGTATAACTTCTACTGATGCAGAACCTATGCCTGTTCTTGATTCCTTACTGGAAAAGACGTCTGATGCCACATATTTCAGTAAACTTGATCTTTCAAAAGGCTACTGGCAGATTCCCTTAACAGATAGATCTAAGCCTTACACTGCCTTTGCCACTCCTAATGGATTATATCAGTGGACTCATATGTGTTTTGGGCTAGTGAACGCACCGGCAACGTTATTCCGGATGATGAGATTCCTATTTGCTGGTCGGCCTGATATCATAGCATATATCGACGATATCTGTCTCTTCCACAATTCTTGGCAGCACAATATCTTAGGTCTTCAGTCTTTATTGGACATTCTACGCAGTCACCGCCTCACTGCTAGACCTTCAAAAGTCCAGATCGGCTATAAAGAAATTTCTTTTCTGGGACATAGAATTTCTCAAGGATTCTTGAAAACAGATGATGACACTGTCTAAAAAATTCTTAATCTTGAGGTTCCTAAAACAAAACAAAAAGTCATGAGTTTGTTAGGTCTAATCAACTTTTACAGGAAATTCATTCCTCGTTTCTCGGAAATATCTTCCATTTTGTCATCTTTGCTGAAAAATGGATGCCCAAACAAAATAGTCTGGACCCAGCCATGCCAAGATGTATTAAACCGTATTAAATCTTCATTTTCAAAGGCACCAATATTGAAACTGCCTAACCCATTTATCTCCTTTACTCTCAGGTGTGATGCATCTCAATATGCGATAGGAGCGTCTTTGATGCAACTCCACAACAATGTTTTGCATCCAGTATTGTATGTGAGCCGCAAGTTATCTTCAACAGAAGCAAAATACCCCATTCTGGAAAGAGAGCTCCTAGCAATATCATGGAGTGTTTCCAAACTACAAAAATACATGATTGGGGCACCATTTGTCATCGAAACAGACCAGAGGGCGCTAGCTTATCTACAAAAAGCTAATTTTTCAAACCAACGAACAGCTAGATATGCCCTAAGTCTACAGCCATACTCTTACACCATCCGGGCGATCAAGGGCTCTGAGAACAATCTTGCAGACGTCCTGTCACGCTGTACAACCATCTAGTCTAGTACTGGTTTGATACATCACGGAATTACCCCAGATAGAGAAAATCTGAGAATCTGTCATATTCAAGTTAGTTGTCTTCGACAATCTACAGGTACACTTATATTTGCCACATTTGACTATCTTTATGTTCATTCCATGAGACTGTTATTCGTATAGTTCAAGGACTTTGTTTACAGCAACTAGTATGCATGGATACTTGCATTATGTGTTGGTAGGAAACTTTATCGGTGATGGATATTCAGGGGAAACTACCTAGTGTATAACTTTTTCTACATGGGACATCAATCATACTCAGGATTCAGGTACATCTCAGTACACATTGTGAACCAAAGAAACTATTCAGGGATAATTTATTACGTTTTATTTGATAACCCATGGACATGAATCGTGAACTTGAATTATCTTCATGGATTTATGAACACTCACAATTTTTGTGCTCAACAAACTTAATAGTTATATTTACCTAATATATTCTTCTTTTTTGGACACATTAATTTTTATTACTACCTTTGGGCTTAGACTTTGATTAATGGACACACATTGTTTAATTAGGAGTATCTCTATGCACTGTCCCTGTCTTCTGCTTTACTAATCTTCTTGCATCTACTGAAGTCTTGTACCAACTGAGCATCTGTCTTGTCTGCACTGACATTAACTACTTTTACCAAACAACACAGGGTCGGGAGAGCTTATTGTGCTTGTCTTAATCATCATGGTATATCATCCATTGAGATTCTGAATAAAGACTCATGTGAGAGAAGAAAACAAAACATAATATGAATGGAAAAAAATATTAGAAAAACAGAAAACATTTTTCTCTTATCATGAAGGTATTACATTATGTACTTCATTGCATGTGGCTTACAACTTTCATATATTAGGTTATAATTACTTAATGGTCATCTGTAGCATAATGACTTTGCAATTGTATTAAGTGACAATATTCACTAAGTCTATAACCTGACAGGACTTAGACCAAAAGTATGTGACATTAGAGTGAAAATGATTGACAGGTATGGATGAGTTCATATAACACGTAGTCTTAGTTACTGGAAGGCAGGTCATCTACTTCTTATGTGTCATATTGTCTCGACTTGAGTAAGACTTAGGCTTTGATATTTTCATATCAATGTCCTCACGTTGTGTTAAATTTGGCTTTCTCATGACAGAAACAGGGGTTGGAGTACTTCCTGGTCTCCGCTCGTATTATATTTAAACTCTCTACTTGGCACTGGAACCTCATTTTATATTTTGTTTACCCACCTCTGAAGTAGAAAAATTTCATTTTTCTCCTCAGACAGGGGAGGGGGGAAGATGTGACGTACATATTATATGCAGTTATTTATGTTCTTATATCTAGCTTTTAAATAGCTTCGTCCACAAGTTTTTATTACCGTCCGTCGCATTGCGGCAGAGACGACGTCACTAATCAGTATGCAAGAGAGGTCAAAAGGTGGGCGAATGATAGCGAAGGGTTCAGGGGGCATTAGTGGATGTGTCGTGGAACAGTGAGGAGGCTGTGTGAATTGCACGGGGATATTTCAGATGTCGGTGTGTTTGATAGATATGTTCTGAAGTAAGTCTGTTCATCCTGGAATGACAGAGTGCCTGATTCATTCACAGGATAGGTAAAGGGGTGAATAGAAATGATATAGTGATGTTTAAAGACTGAAGACGGGCGATGTTCCCGGTTCTTATATATTCGTATATTCATAGAGATACAGCTGATTGCAGGACTGGATCTCGACATTTACTGACAGACTGTTATATGCCAGAATCTGTGTTTACCCTATGCCATGGGAGTTATGTGTAGTGGAAGAGGTCTTACAAGTAATACTTCACTGGAGCATACGTTTTATCCATAATAAACATGTTCGTGATGTGCATAAGCTGGACGTTTCTTCAATTCTTGTGCGGATGTTTATGTAGCAAGTTTAAGAACTCTTGTATGATCACTTGGCTACTGCAAATATGTTTCACTCTTCCATGAATTAAATCATTAAACCTAAGAGCAAGTTGGAGAACGCCACAATATATATATATATATATATATATATATATATATATATATATATATATAATATATATATATATATATATATATATATATATATATATATATATATATATATGTATATGGATGTGTGTGTGTGTGTGTGGAACATAGAAAGCGCATATGGCCGTCACCAGTACCATTCGTGAAGAAGCTCTACACAGATGCAAATAGACTCACGCCTACTACTGCTTTCTTTGAAAACATTTATGTGGGCGCCCGAGAATGTACGAAGAAGAAATGGTATGACGAGTTCCCTAATGTGAAACTGATGACAAGAACCAAACAAGCGTCAGTGGAACAATAAATAAGAAGAAGACACTGACGATGGACAGGACACGGATTATGAAAACATCTTCAAATCATTACAAGGTAGTACTTGCGCTGGAACCCCCGGGGCAAGAGAGGCACAGGTGGAACAAAAGAATAGAGAAGAGAACCAGAAAAACAGAGATGAAAATGATGAGGGGGACAAGGAAAGACCTTGAGCTGATAGAAGACATGCGGCAGGAGGACTTGGCATGTTTTCGTTGACAGCCTATACTCCTAGGGAAGTTAAAGGATATTGATTTATTGGCTGATCTTGTCTCAATAACTGATTGAAATTGTGTCTAGGTTGCATTGAGTTTACGTTGCAAAAATGAAGCAAAATGGAAAGAGAGAAACAAAGGCACAAACAACAAAATGAAGAGAAAATCAAACACTACAATACAAAAAGTACAGTGATTGTGAAATTAAAGAGATATACTTTCATAAAGTTCTACACACTTTTTTAAGAACAACATTTTTCCTAACACCGTGAGGACTTCCCTGTCGTATAGGAGCTATGAAATCTTGTTATCAGGGAGTGGCGTTGCGCTGACAATTTATGGCTTCGATGAAAAGGAAGAAAACACCATCCTTTGCCTTCTATTTAAAGTACATTTTTAAAACTCACACACGCAAGTGCAGGAAAAATTTTCCTTCTTCTGGGACGCTCCAAAATTGTCTGTTCCATCGGGTTCAAGCAAAAATTCCTTACCATCGCGACCATTCATTCGAGTCTGGTATCTTCACAAAGACCTATTTTCCAGTAATCACGCGGGAATTCAAAAGCTACGGCCACGCGCATGCTTGGAGGGAGTACGCCGTTTCTAAAGAACCGTTCAATGGCGTCCATTTTGAACATCCATGCTTCTGTGCCGCGGCCGTAGGACATCAGGAATTCAGCGAAATGTCGAATTTGAAACCTCGCTGAAATTTGTGATGTACAGTTGGTTTATTTCGATTTCTTCTTATACCTAGGAATTATTGAGGAACCCAAACTAATGCATTCAATGCAGTTGATGACAGAGGAGAAAACAAAATTTAACAAAAATCTAAAATTCGAAACAGACATGATATATTAATTTAAAAAAAAACAAGCATTGCCTTGTAATACTATGAATATGTTTCCTCGATGTGAGTTCTGGTGACAAAATGTGACATTTATAAGTAAAAGGTAAGGTAGTCTCAGAGAAGATTGTGCAGTAAGGTAGTGAAGTGTATACTATACTAGGCCTTGGCTTTATGAAGAAGGGTGCTTCCTTAGCCTTCTCTGCCCGAAGAGTAGAGTCAGGTATACATTTACAGGTGGGTAACAACCGCATTTTGAACCCAGTAACTTTGCTTCGAGAATAAGCGCTCTAACAACTCTGACACAAGACATTAAAAAGTTAACAATAAAACCATGACTGTCCTAGAAGACGCAAGGCAACTGAGCAGAGACAACTCTGACACAAGACATTAAAAAGATAACAATAAAACCATGGCTGTCCTAGAAGACGCAAGGCAACTGAGCAGAGACAACTCTGACACAAGACATTAAAAAGTTAACAATAAAACCATGGTGTCCTAGAAGACGCAAGGCAACTGAGCAGAGACAACTCTGACACAAGACATTAAAAAGTTAACAATAAAACCATGCCTGTCCTAGAAGACGCAAGGCAACTGAGCAGAGACAACTCTGACACAAGACATTAAAAAGTTAACAATAAAACCATGGCTGTCCTAGAAGACGCAAGGCAACTGAGCAGAGACAACTCTGACACAAGACATTTAAAAGTTAACAATAAAACCATGGCAGTCCTAGAAGACCAACGGGCTGATCACCCGTTTGCCAGTCACTTCGATTACGGAAACAACAGCAAATGGATTGATTTGCCATTGCCCTAAAGACGCCAATAGGCGTGATGGGAAGCAATGGCAAAGAAAACCTATCTGCTGTTGCCCTAAGACGCCACTAGGCATAATGGCCACTGACTGCTTTGACGGTCGGCGGCTAAGGACGGAAGAAGAAGAAGAAGAAGTCCTAGAAGACGCAAGGCAACTGAGCAGAGACAACTCTGACACAAGACATTAACAAGTTAACAATAAAACCATGACTGTCCTAGAAGACGCAAGGCAACTGAGCAGAGACAACTCTGACACAAGACATTAAAAAGTTAACAATAAAACCACGGCTGTCCTAGAAGACGCAAGTCAACTGAGCAGAGACAACTCTGCTGTCTTGCAGATAGGCTGGGGACAGTCAAAAGCTAAGGAAGGCGACTCAACAAAAATGTCTGTTGAAATAGGATGCACGAGGCCACAGACCTAAGGAAATAGTGTAGCTTAGTTTGCTTAAGGAAGATGTGGCGAATAAAAATAATAATCAGTGTTATCATTATTATGTCCCTGATACACGTTAAGCTTGTAATAAATACATATAAATATTTGTAAATATTATTCAGGTACCAGAGTTAGTTACTTCAGTGTTTATTTCAGCCCAGTCCTGTTTTATGTTGTGCTCAGACAATATTTGTCTTAAAGGATTTCTATTCTTTCAACTTCTTGAGATTAGGGGGCAGGAACCTTAACCGTCTATTGGTTACTTATTAATTCATTTACAGCAAATAGAAGTTGCCTTCCCTACAGCTCAGTAACCTTATCCATTTTTTAGTATCTAATATCTAACGAGCCATTACTGTCTGGAAAAAATTCAAATAAGACTGTTGAACTTTTATTCAATCTTTTGTTCACCTTTGAGAGTTACAAATATCTATTAACGCCTCTCTGTGTCTACAATTAGCTATGATATTCACCTCACTACAGAGTACATGCAATTTTTGATTGTTGCAAGTTATCTGCAAGAAGGTCTGTTGCAAGTTATCTGCAAGAAGGTCTGTTGCAAGTTATCTGCAAGAAGGTCTTCTGCTGTTGTGGCCTTGCGCCCCTTAAAATTGAAAATGAGAAATAAAAAAAATATAGAAATTACTGCAGCAGCAAATACGATCCAAAGTGAAGAAATGTTGAAGTTTCTCATCGTACACAACTCGAGATGTTAAAGATATAAGTAGCAACTAAATTCACGTCTTACCAAGTGCATATCTTACCAAAATTCCTATTACAAGTTCTTATCTTACGAATATCTAGATCAAGAGAGTACCTTGTATTAAAGTTCAGATCGTACCAAGCTTTAAAACTTATCAAGATACAGATCTTCAAAATATCTAGATCAAGAGCTTATTTTGTACTAAAGTTCAGATCTGACCAAGTTTTAAAACTTACCAAAATTCAGATCTTTAAATTATATACGAGGTAGTTCAAGAGCGTACCTTGTGTTAAAATTCAGAATTTACCAAGCTTTAAAACTTACCAAGATTCAGCTTCTTCCCTAGATTTTAAGCTTATCAACATTAAGGTCTTTAAAATATTTACATCAATATTATTAAGATTAAGATCTTACCAGTAAATATATTTTTTTTTAACGGTCGTATTTATATATTTTAAACTAGGACACCACTTTCCTTGAACAGGTCAAATCTCAGCAGAAACCCGCTCGATATTTAATTAGCCTCTTTTCAAAAACGCTTTAGAACACAGAAAAGCTCTGGTGGTGTCCACAATGAGCTCTCTCTTGGGCTGCTGCATTCATATTTTTCATAAATGTATGGCAAAAAAAAAAAAAAAATGAGCACCATTCACTTCAAAATGCTCAATCTGGCCTTTTGTGTCTTTTTTGTTGTCTTCGCGAGGGCCAAAGTGAAAAAAAGGCATGATGTCAGTGTAACAAAGTGAACAAAATGACAATGTTCACTAGCATGAAAGAGGAATTTCATGGCGACGACATCAGGTTTTCATAGTAGATTTTTATTGTTGTAATTTCATCATATAATTGTTTGTATAATGTCCCCTCTTTCATATACCTTTTATTGAGGTCATTGGAAATGTATGTCAGCATAGATCTTCATCAGGGTTTTAACTTTATTCTATGCCTTGGACCCCTTTGATTATACCATGAAGGCTATGGACCCCTTCTAAGAACAAAATATACATAAACGCTTAATTAAAAATGTTACATTAAAAAAAATGTGTTCGTTGCGTACATTGATTCCCAAAATCTATTCATGGACTCCCACGAAGTCATTGGATACACAGGTTAGGAACCCCTGATCTAGATAAACATCACTGCAAGTCACATGTTGACATATAATAATGGACTTATGCCAGTGTAATAGCCCATTAACGTCACTTTATGTAAACTGTGAAAAAACGGCTTTGTGCATGTACTTTTGTGCCCCTCTCTCACTCCTTCATCCCCTCCGTGGTATAGTAAAGGGTAGGTTCATTAATAAGAGAAAGATAACACCTTGGTGGACAGAGGAAGTTAAAGAGAAAATAAGAGAGACGAAAAAGGCATTGAAACAATACTTAGGAACTAAAAACACAGCAAGACAAATAGAGAAATATAGAGATTAATGTGATACTCAGAAAAGAAACAAAGAACAAGGTGCTAGCAGTCCTGGGAAGAATTTGGAGAAAAGCTAGAAAAAGATGCGCAAGAAAACCAGAAATTGTGCTAAAAGACCCTAAAGAACACGAGGAAGGAAAAACAATGCCCTCTTAAATGTATATAGGACAAGCAAGGCAAATTGCTTACTGCCCCGAAAGAAGTAATGAAAAGATGGAAAGAATATTTCTCAGAACTCCTTGATGGTGAGTGTAGTGGTTTTTGATGTTATTGTATGGTTGCTATGTTACCTAGTGTACTGGATGAGGTCAGCTGTGAAGGCTCCTGAAGATAAAAGTTTATGTGAGTTACAGAATGCCTTTCTGCTACCACTTACGACCTCAAACAGACTTATTCTGCTATTATGTATGTTAGCTACGTTTAATGTGTAGGGTAATGAAATGTGATGTGTAAGTAATTAAATACACAGACACACACATGTAAACACTAAGTCTAATACTAATAATAAGCTCTATGATCAAATCAACTAACACTGGCTTTTAGAATTTAAATTTGATAATTTTTTGAATTTATTTAGTCCTGAACCAAATTTTCTTCTGGTCAGGACATATGAAACAATATGTATTTATCAATAAAAGTGCATATATATATTGCATAATCAAATGAAAATTTTTGTACATAGAAATATGGTTACACGGGTTAATATTAACACTAATTACAGTGTCTTTGGAAAACTAGCACTGGATGTTTAGTCGGGGTGGTGTCATCATACCCGATCTCTGTTTACACGAGTCATTGTCTTTGGAATATTGAACTTGAGTATAGTTTTTCTACACCAGGTTTTTTGGTTAGTTATTTATTTGTGGAAAAAAGTCTGATGAATCCACAACAGGCCAGGTTTTCACTTATCTGACCTGTGATGATGCAGTAAAGAATTCAAGTGGCCCACTCCTCACAGTAGCTGGAGTAAAATGATAGGCTTCTTAGGCATCCAAACTTGGACCTCTTCAAGCATCTGGCACTAGCACAGTGCCAGACCAGAAACTCTGAAACCAAAATTTGTGCCATGTGCCAACACACTGCCTATTGCACCAATTTTACACACAACAAAGCAAAAAGACAATTACAAAGATCGGGTCAGATCTCTCTGACCAACACAGCACATCTCACCCAGGTGGTATCAAATAGCACCAGTTTCCCATGACTGCATTGCATCCGAAATATGTTCAATAGTCTCCTCTTCCATCCAATAAGGTGGGTGATATGTTCCCACTGATCTCAAATATAGATCTGTCTTCTCTAGTCTTGGATATGTTTTCCTATATTATTTATTTGCCTCTAGGCCCTGGGCTGTCGCTGGGGACCTAGAATAAGCACTCACTTGTCGTAATCATTTTTCATGACATGGCAGTATCAATCACTCAAAATATTAAATGTTAAATAAAAAAGGTAAATGCTTTTTCCCTTACCACAATTCAAAATTGAAATCACAGTTACGTAGTACTAGCAAAACTCAGCTGAGCTGCTGGCTAGATTATGGCGTCCCACTGATAATATTTAATATTTCCTGGAAATCACACCTCTAGCATTAACGAACTGTGTAAATGGACAGTCTCTTACAAAATGGCACTAGCGGGCGTCTTTCTTTCTGTAATATGAAAGCTTCTGTCCAATCAGCGGACTTCCCCTCTACCTTTCAAATATTCAAACTACAAAGTCCAATTTCGGTCCAGTCTCAGTCTAGTGTGTAGTATTTTTCTGTCGGTCTGTCCGTCCCAACTTGGTTTTTCCCAAAATTACACTTGTTTTTGGACCAACTACAAGAAAAAACTACACACATTTTGTCTCCCCCTACTTCTAAGATTCTATGCTAAGTTATGTTTAGCTACTATCCTCCTACCCTGCCCCAAGTCCACCTGTAATTTGTTTTTATGCGTTAGGCTCAAGGACGCGTCAAAATGTAACTTTAGTGAAAATATGCACAAATAACTGTTTGCTAGTCTGAATTGAACAATACAGTCTTTCGTCAATATCTTCCGTGTTATCTGTCCGTCTTTGTAATTAAAAGTATATTATTTCTCAGATTAAGATGGGCTATCAAACTAGCTAGTTTTTATTCTCCTAAACTTATTATTAAGAAAAAACCTACTTTTTTCAAGGTTAGTTTTGAAATTTGTTTTTGAACCTTCGTGTACGGCGTTTGCCGATTTATTCAAACTAAAAACGACTAATTACAGTAAAACGTCCAAGATACGTCTGTTTCTAACAAGAGCTAAGGTCGTTTTTCTTCCAATTCCTTACATTGTGTCAACTAGTGGTGTAATTTTTTCCTTAAAAACTACAAATTGCGTCTTTTAGACTTTAGATTCAAACACGTGTTCAGACCGTCACATTTTTTTCTTTTATCTCCGTTTCTACCCCGTCTAAAAGGATAAATCGTTTAGTTTGCATGTTCTAACTAGTTAGTTTCAATGGCGCTAGAAAACGCTGGCGTAGGTGAAGAAGCCGCGGCATATCTTACCTATATTTTATCCCTACATGTTATTTTACCTATTATCTTTATAAATGGAGGAATTTTAACGTTGCATCACTGTAATTTCACCACAGTGAGCAAGGTCAAGCATCAGAAATGATAACCACTAGCACAGAAGAGGAAACCAATGGTGATGAAGATGACATAAAGATGGAAGAACTGAAGGCAGCACTGGAGAAAATCAAGATGGGCAAAGCAGCAGGGCATGATGGTATAATACCAGAAATGGTTAAGTACAGGGGAGCATCAGGCGACCTATTACTCTTAAGGGTCCTACAGGCAGCGTGGTGCAACACGACCATACCAAAGGATTGGGAGATTGCCATCATAACACCAATTTTCAAAAAGGGTGACAATCGACAATGTGGAAACCATAGAGGCATATCCCTTCTCATTGTCCCTGGTAAAATCTACTCTAGAATCCTAGAGCAAAGACTTCGACGCCTAGCTGAGCCACAATTGGATGAGGTCCAGTGCGGATTCCGAGCTAACCGAAGTACTCAAGACCTAATCTTCACACTCAGACAGCTGAGTGAAAAGGCCCTTGATTATAAGAGTGAGATCCATCTTTGTTTCATAGATCTGGAAAATACGTTTGACAGGGTCCCCTGGAGCAAACTTTGGGACTGTTTGGCAAGGAAGAACATTCCAGTACTTTGATTCATGCTATACAGAGCTTCTACAAGTCTTGCAGAAATTATGTGAGGACAGCAAACCATAAGTCAGAAGAGTTCAAGACCACCATTGGTGTAAGACAAGGTGATATCCTGTCACCTTATCTTTTCATACTCCTCATGGACGATGTCATCAAGGCATGTAAGGAGAGAACAAGAAATTATTCAGTGGGGTACTGGAAGATGAGACAGGTATGTATTTCAGAGCTGGCATTTGCTGATGATGTTGCCCTGATTGCTAAATCAGAGGCCCATCTCCAATCCAACCTGCAAGTCTGGAAGGAAGAGCTTTAGAAGAGAGGGATGGTCATAAGCAGCTCTAAAACAAAATCCATGGTGAAGAAAACGAAGATGGCTGTATGCCGCTCCACCTATGTGGGCCCACTCTTGACATATGGATGCGAGTCATGGGCAATGACTACAACCCACAAAAACCAGATCCAAACCTCAGAAATGAGGTATCTGAGGAAGGTGGTTGAAATGACAAGAAGAGACATGGTCCGCAACCAGACGATACGTCAAGGCCTAAAATCCCACCCCCTGCAGACCCAAGTAGAACAAACCCAACTAAGATGGTTTATGGATCTCACGGGCATTTTAGGATACCAACGACAAAAACTGAGTTTTCTCGGTGTGTTGTAAAGGTTTGTATCCCCTGCTTCTGTGAAATAGGTATTTATTTGTCACGATGTGACAAACGACTCAGCAAAATATTAATATGTTTAGCTCTGTATGTAAGTCTTTAAAATGAGTCATACGGATGCAACTATCAACGTTTAATCAACGGAGTTATCAACCCGCACTAAAGATTTGTATTGGATATACACGCGCATATTTATTTATGAAACATTTGAGAAAATAATTGTAAAATGAAAATGGATTATTCAACAAAACAGTTCAGTGAGCTCGTATCTAATAAATATTGGAAGTGATAAGCTGATCAGCATCTAGGATTAGTTTGGTTAATTCAGTTATACAATGTTCACTGCCTTCTAGAGCCTAAAAGACAGACACTGACGATATTTCGGGCTTTTCAGGGGAAGGCATCAAACACAGTTTTCAGATGGTATAAGGCTGTTTCCAGGGCAATGTTTTCAGCTTCATAGTTGATGCAACATTCCCCGCATGCATCAAACATGCTCGTCGGATGATCCTTCTGGATAACGTATGTAGACTCCCTAATCTGCTTTGATGATGGTTGTAAATGCAGTTCCGTCAGTCTAGACATGCAACCATTCTTGAGGGAAGACATGTATATCACCATAAGTGTATATCCACGTAAGCATATGTCCGCAGAAATGTATGTCAAGGTAATCGTATATATATATATATATATATATATATATATATATATATATATATATATATATATATATATATATATATATATATATATATATATATATATATATATATGATAGGAAACTCTTTACAGAGCGATACAACAGGAAGCAATCTGATCATCAGAAGAAGTCCCCCCGTCCGACAAGTGTTTCGGCCCTTTATACTCCTTTACACTCTAAGGGGGGCGGGCCCACTTGGGTCATGACTCCCAAGCGTCTCAGCTTCCTGTTGTCTTGCATCGAAAATGAACCCATTTCACTTATGGTAGCAACTTTAAATTCCACAACTCCGCCAGCCGTGGAGGCAATTGTGAAAGTAACAAAGAGAAGACAAATTATTCCGTTCGTTCCGTCGCACACACTGAGCGCGAAGTCAACGAGTCGCCACTGCGCGTTCCCCACTGGACTTTTGATACTGACACCCCTTATAGTATACACCGCTTGTCACCCCTGAGTCGCAGCCCGTTCACTAGTCCACCACAAACCTCAGCGTATTGTGGACTTAGAAAAATTCCTGGTGTTTTCTGTACCACAGCGTTTATTGTTACGATCTCCATTCCCCATTGCGGTTGTTCCACAGCCAGCCTGATGCCTTTTCGGCAGTTTCACTAAGCCTCTTCAGGGCCCTTGTTCTCGACTGTCCCCTCAGCCCCAACAGTTTCAATAGATCATACACTGATGCAGCCACAAGCCCTCTTGCGCCCACTTCAACAGCCATGACCCTTGCAGTGAACCCATCGTGTCTCAGATCCGCGGCCAGATCACTATACTTGGCCGCTTTGAACGAATGTTGCTCATCTAATCTGGGTTCAAATGGCACGGTCAGTTCAATCAGTATGACCTGAAGCGTTGCTGCAGAATGAAGCACTATATCCGGCCGTCTCCGCGATTTTCGGATACTCTCTGGATATGCCCCTCGTCCAGGTAGGTCTACCGCCATCTCCCAATCATTTGCACAATCAAGAAGCGATGGTAAACTGCTACCAGGTTTATTCGGTTTGGGGTGTGCTGACTTTCCTGCCCTCAGAAAGTATGTGTTTGCGGTGTCTGGCCGGACTTTGCTATTCGCCTTCATTCTTGCCAGATCTATTGTCGCAGCAAGCTCATTTAGCACTTTGTTATGGCGCCAAGTGTATCGCCCTTGCCCTAATGACACCTTACACGCTGAGAGCACGTGTTCAAGTGTCTGCCTCCCCTGGCACAGGGGGCACTGCTCATCATCCGACTTTCCCCATTTCACAAGGTTGGTGGCCGATGGCAGCAGGTCATACAGTGATCTGACAACGAAGCTGAGCCTAAGAGGTGCCATATGCCATATATCATTCCATGTCAAGGACCTCTGCAGGGCTCCTTCCCATGTAGTCCATTGGCCTTGTTGGACCTGCTGCACTGCTTTTTGCAACCTCTTATCATTCTCAGCTTCTCGTATCTCCTGAACTACCATGTCTCTGCGCTCCCTGCTTGATGCCTTGGACCACCAGCGGATGTCTCCATGACCAAATCCCCGTCTATTCGTTTGTGTGTATCCGATTACCTCCCTCAGTTTGAGTGACTCTTGGGCAGCATCAACAGCTTCTTCCACTTTCCACTTCCTTCCCGTTTTCAGTGTGGGCTGAATGGACTTAACCACGTCATCAGCTGACTCGCGTAGCATCATTGCAAGCCTTGCCTTTCCAACTTTGTACTCTTCAACAACTGACTTGAAAGGAAGCAGAAGTTTTGACTTTTTGCAGTACAGTGCTACATCTGACAGACCTGGTGGTACTCCTAGCCATTTTCTCATGAACTTGTTGACCTTCTGCTCTATGGCTTCCACTGTACTTGTGCTTATTTCATATATAAGCAGTGGCCACAGCAACTTTGGTATCAACATGAACTGGAGGCACCACAGTTTGAACTTCCCCAGGAGTCTGCTTTGGTCTATGATCTGTAGCCCTCTGTCTGCCATTTCTATTGTCTGTTGCACTGCCTTTGAGTCTTTTAATGAGGCATCGTACACCCTGCCAAGACTTTTAACAGGTTCCTCAATGACAGTAGGGATTCTTTGGTTGGAAACCGTGAATATGACCTCTGCTATCTTCCCTTTCCTGACTGATAGGCTTCTCGACTTCTTGGGTTTGAAGCTCATTCTGCACCAGCTGACTAGTTCATCCAGGCGTGCTAACATCCTCCGGGCCTGATGTTCATCTGATGTCAGAATTGTTGTGTCATCCATGAATGCTTTGAGCGGTGGCATGAGACACATTCCACCGAGCTTTGGACCTATAGCCATTCCTTCAGCCGCATTGAGGATTACCTGCATAGCCATCACGAATAGTATCGGAGAGATGGTACATCCCATCGCAATTCCAACTTCAAGGCCAATCCACTTCGTTGTGTACTCTCTGGTTGAAAATCTGACAGCAAACCCTGCGAAATACAGCTTCAGCATTGCTGCAATCTCTTGTGGAACATGATACATTTCTAGGGCCTGCCACAACATCTGGTGTGGAACGGATCCATAAGCATTCGCTAAATCCAACCAGATTACATGGAGGTTTGTTCTGTCAGACTTTGCCTTTTGGATTGCTTCCCATATCATTGTGGCATGCTCTAGACATCCTGGTGTACCTGGGATACCTCCTTTCTGAATGGTAGTGTCAATGTACCCATTTGCCAGGAGGTATGTAGTGAGTCTTTTCGCCATCACTGAGAAGAATATCTTCCCTTCCACATTGAGTAGTGAGATTGGCCTGAACTGACTGATGTCTGTGGAATTTTGCTCCTTCGGGATGTAGACTCCGTTCGCCTTTCTCCATTCCTTGCTTACAAGCTGGGTTTTCCACGCACTCTTCAGTAAACGAAGCAGTCGTTTGAGCACCTCAGGGCATCTCTTATACACCACATATGAAACACCATTAGGACCTGGAGCTGACTTGCATCGAGCTTTCTGGACAATGCTTTCTACCTCTTGCACCGTTGGGGGCTTGGTGTTAAATTCAGCTCCTGGCTTACTCGGCCATTTAAGGCCTGCCATGCTGCTGAGCGGCTCATCTTTGCGACCATCTGAATATGTCATTCCAAGGTGTTCTTCCAGGTCTTCTTTCCTGATGTTTAGCGTACCCGACCGTGGCTGCTCAAACAGTTCTTTGGCAAACTTGAAGGGCTCCCTGAAGAATCTTTCCCTATCCATTCGAGTCTTCCTTTTCTTCCTGCACAACCTTTCTGCTCTACAAAGGGCATTATGTTGGCCTTTCAGGTGCTCCCAAACCTGTCGTAACCCTTCCTTCTCTGCGGCAACTGCGTTTTTGAACAGTTTTCGGGCATGCTTCTTCTGTTTTCTGATTTCTTCTATTTTAATTTGTCTTCTGCTTTTTCGTGGTGGGTTACTTTCCCTTGCCTCCCTCACTCCGAACACTTTGCGACAGTGCAGATATATTATGTCGCCGAAGATTTCCAGCTTCTTCTCCAAAGTTATCTGCTTCAGGTTGTTATCCAACTCTTTTGCCAAGGCTTCGTCCAGCTGTTCCCAAAGCCCTTTTGCACTGGCGGGTGGAAACTTGATTGCATCTCTCTTCCCGTCCAAGAAGTGTGTGAGATCATCATCAGGCAGATCAACTTGAATGTACTCAGCACTGTGGATTGACTCCTGGCTGCGTTCTTCTAACGTCTTATCCGTCGAGACAGAGCGCTGTTGATCTCCCCCTGATGACCTCCCACACCCCTTTTTCGTTCTGTGGATTTTCATTCCTCTCTGAGTAGAGAATTCCCTACCACAGGCACATGGAAACTCCAGCCGTTGTTCAGAGCTCGAAGTCCGTGTAACGCGTCTGGTCGATTCCAATGAGGCGCCTGTGGATTCATCATTCTCCCCCCCTTTCGGTGAATCCTGGGGGCATCTATCGTTTTTGGGTTCTATAGCAATTGAATACAGCTTACGGGGTGCTAACCTGGTCAGCCGGTTTCTAGTCTTTCCCAGTGTCATCTGTCTTTCCAGAAGTCAATCGGTCTTTTCCCGATTGTCACTGGTTTGACCATGTAACTATGATAGGAAACTCTTTACAGAGCGATACAACAGGAAGCAATCTGATCATCAGAAGAAGTCCCCCCGTCCGACAAGTGTTTCGGCCCTTTATACTCCTTTACACTCTAAGGGGGGCGGGCCCACTTGGGTCATGACTCCCAAGCGTCTCAGCTTCCTGTTGTCTTGCATCGAAAATGAACCCATTTCACTTATGGTAGCAACTTTAAATTCCACAACTCTTCCGTCCTTAGCCAAAGACCGACCAAGCAGTCAGAGGCCATCACGCCTTGTGGCGTCTTAAGGGCAACAGAAGATTGATTTTCTCTGTTGTAGTTTCCCATCACGCCTAGCGGCGTCTTTAGGGCAACAACAAATAGATCCATCTGCCGTTGTTTCCGTAATCGGTGTGACAAGCCAACGGGTGATCAGCCCATTGGGCATATATATATATATATATATATATATATATATATATATATATATATATATATATATATATATATATATATATTTATATAGATATATATATATATATATTATATATATATATATATATATATATATATATATATATATATGTGTGTGTCAACATAAATTTATCTCAGTATCGTTGTGCTGGGCTTCATCCCTGGTCCATTTTTTTTTTCATGCGAATTGCCTGTCAGTTAGGGTCATGAGGTATTACTCAATATTTAACATGTAACCGACCATAATCATAAACATCATCATCATCTTCATCATTGTAGCGCAACGCACCCCATTTATTCCTTTATGTTCCACACGCTCGGTTCATTGCACTTTTTGCCTGCATTGAAAATTACTCTGGAAAGACGTACAAATATTTAAATGTATCGCGTGCTATGAGCTTAAATGTGCCATTGTGGCCAACTCCAAAGCAAATTGCAGCACTACTTTCACACTAGTGTTTTGAAATCTAGGTTTGATACTGACTTTATTTTCGTGTCTTACGTGTTCATCGACCTATGAAAGGAGAGTGTAGCGATACATTTTTGCTCGGCAAATCGGAAATACCATTTGAAAAAATGTGTCGAGGAAAAACTTGTCATTGCGGGGAGCTTTGTGTTGTTATGTGATGATGTGTATTGTTGACACTAGTGATGAATGATCATTAGTGTTCTTTGTGCTGCCAACATAGGCAGTATTCCAAGTCTCAGGAGAGTACATATGTACAGTGAGGTTGTCTTAGATGTTTATTAATCTACTAACATTTTACGTAGGTTCCAATGGGTGTCCTAGCTGGGAGCTGGAGTGAGGATAAGCTCTCGCTGCAGATAAATGCTTCCATGGCACGCGCCTCAAATAGCCTCTGACAACCAAGCCCAGCTCTCAGCCTTCATGTGTGGCTCAATTAGAGCCCAGCGTAAAGGTTTCCAGTTACGGGAGAAGGGGCGAAGGGGAGTCACTGGCGCCTTAAAACCAACAGCTCCAGGCAGATAGGGATCACGATCCTTGGTTCGTAGGCAACCTAAGAGAAGGTAAAACTCTGAATCCAAACCACCGCTGCCTTGTGGAAATATCCGTTTAGGGGAAAGGCTTCGGGAGTAAACACTGAGAATAAATCCGTAGTCGGAGTCCCTTAGGCAGTCTAATGTTGATTCGACATTATTCTGGCAACTCCTGCGACGTAGCTGGTACCACACTGTATCGACTACTGCGTAGAGAGGGGGAATATGATGCACCCGAACTGTGGACCGAAAACTTCGCACCAAGCGATAATCATAAAACAAGAAGTATAGAAATAAACAAACTATCAGATTGGGATGCTAGAACGGCCAGACTATGTTGACTGGACTATCCAAAAAATACATGACTTAAACGATATCAGGAAGGCAGCCGTAATTAATGAAACGCGTCTGGTAGGCTCTGGAAAAGTGAGCGACAAGGACTACACATTTTATTGGCAAAGGAGAGACCGTAACAAAACTAGAGAACACGGAGTAGGATTTGCGGTCAAAAAATCACTAACTAAAAAGGTTTAACCAGGTGAGAATGGATCAGAACGCATGTTAACGCTCCGCCTGCAAACTAGCAAAGTCCCATCACCCTTGTCAATGTGTATGCTCCTACTCTGTACTTTGCCCCAGAAGCTAAAGACGAGTTCTACGAGAATCTAGCAGCATTCATCAAAAGCACACCTTGGCAAAAACAACTTGTTTTCCTTTGTGACTTCAACGCTAGAGTGGTGCCGATAATGTTTCATGGCCTTCATGTCTGGGCAGGTTTGGTATTGGCAAGATGAATGAAAATGGACAACGGCTTTTGAAGTTATGTGTTCATCGTGACTTCTGCGTAACCAACACCTACTGTATTCTTTTTTTTTATCTGTCTATCCGTGTGTTACCACAATGTAACAACCTACTCTGGTTGGCCTAAGTCAGGCCTAAGTCAGGCCTAAGTCAGGCCGTGATCGTATATAGTGGAGTGTTTAGTGGTAGACAGTGGTGGGTGAATGATGAGACAAATTTCAACCTCAACGCCTTGAGCAATGAATTCAGAATACGACACGAACTGAAGTACTCACTGGAAGACAGTCTCTTTTGAAAGGTTATTTACAGTTCTTTAATATGGTTCCAATTTACAAGTTTCCATGCTTCATAATCTGACAAGTATCGTTCTAACATTGGACCGTCATTCCTTAGACAGAGTTAACTTTCGGGATCGTCCTGCAAAAACGTTCCCAATTCATTGTCTGACATTCGAAGACCTTGTAATGACTTCCTTGCATTCTAACGCTCTTCTTTATTAAAACGGACTCACCCATTTTACTTATTTTCCTGCTTGACCAAACCTTTGTAGTACTTCACTGTAAGCTAGATGGTCATAACAGTTGTGATTACAATTGTTGGTTTTCTCTCAAAGTTCCTTCATTTCCTTGATTTGACTCTTCTCCTTGGGATGGAAGGAAGCGCCCTTCTAGTTCAGTGGTCATCTTGGGAAAAACGCTCTCTGTGTGACTGTGACGTCAACCTAGTTGTTCCGTATGACGTCGTTGGTCTCCCGAATCCTTTTCCGTAACTCGCATCGAGAGTATTTATTTACTTCTTCCTAGTCGGTCCATTATTCTCTTATTTTACGTCATTTTAACCCGTATGTCACTGCTCCTGTGACATATACACCCCATGGTCCCTCAAAAAATAAATGATGGTTTAAAGCATCATTCCTCTCCAGTCCTATCTCCCCCGGGTCCATAAAACGATCCCCTTCCAACTAACTCATAACTAACTAAAATACTGAACTAATTCCTTAAAATTTCCTAATACTTATGAGTAACAACATGTTAACTTCTTAATATTTCATTTACATATACACGATTACAACAATATTTAACCTTAAAATTTATAAGACCACATTTAACATTCTCCCACGGCTCATACCTCAGCTTACTCTCGTCTCTCCATATAACCGTGGCTCAGCCTTTCAACTTATACTCGTTTCTCCCCAATGACTGGTATTTCTACTAATAACAAGACCCTCGCAAGTCTTCCCTCTCGTCTTGCTTCTTAATTCTATAGTACCAGTCGTTCCGTCACTGCATCCATGATACACCCCTTGCTCTACCGTAGTGCATTATAGTTTTCCCCAACTACAGCATCACGCATAAGTCCGTTGGGACTCTATTTACCCCCTTATACAAGAATTAGCTATCGCCTCCATCTTGTACTTATAACTGCTATAAGCAGCCCCTAGGGATTTTCTCTTTTTCCTCTTTTCTTTCTTGTTCCTGTCTGCTATCTCATTACATTCTCTATGTCTCTTCTACAATTTTACTTTACTTCCTGGGTTCGGAGAAGCCTTCGCCTCACAAGTCTCAACAAGACTCTATCACTCTCCGCAACATCTCGGTGCCCCCGCACTACTTTTTAAACTCGTTCCCTTTTGGAACTATCTCTCACAATTTCTTCCTTACCTTCTGGTTTTAGGAGAAACCTATCTCCCAACAAGTCTCCACAAGACTTTAGTAATCACCGCAACATCCTTGCTCTCCACACTAACTCTATATCTCGTTCCCTCCTCTGGAACTATCTCTCACCATTCACCCTATTCCCTAATTTTCGGAGAATCCTATCTCCGCATAAATCTCAACAAGAGTCTATCACTCGCCGCAGCATCTCTGTGCTCTCGCACTACTTCTTAACTCGTTCCCTCTCTGGAACTATTTCTCACCTTTTACCTTGCTCTCTAGGTCCGTCACTCCTCTGTGACTTCCCAGTTTACTCATGGTTATCTTAACCATTCTTTTATACACGCCATCTCTCATGTCCCTTCATACTTCACCGTCCAATCTCCCAATTACTCACTCTTGATTTCGCCATCTCCTATGGCTCTTCTACCTCTCATATAATATCCCCGCCATTCTTCCATGGCCTTAACCTACCTTAATTATTCATTATCTCCACATTTTCATCATCTCCGCCTCTCTACTTCACCTATTCATGACTCCACTATTTCGCTATAGTGACCTCCTTGTCCCTATGTCCTTCCCACGAAATCTGTTTAGCAATTTCTATAATTGCTTCTTCCTTTATTTCTCTGACTTCGATCACAATTTGCTTGCTCTATCCTTCTCTGTCGTCTCACAATCCTTTCGTCATCTAACATTTTTGTCAGAACTATATCTACTTCATCTCTTGTTCCAGGAAAGTGTATGATACTTCTCTTCCAGCATCCGCCATACTACGGATCTATAGAAGTTAAAATCAGGCTGTGTTATGATGGCCTGTATCACCCTCTCCAGCTCCACCATGCTTGGTTCATCCATTTCAATTATTTTCTCCTTCTTGTCATTTCCCTCTTCTCCCACTTCTTCTCTCAATTTTTCCACCATTTCGCATCTCTCCGTGGACCATACTTCCCTCATGTGACTCTCTTTATTTCTACCTCTTACATTTTCTTCTGTGTCCTCGTCCTCTGAAAATTCTAAATTATCTTCTTCCTCTGAATAACTTGACTCCGAATCAGAGAACACGTCTCTATCCACTATTTTGATTCCCCAGTAATCAAGTTCCTCCATTACTCTCATTACCAGCCTGCGAATTTCTTCTTTTCTTTCTGATAAGTCTGTATCAAATTTTCTCTCCAAAAATTTCTGTACATACTTTAGTACTACGGTGTCGGGTCTAGCTCCTCTCAGTTCATCCTTTATCGCTTTCTTCATCTCCTCCATGCTTGGCTTAGCTACCTTGCTAATTTTCTTCTTCTCTCCCAAGCTTCTGTTAACTCTCTGTACTCCTTTCTCTACTTTTTGCTCTCTCTTCTTTTTCTCGAAATATGGACAATGTGCCGCTATCTCTTCATCGTCCTCTCTTTTCTTACTATTTCTTGAGTTCCTCTCAGCTTCAACTTCTCTAACGCTTCTCATGTTTTCCTCAGGTTCTGTACTCTTTAACTCCTCGCTACCTCGACCTCTGCTTGTTTTCCTGGTATCTTTAATTACCTCCATCCTGTTCTTCCTCGCTTCTAATTCTGCAAATTCCATCTCGATATCTGCACACAATGCAGTTACCTCTTCAACTTCTGTCATATAACCACTGTTAGCATTGTCATTCCTTCTTTTTCTCATCTCCGATTGTTTTTCGTCTCTCAACCTTGTGAGACGTCTTTCATAATCTGATGAATCATCCGACGATGCATCAATCTTGTCATTATTCTCTCGTGCACCTGAAATGCCTAACACTTCCTGTGTTTCCGAGGTCCCTTCTGTCTGATTCACCAAGTCTTGAGGATATCCCTGTGGTTTCTGTTGAAGTGTGTTCCCTTCTGGTTCCGTGTCCTCATTCCTCTCTTTCCCATTCGTCAGAAACTTCTTATATTCCATCAACGGAATATCATCTTCGCTCTCCCAATCATCTGTCAGAAATCTCCTCTTATATTCGTTCAACGGAATATCATCCTCGCTTTCCCAATTATCTGTTCTTCCATTGATCTCCCTACCACTATTTTGGTGCTCCCTATTTTCTTTTCTCTTTTCCATTTCTGAATTGGTTTTTGTCTTGTTCCTACCAGTTTCCATTCCTACTCTAGTATTTAGGTCACAAAAAGGGTTTTCCATCAACGAATAATCTTCTGGATTCCTTACTTCAATATCGATATCCGGTGTTGTTACAAGGGTGGCTCTCCTTCCTTGCTTTTCTCTCTCTCTCTCATGCCGGGCTCTCCAATCCATGGTCTATAGTCATCTCTCCGTAGTTGTTTACATCTTTTGTTATTCTGTTTATTAATAAGTTCAGACACTAGGTCCGTCTCTTCTGTCTGAGTTGCAACAGTGTTTGTTTTCTTTTCTACCTTAATCCTATTATCATCAAGTTTTCTTTTCAAGTTCATCCTTGGTCTCTCTCTTATACAATTGATCTCCGCTCCATTTTTAATCTTACTGTTGGTAGTTCCTTCCGTTTTATACACTTGTATCTTGACACAGTGTCCATTTTCTGTCTTAACATTTAAATCATTTACTTCGAAAAAACTTCCACCTTTTATTTCTTGAAGAAAATTTCGTATCGCTATCCTATTGCGTCTTTTACTTAAGCCTTCCCAGTGTCTAGGTGCTTCCGACATGTTGCACACTCTGCCCTTGTAAATAGTTCTAGGTCCGTTATGACTCTCCATTTTTCGCTTTTTGCACACAGCTGCTAGATGTCCTCTGGCATGACACAAATAACAGCGTTTTTCCTCCGCCATCTGTATAACTCCCCTCCTGCGTTCCCTGTTATAGCCTTCTCCGTACTGCCTGTGCGGATAGCCAATTAACTCCCTTCCTCCCTGTCTGTCGTTAACTGCCTGTCCAATCCTCGGGGCTCTGTTTTCTTTCCAATTCCCTTCTTCAGTGTTGTCCCCTGATCTTAACTGGAACCTCTGCATTAAATTTTCTTCTGCCAATGCTAACTGTATAGCATCATTCAAGGTCCTTGGATTCTTCCTTAGAAGAAGTAACCTCATTCCGTCCTTACGTAGGGCATCTATGAACATCGCAACCAGCTGTCCCTCAATATCCGGACTCCGAATATCTTGTTCCCTAAAAACTTCTTCAGCTAGATTTTTCAATCTGTCGCTAAACAACTGGATGGATTCTCCTGTTTCCTGCTTCACTCTCCTAAGTAATCCCCATAGGTAATGTTGATCCGCCGACTCTCCGTAACTGTTTAACAAACTCTTCTTCAGTTCTTCCCAAGTTTCATGTGGCTCTTCTTCGAACCTTCTCCTCAAAAAATCATTTACCAGATCATCACTGGTTAAAAAGGCCAATCGCTTCTTTTCTTCCTCACCTGCCCCTATGGAGTAAGCGTACCTCTCTATTTTGGCGATCCACTTTTTACACTTGCCAGCTTCTCCCCTATATGTCTCGATATTTTGACGTAAACTACTTTGTCGGTTTTCGATGCTCCATCTTTCCAGGGCATTAGTAATATGTAGGAGGGCCACTGTATTTGGATCCATCCTAGGTTCCTCTGCCATTTTCTACTCGTTCTTCTTTGTATTCTTAGTCGGTAAACTTGATGTTAATTATAATTTGACTTACCAAAATACAATTTACCCACCCAACCTTAATAAATTGTCATAAATTAATTTTAAATAATCACACAATAGTAACTATAATAATAGTTCTTCTCTGGCATGCAGCTGCCTGTAAGTTCACTGGTTCAACAACCGAAGGGTTCGTGAACCCGAATATGATGAATAGGTTTGTCCGTCGGCAATGTCAGGGTTTTAACATCTGGAGCCTTGAGTACGTTCAGACTGTCTGGCAATTTTCACGGTTTCGACATCTGTAATCTTGAGCACGTTCGGTTGTCTGTCAATTTTCACGGTTTCGACATCAGTAATCTTGAGCACGTTTGACTGTTTGGCAATTTTCACGGTTTCGGCATCAGTAATCTTGAGCGCGTGGTTGTGTGTCAATTTTAACGGTTTGACTGTAATCTTGAGCACGTTTGACTGTTTGGCAATTTTCACGGTTTCGGCATCAGTAATCTTGAGCTCTTGACTGTTTGGCAATTTTCACGGTTTCGGCATCTGTAATCTTGAGCACGTTCGGTTGTCTGACAATTTTCACGGTTTCGACATCAGTGATCTTGAGTACGTTCGGCTGTCTGACAATTTTCACGGGTTTGACATCTGTAATCTTGAGTGCGTTTGACTGTTTGGCAATTTTCACGGTTTCGACATCTGTAATCTTGAGTGCGTTTGACTGTCTGGCAATTTTCACGGGTTCGACATCTGTAAAGTTCATGAATCCTGAATATGACGAATATTTTTGACTGTCGGCAATTTCACGGTTTCGACCTCTGGAAAGTTCATAAATCCTGAATATGTTATGACGAATATGTTTGTTTGTCGGCAATTTCACGGTTTCGACATCTGGAAAGTTCATAAATCCTGGTCGCGGCAACCACTTCACCACCACCACAATGTCACAGCGTATTCTTTTTTTTTGTCTGTCTATCCGTGTGTTACCACAATGTAACAACCTACTCTGGTTGGCCTAAGTCAGGCCTAAGTCAGGCCGTGATCGTATATAGTGGAGTGTTTAGTGGTAGACAGTGGTGGGTGAATGATGAGACAAATTTCAACCTCAACGCCTTGAGCAATGAATTCAGAATACGACACGAACTGAAGTACTCACTGGAAGACAGTCTCTTTTGAAAGGTTATTTACAGTTCTTTAATATGGTTCCAATTTACAAGTTTCCATGCTTCATAATCTGACAAGAATCGTTCTAACATTGGACCGTCATTCCTTAGACAGAGTTAACTTTCGGGATCGTCCTGCAAAAACGTTCCCAATTCATTGTCTGACATTCGAAGACCTTGTAATGACTTCCTTGCATTCTAACGCTCTTCTTTATTAAAACGGACTCACCCATTTTACTTATTTTCCTGCTTGACCAAACCTTTGTAGTACTTCACTGTAAGCTAGATGGTCATAACAGTTGTGATTACAATTGTTGGTTTTCTCTCAAAGTTCCTTCATTTCCTTGATTTGACTCTTCTCCTTGGGATGGAAGGAAGCGCCCTTCTAGTTCAGTGGTCATCTTGGGAAAAACGCTCTCTGTGTGACTGTGACGTCAACCTAGTTGTTCCGTATGACGTCGTTGGTCTCCCGAATCCTTTTCCGTAACTCGCATCGAGAGTATTTATTTACTTCTTCC